>JAOSBN010000179.1:10445127-10470349 GCA_027563595.1 Erythroxylum suave | reverse complement strand
TTTCATTTCAAACTGCTTTGATAAGTATTCATGCAACATTTGCTTTTCCTTTTCATCATCTCCAGTCACAATCATATCATCTACATAAATGATTAGGATAGTAATTTTCTCACCATTTTGTTTCAAAAATAGTGTGTGATCTGAATTACACTGTTTATAACCAAAAGCCTTCATAGAAGAGGTGAACCTCCCAAACAAGCTCTTCAAGATTGTTTCAAACCATACAAAGATTTTTTTAATTTAAACACCTTATTACTTCTGTCATTGTTCAAGACACTACCAGGAGTTAACTCCATATATACTTCTTCTTCAAGGGTACCATGCAAGAATGCATTTTTTACATCATATTCATGTAAGGGTCAGTCAAAATTAGCAGCTAAGGATAAAAGAATACATACTGTATTGATCTTAGCAACTGGTGCAAATGTTTCTTCATAATCTATGCCATATTTCTGACTATACCCTTTTGTCACTAACCTTGCCTTGAATCTTTCAATTTCACCATTGGCTTTGTGTTTCACGGCATACACCCATCGACATCCCACAGGTTTTTTTCCATCAGGTAAATCAACAATCTCCCATGTTTTATTTTTTTCAAGTGAACTCATTTCTTCCTGCATTGCTTTCCTTCATCTAGCATCTTCCAACGCCTCCTGCATATTGTTAGGAACATCTACAGTAGATATGTGATTAAAAAAAGACTGAGATTCCCTTGTGATTTTGTGATAAGATACATAGTTAGCAATGGGATACTTTGGTGTAGAAGAAAGAGGGGGTTCATATGACTGTTTGGGTTTTCCACGATTACTACGATATGGAAGAATCTTTGTACTTGGTCATCTTGACTTGGAAGTGGTTGAACTGGTTTGGAAGACTCAATTATACTATCTTCATCTTCGTTTTCAATTCCAGGAGATGTACATAACTCATGCATGTCACTTGTTTTAATTTTTTCAAGATGATTTTCATTTTTAAAACAGATTTCAGTTTGGTTTGGTTCAGACTGACCGACATTATTTCGAGGTTGGCTGATGCATGTTTCGATTTCAATAGCATTTGGAATTTTAGAAGCAATTCCGTTTCCAGTATGTGCACATGGCTTGTTTTCATTTCTATAAGTGCATGGTTTTGACGTTGGTGGTGGTTTTGACGTTGGCGGTGGTTTATGTTCGTGAGATTGATTTTTTTCTCTTATGTAGTACCATTTCCTAACTGCAAGTATTCTAAATCAGTTTTTGTGATGCTCTCCCCCTTACTTGCAGTTTGCTCCCCCTTACTATAATACATACAATTTTCATGAAATTTGACATCTAATGTGACATACATTTTTTTCTGTTGTGGACAATAACATCTATATCCTTTTTGTTGATGCCATATCCTACAAAAACACATTTATGTGTTCTAGGTTCTAATTTACTTCCTTTGTCTGCAGTTTGCAAATGTACAAAAGCAGTACATCCAAATACACGTGGAGGTAAATTCATTGGTGTTGGTGTCTCTACATACAAACATAAGGTATCTAAAGGTGTTTTAAAACCTAAGGTTCGTGATGGCAACCTATTTATCAAATATGTAGATGCCGTAATAGCTTCACCCCAATATGAAAGAGGCATATTTGCACCTATTAACATGGATCTAGTCATTTCTAATAGGTGTCTATTTTTACGTTCAGCTACACCATTTTGTTGTGGTGTACTAGGACAACTAGTTTGATGAATTATTCCATTTGTGTGCAAAAATTCCTATAATGCATGACTAGTAAATTCCCCTCCATTATCCGACCTAAGGATTTGAATTTTCTTATGATATTGTGTTTCAACCATGTTGTAAAATTTCTTAAATAATTCTCCTACCTCACTTTTATGTTTTATCAAGCAAATCTACGTTTTTCTGCTAAAATCATCTATAAAAGTTACAAACCATTTAGCACCATTTAATGTGGACACACGTGACGGACCCCATACGTCAGAATGCACTACTATAAAAGGTTTAGAACTTTGAGTGGTACTTCGCGGAAAAGATACACGCTGGCTTTTTGCAAGTTCACATACATCACATTTCAAATGCTTTATTTCATAATTCAAAAAATTGTTTGGAAACAAATATTTCAAGTATCTAAAGGATGCATGACCAAACTGTTTATGTAAAAGCCAAAGTTCAGGAATATTAGAAAAACCAGTTGATAAACATGAAGCCGTCGCTAGAGCTTTCGAAGAAGTGGTAGTAAAATCCAGATAGTATAATCCAGAGCCAATCGTCTGCCTCTTCTAGTCCCAGAGCCAATCATCTGCCTTGTCTTGATGTCCTTGAAAACATAAAAATTAGGCCAAAAAATTACGATGCAATTCAATTCATAGGTTATTTGTGCTACAGATAAAAGACTATAATTCAAGGACAGTATGACAAGAATTTTTTCGAGGTTGAGTTTATTCACTGTTAAGGATTCTTCACCTAGTACGGGCACATTTTCTCCACTAGCAGTGGTGACATCTTTTATTTGTAATGGTTTCAAATTTTTCACAGTTTGATCATAAGTCATATGCTCAGTCGCTTCCGAATCAATTACCCATGTATTTGAACCAAACAGTGCAGGAGAAGTCAGAGACTTACTAGACGAGGAGACAATCATAGCTAAGGCTATTTTGGACTCCATACCTTCAATTTTTGTTTCAACAGGGCTTGCTTGTGCAACATTTGCTTTACCTTTACATTTTGGTGCCTTCTTTGGATCCCACCAATCTGGATACCCGATTCTTTTATAACATTTTTCCCAAGTGTGACCTGGTAAATCACAGTATGTGCATTCCAAACTACTGCCAGCTTTCTTCATTTCAGGATTATGCACCCCATAGCTTTTGCTGGTTTCTTTCGATTCCTTTTTTTCCTTTGTCCTTTCTGTTTCCTTGATTCCATGTAAACATTGCAACAGCTTCATTTGGATTGTCACTACGACTCAAGGCCTTCCTATTTGCTTCTCTCCTTATATATGCATATGCTTCTTCAAGGTCCGGTTTTGGTTCCATGCGAAGTATTTCTCCGCAAACTTGATCATACTCAACATCAAGTCCATTTAGAAACATGTATATTCGCAGCCTTTCAACCAATGTTTTATGGGTGACAATATCCTCGAGGTCCTTCATAACAAACTTATCGCGATAGTCCAATTCTATGAAGATCTCCGATAGCTCGCCATAAAACGCTGGAAGTGTCCTACCAACCTGTCGTATCATAAAGGCTTGCTGATGTAACGAGAACAGTTGTACCTCATCTCCTCCATCATAATAAGCTTTGGCAAGAGCCCTCCATATTGCGTGAGCCATTGGTAATCTCATATACCTCTTCATCAAATCTGGTGCCACGTAAGTAACCAACCTTGGACCTTTTGGTTTTCAACGTTCCACTTGTTGTAAGCTGGATCTGTCTTTGTTGGTGGTGCTTCATCACTAAGAATATATGTCAACTTCTCACGGGCAGCCACATGAATCTCCTTGATTTGAGCCCAAACATCACAGTTTGTCTCATTTAAAATAATTCCAGCATTAAAGCTTGGATTTTCGGTTTGATATTGAATGATTGGTGGTGTTTTCAAGTCACTGGTTGTTGGGTTTGTAAGAGGTAGAGTAGGTGGGTCATTTTTAGTCATGGTGAGGGATGAGATTGGGATTCAAGCAATGCAAGAATGCAAGGAAAAAAAACAGAGTTTATTCTGGCTCTGATACCATGAAGCGTGAATGGTTATAACGTTTTTTCATATATATGAAACGCTTTACGTCTCTACATATATATAGTCCCTGAGTAGGTTTTGTTATAACTAAAAGATATACACAAAAAAGGAAGATATATACAAAAGGAAGTAACATATATTCTAATATCTCCCAATAAATAGGTCTTGATCTCGATTCTTCTACTGATTCTTCTCCTGATTCTTCTCCAACTTCTTTGGCTGATTTACTCAACACAAACAAGAGACTCTGATAAACATGAAATCATAACAATGGGAGATAGTTAGCTTATTGATTAGAAGACAAGATTCTGCAACTAAACTAAGTAATTCATCAGAGATAATCGAATTTGAGAGATCAAGCTCACTCAAACATTTTGCAAAAGAAATCACAAATCAATAGAAGGGATTCCAATTCCATCCAATGAAATTGAACTCTACTTCGCATAACCATATCAATCCTACTCTGAGATATTAAATCATAGTCACGAATCATTACTTCACTAAGTAACATGCAGCTCAAAAACAACACAAGCAACGACCTATCTATAATGAAATGATTGCCAGAAACATCTGTCTTACATAACTTCTTGATCTTCATTGACAAATCAAGTAGCAAAAACAACCTAATTTTTGAAAAATCACTATGTCAAAAAGAGCCCATCTTTAAACAATTAAGTCTCTTCAAATTCCTCACTTTCCATCCCAACCTTCACACACCTATCAAAGGGAAGTGGGATTGGCCAGAAATATAGGGATTCAATATGTAATCCACATCGAGAGATTAGGTCAAGAACCGAATCAAGGTCTTCGTAAAAGTTGCGCACTTTGATGTGGTTGAGATTCAAGAATCTGGGTATTATAAGGAGTAGAAGGGGGCGAGGAGAGACGAGATGGTGAGAGTGCAGCGAAGGAAATTGGTGTTGGAGAGGAAGTGAGTGCAAACTATAGAAAGGGGTTCTAAGTGGCACTGGTGGTCTAGGGATTTGAAGATCAGTGAAAGTGAAGGAATCTGGGGCAATGTTAGTGTTGAAAAGAAGGAGAATGTCCAAAAAATTTTGATTTTGTGAGAATGAAGATGAAGATGAGGAGGATGTCAACTGGGGGTCGGCTTGGCTCATAATCCATCAAATTTGGAAGAGTAACAGAGTTTGAAAATTTTAAGCAAAAATGACAACATTTTTTCGAGTGGACAAAGTTATACAGAATAAGGTTAGAAAGAAGATCTCGTCTGCAATTATCTACCAAATTATGCCCAAGACTTCTTGCTTTACGAAAATATAAGAAAAAAATATCAATTTTACGTAGCTTGCAACCTTCTAATCACAATGGAGTAATTGTCTTTCTAATCTCTAGCTCCTGTAATTATGCTTTAATTATATTTGTATTATCTGTAATTCATTTAATTTTCAAAATACGGAAAAAAAGATATTATTAGTTCTTGTAATTTCGAAGGCTTTTTAACGTGAATAGCTTCACTTGTATTTTAAAAGAATTACAACAAATTACGTATCTACAGAATAGAGTGGAATATTAGTAGACTTCCACGTTCCATTGTTCTGCTTTCTTCAACTGCCTCTTGTACTCTACCCAATCGATGCCTGGAACATAACATAGAGCAAGCAAACATTGAGATTGGGCTCGGAGGCTTCGGCCATGGAAGCCATCCCTTTTTATTTATTTATTTATATTGAAAAACCACTTTCTTACCATCTCTGGAGGCTAATGAGACCATTATGTCGTCAATTCCTTTCTCCATTCCTTTTAACCCACACATGTAGACATACGTGTTGTCTTCCTTTAGTAGTTCCCACAGCTCTTCTGCATACTCAGCCATGCGGGTTTGGATGTACATCTTTTCTCCTTTGTCATTCGTTTGCTCTCTGCTCACAGCAAAGTCAAGTCTAAAGTTGTCAGGGGCCTTCTCCTTCATCTTCTCAAATTCCTGTACCATAATTATGACATCAGCCCTTCTTAATAATGTCCTTAGTGTCTAAGTCAATTGTAGAAAACCATCAGTCTGCCCCCCACCTCCTTGTAAAGCAACGAACTACTTGTTGGAACACCCAAGAAGAGCCATGCCAAACCATTGAACTGCAAAGGATTACAAGAATAGAGTCAATCGTCCCAGTTTCATCTGCTTTATATTATTAGGCTGCAGAATTTTGTTTTACCTTGTAGTCTTCATGCTTCTCAAAAAACATCTTCCAGAGGAACGATCGGAAAGGAGCAATGCCAGTTCCGGTACCAAGCTAAAAGGAAAGCAGTTTCTCAGAAAGAAAAAGGGGAAATAGAAAGTAGCAGCACCAAACCATTAAATAACTGAGACTGCTTGTCTTAGCAGGAAAGGAAGTGGGTGACAACCATGATGATTGTGGCATTGGGATCTTTTGGCATAAGCATTTCTTTCCCAACCGGTCCAGTAATATTCACTTCAGCTCCAGGCTTCAAGTCACCTGCATTACATTGCAACGAAAGATGTGAAATGTCAAACTCATACAAGTTATCTTATCACTAATTGTTTACCGAGAATCTTAAAAGTTTAAAAGAGCCTTAAAATCCTTACACAAGAAATTTGAGCACACTCCTTTTACAATTTCTCCATTTTCATTGGTGTACACGAGCCTCTTCACACAAAGGGACACCTGAACCAAAATAATAGCATTAAAAAAATCAACCAAAAACAGCATGGTGAGGAAGGATAAAGAGGAAGACTATAGGACAGTTTGCTTTGGGATGTAAAAAAGTACTTGGCAAGGTAAAATGTTACGAAGAAAGTAATCAAAAAGTAAGGAGCTCACAGTCTTGGAGTCTCCAAAGTCACCAAGAGCGCTGCTGGCAATCGAATACAATCTTAGCTTGTGAGGCTTCCCGTTCTTGTCAATACCATCTGGAATAACACCAATTGATTGTCCTTCTCTATAAGGGATTTCTCCTGTGTCCCCAAGAAATCATTTAGCTTAACAAGATCAATCGTTTCTTGGAAGAATAAGCTCATCATTACCGCTTTTAAGTGCATAATCAGTAATATAAGAGTTTGAAACATAGTCAAAATTCATTGATCTATTCAGAATTGCACAGTCAGCTATCAGATAAACTATAATTTCGCCATTTCTGCATCAATCAAGCAAAGAACAAGTTGACGATTTATTGGAAGGACAAAGTAGAAGGCAGTACCTTCAGTGCTGAAAACCATGTGCCACGTTTCTCCAGGAGCATCATCACCGGTGATCTTAGTGTTCAAAAGACATCTTCCAATGTAAGGCGTCTTGGGCTTGAACTTGTTAACAGTCACACCTTCGTCATCTTTCTTGGATACCTTCTCAACCTTAGCAGGAGCCTCTGTAGTGACCTGGGCTTTGACAGGAACCACTCTTCCACCAGCAGACACATCTATGTAGTATAATGGCACCTAAACATAAGCAGAAGAAGAAAAAGATCACAACTTCATTAGCCAATTCCCATGAAAGTTACCAATCAGTTGGATAAAACTTAATACCTTCCTAAAGGTGATTCTTTCTGGTGAGATTATGGACGTTCTTGAGGGAAGAGAAGTGGACTTGGAAGAAGGAAAGGAGACTGCAGCAGTTACTGCAGTAGCCATGGTGTTACGATGAAGAACGAATAAGAAGAGAGGGCAGAGTTGGGAAGTGAAGGAGGGAGAAAACTGAAAAGGATGGGAAGACCTTGCGTTTTTGGCCAGTACAGGATTTATGGATTGCGTGGATGAGAATTTGGAGGCAATGCAGTGGTTGTTATATGGATAAGTCGGTTGGGTAAGTTCTTCCGAGTAAAACCATGCATGTTTTACATGTTCTTTTCAGATTCACTAGACCAAAAAGGAGAACACAAAAATGAAAATACGGGTGCTGGCAGGTGAGTTCTGGTCATTTGGTTTCAATTTGAAGAAATACTTCAAGAAATTAAGAATTTTGAGTTAGGTATTGTTTATTTTTGTTAATAGAAATGTAATTAAAGGAAACACGTCATATTAAATTTATGATTTTTCAAATAATATGTTTTAAAGATATTTTTCAATATTTTAAAATAGGCATTAGAGGAAGAGCAATATTAAATTGTCAATCTCATATTACATCAGCTCGCCGTAAGAGCTACCTTGTTTTGCTCATTATAGTCCTGCCAAGCTAGCTCAAAAACCCGGGATGGACGATGTTCTTAGAAGACAATGCAGTGACCACTGAGCATCTATAAAAATCCTTATCAGATGGTCCAGCCTCTGGGTTGGGAGACAAAGCTTCCCACTTAATTTTTCATTTATCACCAATATACAATTAAACCTTCAGGAAGTCAAAGATTACAATCTGTTGGAACCCCTTATGGGGACTGTGAATGGACATGCAAGCAAATGAGATGTTCATCAATGGGCACTCTAAAGAATTTAAGTAGACTACAGAAAAGAAGCTAACAGAGCAGAGCAACCAATCGAATGTACATTGAACGAGAAAATAGTATGGGACGCTTAATAATATTTTAATGGAATCGCCTGGAACCCCTGGACTGATAAAGCTCCAATCTACTTTTAGCCTGGTCTAGTAAAGTAGGCATTGTTGGGTCTTGAGTGAGGTGAGTTTGCTTGATGGCCCAATCTAGGACAGTAAGCACCTCAGCCTGTGCAAGCTCCTCGCTGTCTGGTACATGCAGGGCAACGTAGCACAATAGAGGCAATGCTGAGAGTTGAACAATCTGTTCACCAAAATAGACAAGCTGGACTAAGTGCTTTGCCCCTCCCGCACTTAAAATGGCCTTAGAGTGATCAAGATGGAGATAGTTGTCTGAACAGGCAAACTTTGTGAGGGCTAGACAAGACTCCCTCGAGACCTCCGCTTCTCCTTCATCAAGAAGCTTAACTAAGGGACCAATAATCCGTGTCTCCGTAGCCCGAAATGTCCTTGCTAAATTCCCAACAGATTTGATGCAAGATATCAGAAGGCCTGAATCAGCCTTCTCAATGATCCTCAGGAGCTGATCGATAACGGCTTTGCAAGCGTGTGAATTAGGCTTAAATGCTGATCTTCTCAAATCAGTGTTTTTCTCTGCCACAGCCGTGATCTCCATTAATGCCATGGCAGAGTTGTGTTGAACCTCACCACACCCTTTTTCTAAAAGGACCGCGAAACACAGGAGTGCTCTCGATTCAGTTATGCTGTGACAGATTGGGGAGTTTCCTTTGGCCAAATGCCAGAGTGCCCTTGCAGCCATTGCTTTCATGTTGGCCTTAGTGGCAGGATCTTCATGCTCTCTCCCCTTGAGATTTCCAGCAGAAAGCGAATGATTTGGATGACTATTTTGCTTCACATTGTTGTTGCTATTGCTTTTTGGGACATTATTATGAGGTGCACCATTGATATTCACACCTTGTCCTTGGTTTGTCAGTTTATAGGCAGCATTCAACGCCATGGTACTGGTAACCACATTGTGCAACTGACTTGTAACCTCATTATCCATAGAATGAGCAATATGACTACGATCATCGTCAATTGATGGTTTAGCTACAGAAGAATTGTTACTCGCAACAACAACTGCATGGATTGAGGTTCCCTTTTGGCTGGTAACTGCATACTTACTGTGTTCCTGAACTGTCTCAAAAGCCAGATGACCAACCAACAACCGAATTATATTATGCTGCGCAAACAGATCTTGACACTTTGGATAATTCCCTGCAAGTTCTGAAACAGCCCAAGCCACCATTGCCTGAACTTTCATGGGACCTTCTTTCAATATTTTCCCAAACACCGAACAAACTCCTGCAAGAATCATGTGATCAACGCTTTCTGGGTCACGCCCCAATAGCCCAATAGCCCTAGCAGCGTTCACTTGACCTTCCATCTTCCCCTCCTTAATCAACTTCAGCAAAGGAGGCACGCCGCCTTCTTCAATAATCAATTTACCGTACCGATCATTGTCTCTCGCAAGCGAAACAAGCGAAGCTGCAGCATCAGATCTATCCTCAAGCGACCCAGTATAGAGGATCGCAATCTGTTCCCATATCAAACAAAGGATCGGCTCATTAGCCGCTATAGGAGGCAACCCCAGATACTCATCGTCACGATCATCGGCTGACGCTGATACACGCAAAAGCCACGAAACATCGCCGATGGAATTCTCCAACTGAGAAGACATTTTACGGAACTGAGCAGTTGGGATAATCGTGAAAACTCGCTTCATGATACCATTAGCGCGACACTTGAGCACAAGGGCATGAGCTTTTTCGAGGACTTGTTCAGTGTCCTCGATGATACGGCGCGTGGGTCGCTCGTAAAGGTCGGAGCTGGCTCGCGCAGCTTGTCGGAGTAAAGCAGCGAGCTTTTCGGTCTTGGATTTGAGCTCGTGAAACTCTTGTTTAACCGAGCTCGCTTCATCAGCAACTTTGATCACCAGGTCCGCTAATTGAATCGGTTTTGCCAAGATTTGTTTCACCAAGTCCGCCATGGCGGACCAGTACCCAGGTCAAAATTTCTCAAAGAGATCGATTCCTTGATCCAAAAACCAATAAAAGTTCAAACCTTTAATAAAGAAAGCCACAAAGAAATAGGGAGAGACGAGCTACAGTTCTTGATGGGCTTGATTGGTGGTGTCAATTGAAGCGCAAGAGCAAATGAGAAATGTGAAGAAATGAACCGGAAATGCGGTTGATTCTCTACAGTAATCAACAAGGCGGAGTAATCATGGGAACTTTTGTGTGACTTGAAGTTGGATTAAGGGAGAGAGAGATCTGAGGCTTTGGTTGGTTGAAACATATGCAGAACAAGGTGCTCTGTTTGCCCAGGAGTCGGGAGTTTGAATACTTTCAAAGTCTTCTTCTTTTCGTAGTCAGATGGGGTTTACCAGGTCAAAAGCGTTCACATTCGTATCTTCTTTTTCTTCGACAATTCTGAACATGGTTGCAATCAATTATTATATATACAATATGAATGTGGCAAAAGAGCTAGTTTGGAGCAAAAATTGTAATTCGATTTTCTGTTTGTGTATGCATGAATATTCAATCAACTATAAACTTTACGATGGTTGGATTTTTGTTGTTGTGAAGTTGTTTAATTTGTCCACAAAAGTTCAAAATTTAAATTCTGAGTGTTAATTTTCTTGTAGTTTTTTTGTGAAAAAAGTAGGAATAACATATCATCGTCGTCATCTAGCCTAAAATTTTACGATAAAACGGGATTTAGAGAGGTTTAATAGCACGCAGCCTTACTCTTATAAAATAGAGAAGTTTTCAGTAAACCTGTATGTGATTATGACATGAAGAAAAAATAGTATAGTACAAAAAATACAAATAAGTAATACAGGTTAAAAGAGCAAATAAATAAAAAATAAAATGCATAAATGCGTAAAAAACAAATAAATAATAATACTAAAGATAATAATAATAAATACCTAATAATAATTAAAACAGGAACAAAAAAGAAACCAAAGATATAAAACAGGAACTAAAAAGAAACATAAAAAGACAATAAAAAGAAGCTTCTACATTTAGCTATTTAATAGATGGAGAAAAGATTATTGTCGAGAATGACATTGAGTAAACCATAATATAGTACAGAATTGCCAAAATTTAAAATAAAAACACAAAGAAACAACCGTTTTAATACAAGTATCCCATTTTGTGAACTAATAAAGAGCACAATAATAACATTAAATGGCACAAAGTCATTTTGACCCATAATTTCAACTATCTGAAGCAGAATACTTGCGTGCAAGGCTTTCCAATTCCATTTTAACCTATATTTTGAACTAGTCCGGAACGTTTTTCTGAATCTGCCAAAGTTGGTATTTTATGGGGACAATTACTAGTAATCACGACATAACTTCTAAGATATTTGCTAATTTAATATGGGTTAGAGTCTCTTTTTTATAGTGTTAATCAAAAGGGGATAATTGCATCCAATATCACATTGATACAATTTAGACTAGAAACCTGTGACATAGCTCCGATGAGTCGTAGCGAGAATAACTTTTCTCGATTCATTTGTATACAGTGGCTGCATTTGGAGGATAGCGGATCAGCTACTTTTTAGCTAATTCGCTATCCTTCAGTTGTTTGACCGTATTTGTCAAACAACTGAAATTTTTGTTTGGTAACAGGTATGAACAGTTAGCTTAATAATCCTGTTTGACAATCAGCTGATTGTATTAGCTGATAGTTGATTATATCAGCTGGTTTGACCGGCAGATTGTATTAGCTGTTTGTTAGAGATGTTTGGTAAAATGAACTATTTAGTATTAACTGTTTATGTGTAAAATGTCTTACGAGGACATGACTTTAAAAAAATTATAAGGATATGAATATTATATATCTTAGTATTTCGTTAAATATTCTCATAAGAATTTAGAATTTAGATATTTAATTCTACAAAAATTAAATTTATAACTATAAAAAAACATAGAATATGTAATAATAATGATAATAATATGATGACGATAACGACGACGACGACACATCCAAATATTTTAATCACCGTCTTTCTGAAATATGATAGTAAGAAAATATTCTACCTAAATTTAGTTATCTAAATATAGTAAATCAATTTTAGATAAGGAATTAACGTCCATGTATATTTGTACTACTGTATGAAATAGGATTATTATACATCTCTTTATTCTGGTTTTTATAAAACCTCTAATTCAAGTTATTTAGACAAGTCATGTTCACTTGTATTGTTTCATCATTCACGAGAAATTTATGTAGATCTTTCTTTTTTCATTTTCGATTAAAGTTGATTTTTATTTCTAACCTATTACTGTCTATACCTGTTTATATAACAAGCTACAAGATGTTTCTCCGCCCATATGGTCATATTTCAAAAATAAATTCTATAACTTTTTGTTATGTACAAAAATGTGCAAAAATAAAATGATAATTATCAATCTTCAAAAGGGTTAAATAGGAATTGCAGATTTAATATTTTGGCTGGTTGGAGAAAACGCTGCTATGTAGCAGCGTTTTCATATTCAGCTGATTGTCAATAAATCAGCTACTGGTCAAAGGCATCAAACAGCTGAAATCAATGAAACAACCAAAAAAGTAGCTGATTGACGATTAACCAAACGAGTCCTGTTTATCCAAACCGCTGAACTTAGAACAGCTTTGCACTAGCAACATTTTTATCTTTAGCTAGTGAAAAATCAATTATACCCTCCTAAATAAATAAAGTTATAATTAATTTTTACAAGTCAAATTTATGCCTAATTATAATTAATTAATTGTGTTATAGTATGGCATAATTGAAGCAAAATTAATTATTATGAATAGCGTCATGCATGACATTATGTTAAGCTTATGAATTATGCACAAAACATCTGTAATTTTTTTGTAAAATTTAATTTTTGTTCTATTTTATTATTATTGTTAAAATTTGAATTTTTAAAATTAACTATTTAAACATGACCTCATAAATTTTTTTAAGTAATGTCTTTATAAGAATTTTTAATTTATTAAATAATAAAATTTATAAATATTATATGAAAAATACTAATATGATGTAGATATTAATAGAAGATTTAATGTTGTATTATTATTATTATTATTATTATTATTATTATTATAAACTTAATTTTGTAAAATTAAATATCTAAAATATAAATTCTTATAAAAATATTCAACGAAATATTAAGAAATATAATATTCATGCTCTTATAATTTTTTTAAAAAACCATACCCTCATAAGTCATTTTATACATCAATAACTAATACTAAATAACTAATTTTACTAAACATCTCTAACAAATAACTAATGCAATCCGCTGGTCAAATTAGCTGATAGAATCAGCTATCAGCTAATAGCTAACAACTAATAAAATCAGCTAATAGCTCAATGTAATCAACTGATTACCAAACAGGGCCATTATGATATAATATATAATTAGATGATACAGCATCCATGGTTAAGCCAAATCATCAATTTTTCCAGGTAATGAACCGATAACGTAATCGAGGAAAACTGTTAGTTTTTATTTGTATCTCTATCGGATAAAATTCTTTTTTATTCCTTTATGTGTATATGAATAATTAACTTTAATCTATGAATTGATCCCAACAATGTATATGTTGTATGTTACAGGTTCCAATGCGTTAATCTTTGTCGTTGAAGGACAACGGAATTTATCATATATGAGACTTAAGATTTGGATAAAGACCTTACAGGATTTCAAATATACAAAAAGAATGTTTAAAATAACTGATAACATCCACGTAAGATGTCTTCCCTAATTAAAAACTATATTGCCATGATCAGAATTAATTCTTGAGGAGTATGGTCTCATTACAGTACACCCTTCGATATATAATTTTAACAAATGCTACGTCCATAGGTTCATAGACACAACAATGGAAAAATGTTGATACAATCCTTTTTCTCTTTCACCGCTATTTCCATTTTTCTAGTACTTTTTTTTTTTTTTTTTATCAACCATATTTATTTGCAGATCTTTTACAAGTTGTAATAGACACCAAGAATTATAAAATTTCAGTCCAGGTGTTCTTAAAGACCAATTTATTAGGAAAATAAGATGACAAACTGATATATTCTAAATTTTTATTATTTGGATCGGTTTGAACATGATTTAGTATTTAATTTAATTTTTGCATCTTTATTTGTATCGATTTATTTTAAATAGTTATTATCTTTTACAACAACAACGTAGTAAAAATTTTGCTTAAATGTGAAGTACGAAGAGGTTCAATAGTACATAATTTTACCTCTAACTAATAGATAGGCTACTTTCAAAAACAATGGATGTATGGGCTGTTCTTTGAGTAGAGAATGATCCTAAAATGAGATCTTAATTCACCAAAAAGAAGGGAAGAAGAAAAATTAAGGAAAATAAAGGATTTGAAAAAAGGATCGTGGGAAAGAAAGAAAGGAAAATAGATAAAAAAAACACTTGAAAAGTACAGCAAATTAATCCAGGTAGAAACGATCTTAATAAGAAAACTGTGACAAAGAGTAAAAAATGTGAGATAATTATATAGAAAATTATTTGAAATCAATAAAAATCAACTCTAAAATATTTGACAAATTTGCACTATAAATAACTAGTAAATATATAAGAACTTAGAATGATGAATAATATTACTAATTATAAAAAAATATTAAAAAGTCGTTCATTCTATTTTTATTTTATGTTATAGTTTCACTTATTTATTTTTCAAACAAAAATAAAAATATGCTTGAATTTTAATATCAAAGGGTTAATTACCAAAACATTCCAAACTTTCGTCAATTTTTTAATTATAGCTCAAACTTTAAAAAGTACCAAACAAATTTTCAAACTTTCAATTGTTTTCAATTCTACCCTGACATTAATCTCACCGTTATCTTGTCTGACATGGTACTACCACGTGTCACTAAAACCCTACTAATTAGACACATCAACTTCATTAAGAGGAGGATGCCTAATTAATGAAATGACGTTGTTTCTTGGCTTTAGTAAAACGACATCGTTTTGTTTATTATCAGATGTCACTCTCTTCTCTTCTATCGATGGCCCCAAAAGTCTGTAACTAAAATCCCTAATCATCCGTGGGTGCTTCTTCTATCATGAAGTGAATTGCTCCATCAAACCAACAAATGTTCTTTTGTGAGTGGGTACTTCATAAGAGAGTGGTTTCCTTGTCGAGAGAAAACTGAAAATTTGTAAAATTGTGACTTTGGATTTTGGAGAAAGCTTGTTCTTTGTTAGTCTTAGACCCTAAATTCCTAATTTCTTCTTCTCTCACTCTGTCATTCTCTCAAACCTAAATCCATAATTTCTTCTCACGCACTCTCACTTCATACCCTCATTCACAAAAGGTCAATTTTGATCTTTTCTTTCTTTTTGAAATTTTAGTTTCAATGTTCTTTCATTTCCCCGAATTTGGGTAATTTCGATTTTTCCATCATCTTAAGATACTTGGTGGCGTGGAATTGTGTCATTGATAGCCAATTTCTTATGTGGCTTCTACAGAGAAGTAGTTGACTTGTTATTACAGATATTGAATTTTGGTATGGAACTTGATGAAGCAACATTTGTTTCAGTCTTATCTGCTTGTTCTACAATGGGGGCATTAGATGTTAGGAGATGGGTTCATTCTTAGATAAGAAATGGTAGCTTGGTTCTTGATTTGCTATTTATGAAATGGTATGTTGTTGTATTTGGGTTTCAGTAGGTGAGGGTGCTTTCTTTGTACAGGTATGTTTCTAGTTTCCATATACCCACGGAATATAATTTATAGGTGTCGTAATGATGTGGCCTCTCTTCACCATTTTTGGACATTTAATTCTTTGTTAGGTGAATTTATGAAAAGAAATCATAATAGTGCTGCATTTAAGGTAGTAATTAAATATTTGTATGATGATACTATAATAAGATATAAAGAAATATAGCCAGAAATAAAGTATATGTAGCTTTTGTTAGGTATGCACTTGGTATATATTTCACATGGGAAGAGTGTAAAGGTGTTGTTAATGGATTCAAGAGTGCTATTTATCATTCTTTTGATAGTGTAGCAAAAGTTGAAAGGATATATTTTCAATTTTATGAAGAGAAAGCATTATGTTCAATGGTAAAATAATGTAATACATGTTATTTGTTATATGTGATAATTTAATTGGATTCAAATAATTAATATTGATATTTCTATATATAATAAAGATTTTGGAACATTGATTGCCCCAATTGTAATGCCTTGATGAAGTTACAGATTTCAAAAGCTAGGCCTAACATTGGTCAACATTTTTATTAATATGTTGATACAAAAGTAATTCAATTATTATTTGTAGCAATGTCAATCGTATAAATTAATGTTAATCAATATTCAAATTGAAGGTCTCTTGTAAGTACTTGGTATTTTTGAAAGACATGAAAGTTGTTTTTGTCGTAAAATATGTCAACGAAATTGTGTGCATTGAGATAAGAGTCTTGTTCGGAAGATGTATATTGTTCACAAGAAGTAAGTATATGTAAAAATTTATATGCATTATGAAAATTTGAGGTAAGTCTTAATATTTATGTTTATATCTTATTTTGTAGGTACCATGCGATTTTATAGCTTGGTCATCAGATGTAAGTATAAAAAAAATGGAGACATTATAATAGTTAGAAGAGCAAATGTAACTACTATGTTTATTGGGAGTTTTGCCTTTTATTCAATAACCTACCAATTTAGTAATCAATTGTAAGCTTTTGATGTTGTTAAGGAAACTGCAATTATTATGTGGTTGTACATTTTAGAACTAATTGCAATTAATCCAAGATGGGTTTCAGTTACAAATCAAAAGGAGTTAGGAATGTGCCAAATCTATCCCCCAATTGCAACTCAATCTATATAAGAAACTGCCGCAGATAATGCCTTCAGGCTTGTCTTTTTTAAAATAGTGAAATCAAATGTAGAAAATGCATGTAAAATTTTGATGGTGCTAAACTAGAAGGCTGTTAACCCTACTATTTCCTTACCCTATATGAAACTTTTGCTAGGTTTTGTGATTGTTTAACAACTCAATTGAACTTAAATCTTGGGAAACCAAAATTAATATGTAATAAAAAAACTACAGTAATAGTAAATCGTATCAGTAATAGACTTCAGCCTAAGACCTATCTTATTAAACATTTTGAAACTCACAAATTAATACTAGAAATTGAAATACATACAGACGTGGATAGTGGAATACTTGTACTTTAATACCTTCAACATCTGAAAATGGAAAAAAAATCTCTTCCCACAACTCGGGGGGAGTAGCTAAGCAGAAAAAGACAACAATCATGCATAACAACAGTAAAGTCAATATTAGTTTTTAAGAGTAAATTACAAAGTAAGTTAAAACAAGAAAATAAATAGGTAATAAACATTGACATAATTATGGAAACTTAAACAATATCCAAAAATACAAAAAACTGTGATACAGTTTGGTTAGCATTACTCTAATTATTTTAAACAAGATACTTGGTGCAGCTCTTTCAGCCATAAGCACCATCTCATCATGCATAAACCTGCTCCAACAACTCCACATGTATAATCCAGTTCCAGCTCCACAGATGTTGGTTTACAATCACTCACAGCATCCATACATGTCCTTGTTATGCTTTAGGCTTAACTCCAAGCTTCTAATGGATTATATGGAAATTTGTAAAACATAGACATTATTATATTTCTGATGGCGTGGTGGTTGCTGTGGTGTTTAGAGGTGATGGTTGAAGTTTTGGAAAAGTTGGAATTTTCCCAAGTACAAATGAACAGGCAGATTGTAAGGTGAATTCCGGACAAATGGCTTGGAATTTGGAGGTGATTCTTAAAGCAAAATTGTAGAATAGATGTGGGCTACAACTTTGGTGAAGGAAGTTTGTTAAGTGGATCAATAGGTGAAAAGTTATGAATTTTTTAATTCAACTATGTTCTGGAAATCATTGCTACAGACTAGACGATTTCAAAGTGCATTTCTAGGCAAATGGCTGAGCATTTTCGGGTGGTTCTTAAGGGTACATTGAAGTTTAAGAAGTGAACTACAACATTGATGAAGGAATTTTATTGAAATGCTAAGCAAAAAAAGATACGATTTTTCTTGTTTTGGATGTTCTAGAATAGGAATCTAGGCAGATTTTCAGAAAATGATGCAAAGGGGTTGATGTGAAGAATTTGACTGAAATGGAAGATTAGATGAATGAAAGGGAATGATAAGGTGAATAAGGAAAGATAATTGAGTGTTTTTGGACTACACACAAAACCCAATGGATAGTTTTTGGAAACTAACAAAACCCAATTAAAGATAATAACTTGCAAAAGCAAATCTCTCTTACGATTTTACGTTGATAATCTAACCTCCATGAGAGTTTTTACAATGCAATATAAAAGGAAATAAAAGCAAATGAAGGGTCATGAAGGAAAACCACATGTCAGTTCCTCTTCAGCCATAAAGCAACAATAAAATGACATAATTAAGGAAACTAAGTAATTAAAATTGAGCTGAAACTTTAAGTCTCATAAAACTACCATAAGTTGTAGAAATTAAAAGGAAACTAAAATAGAAATAAATAAGGAAACTAATGAGCTTTAAAAAGCTCTTATTCATCACATAATAAAAGAAAACTTTATCAAGCACTTGTGCTGAACCTCCAAAACGTCTTGGGCTCTATCTTGGGCTTCAACATGTCAATTTAAGGGCTGGTCAATGGTTCTACATTGATCAAGGCTCATAATGCTTGCGAGCTGACTTGGGCTTCACAAATATAAGCTTTACAAAGGTCGAAAGGCTGAAGCAAAACCTATAGCTTCATTGTGGGCTTGGACGGGCTCTTTCACGGTAGAAATTGTTGGGCTTGATGGTCCTCCATCAATTTCCTTTATCTTCGGAAATCCCTTTTGAACTAGCATAGTTAGTTCATCAACAGCCATATCCTTTTTTCTTTTAATCTTACCCCCAACATATTTATTCTTGCCTTTCCAACACTCCACCATAATGAAATTCAAAATTTAACAACATCTACAAAAGGAAAGTGTGACTAAATACAAAATGATAAATATTCCAACAACTAACGTAAGCAACAACTAAAAAGAAAAAAAGAAGCAATAATCAAGATGAGCAATTATATTCTTCCTATTAAAAGCAATATAATATACAAGAAACCATTAGGCTTACATATGCACAAAAAAAACTTCCTGCTTAACTCTTCTGACATATATAGTTCACCCACTTTTTCAAATGCAATGAGATAAGTAAAAGGTCAATATGATTACATCAGTATAATACAACCATTACATCATAATAATACACACACATTTACAGAAGCAAGGAGCTTCATAAAAAGTTAGGAATACATCAGAATAACAAAAACTGAAATATTTAAACTGACTCAGGTACCAAAAACATACCTTTACAAATTTCCTAGAGCTTTTTCAGAATACTTCATAACTTAGCATGCCTCACCTACTGAAACCATCATAAGTAAGTCATTCTTAGGTACACAACTTAAAAAAAGAACATTTCCACATCATACAAATAAGAAACTAAACTCAAAATTTTTAGAGAAACAATGGCATTCAAATAGGGTAACAAGCAGTAAAAGCAATCAACACACCATCACCAACTTCACTTAACGAGCAACCCCTGATTCTCAAGACGGGATGAATGGGAATTAAGTTGAACTTATACAACTTTTAGATAAGCCTCCCAATATTGTTTATGTTTGGGTTGTGGGGAAAGAACAATGATGGTGTTAAAGTAAGAACTACATCAATAATTCCTTTAACTGCAAACGTAAACTAAGTTACCTAATACTTCAAACCAATTATTTGAAGAAAAAAGAAAAATTATAAATATTCGCTTTTCAAAATTAGCTTATATTGATAGTTTATTTATCAGCTAGCATATCCCATCTGTGCAAGTTATTCTATTGATATGTTCACATAATCTTTTCCTTTGAGCCTTTAACCTATTGATGTGTCATAGGTTGAATTTTGTTAAACCGTAGGGTTTAATTGGATAAATATATAATATATGTTAATTAAACCTACCAACTAGTAATATTGTTAACGCTTATGCAATATGTTATGGAGGGTTAACTTGATATCTTCTATCATCTAATATGTTACATAATGTATTGATAGTTTATTTATCAAAACCTCTCATGTTATATATTTGAATTACACGAGTAATTCTTGCCTTTTAGAACTCCTTCCTTATTCTGTTAAAGAAGCTTCATTCGATGTTCTCCCTTACGGAGATTTCTTGATATAAATGAATCATATCTCAATATCTCACAACAATTGTATTGAAAATTTGAAAAATAGTCATATATACGTCTAAATTAATTAAGATTAGTGATAAATTGATAATAGCTATCTTAATAATCTCTTTACAGTCAATTTGAAAATTCAAAATACAACTATTTTTTAAGACACTCACAAACTCCTCACAGAAAAGCTACTATCTTTCAACCTGAAACTGTTACGACATGTAAATTAAGAACTTTTTGTGGAAGCACAATGTCATTTAGGAGCAGAATATTTTCATATCATTGCATAAATAAACTAATATCAAATTCCAAATTTCAAACCCTAGTACAACAACATCCTATTTCATAAATAGCGAATCAAGAACAAACAACAATAGAGAGGGAGAAGAACAATCATACCCTACATGACGCCACAGGAAGTTCGGCAACGAAAGTCAAAATTTCACAAACTTTTAGTTTTCTCCCGACAACAAAACCACTCGCTTATGAAGCATCCACTCATGAAAGAACGTTTGATGGAGCAATTCACTTCGTGATAGAAGAAGCACCCAAGGATGATTAGGGATTTTAGTTTCGTATTTTTGGAGTTATTGACAGAGAAGAGATTAGGGATTTTAGTTATAGACTTTTGGAGCTATTGATAGAGGAGATGAGAGTCACATCTAATAATAAGCAAAATGAAGTCATTTTACTAAGGTTGAGAAGTGATGTCGTTTTGTTAATAAGGCATCCTTCTCTTAATGACATTGACGCGTCTAATTAGTAGGGGTCCAGTGACACGTGACAGTGTCACATCAGCCAAGATAACGATGTCGAGCTAAAATTGAAAAATTTTAAAAATTGAGTATTTTGTTACTACTTTTTAACGATTGGGCTATAATTGAAAAATTGACAAAAGTTTAGTTTTTTTTTGGGTAATTAACCCTACACTTTTAATAGGATAGAAGTTAATATTAAATAAAAAGTTATAGATTAAAACAATTTAATATCTTATACATTATTTATTAATTAGCATTGACAACAAATTTACTATATTTTATTAAATAAATCGATTTTTTGTAATTAATTTATCTAAAAATTAATTTAAATTTAATATATTTATTGAATAGTTACTACATTTGAAAATATTTTTATCTTACAGATAAATTTTCCAAAATTAAATATTAAGATAAATTGAATAATTAAATTATATTAATTATAATTTCTATTACTAATTTCTATCATATAATTAAATGTTATGTTTTAATAATAAAACTATATTATGAAAACAAAGATGGAAACAGAAAACTAAAACTAGTCTTGATAGTTTTAATAAATAATGAAAATAAAAAGAAATCATAATAAAATGAAACTAGAAATTCAACCAAACAAAAGTTTTTTTTCTAAACTTAAAAACAAAAATAGAAAACTTGAAACAATAGAATCAAACATGCTCTAAGAATCAATATTAGAATAAATATGAAACAAATTATTAAAAATGGAAAATTTATGTTTTAAATTACGATTTGAAGTAAATATTTTAAAGATACTTTTAATTTTGAAAAGAAAATATTTATTTTAAATCGTAATTTAAAATTTGAAAATTAAAACTTAAAAAGTTTTTATTAAATACATTAAAATTTAATATTTAGTATAAACCTAAATTTTTAGGTCATAAAAATATTTTAGAATTGATCATAAAATGTACATTCAAAAGAAAAGAGAAATAGGAAATGAATAGATGATAAAATATTCAACTACGTAATGATGGCTCATGTGGCCATAATAATTCCTAACGTAGCAACTACACATTTTGCCTCTTAAGTTGTGCTTAGATCTGCGGTACAGTAGAGATAAGTATTTGTATAAGTATTTGTCTACTGTAGTTTTCAAACACAGTCACATATTTGGATCTGTGGTGAACAATGCGAGATTGGAGAAAAGTGCGGTATCACCGCAGAAATCAATAAGCAGAAAGAGGGTTACGGTAATAAACTACTTTTGCGGTAGAAATTTTAATTTCCATTAATAACCTTCACCACAAGTATTATTTTCCATTATACCCTTAATTAATATGACTAATAATATATTTTTAAGAAATATTTTATTTACTAAATTTATTTTATTTATATTTTCTTATTTTAATTTATAATTTTATTATTTATAATCTTAAATTTATATGACTAATAATATATATTTTTAATTATTTATATAACAATTAATAGTTTATTAAATCAATGGGCTTTTTAGTCATTTTATCTCTTTTCAGCAACCGCAACAACATTTGTTAAACACCTATTTTCACATTCTAGTAGTTACCAAAACAGCAATCCTAAACACATAAGTATTTATTAAGAATAAGTACTTATTATTTTTAGCAAGTTGATTTCAGCAGGTCATCAACTGCCATCGCTCCCCTAAACCAAGCCTTAAACAACATTCGAGATATATCTTCTGCTCGTTTGTTACTTTTGTAGTACTAAATAGTGGAATGCGATGTTCATTATCTTTCTGAAAACTTACTATGTCTGTTAACATATATATTGGTTTATGCCTACAAAATAATTAAAAATATTCTTTATCTTGTATATATGTAAATGTATATGATAAAATCTATGAGATAATTATACATTGCAAATAAAATTATGATGAGATTATAATTATGAAATTCATGTTGCATTTATATATTATCTTTAAATTGTTAATAGTAATTGTTTTATTAAGTCTGGACATCAATAAATGTAAAAAGACTAGTATATATTATGTTTTTCCTTAATAAAGGAAGTAGTCAAGCTGATAGATTGAATTATAGAGATACTTAAACAAACGTATGAGTACTTGATAGGGAACAAGTTTACTTAACTAACCCCATATGAGAAATCCATTTGAAACATTACTTGTATGTCTATGGAAATTCTCATTATAATGATTGTATAAGTAATTCTTTGAATTGAGGTCTCTAAAGTTATCTTGTATAGGGATATATCTTGATACTACTTATGATATATTCTAATCATAGTTATCCTGTATAAGGATATATCTTGATACTACTTATAATATATTCTAATCATAGTAATTTAATCGGTAGTCATTAGATGTAATATGAACTATATGGTGGTAGTTAGTAATCAAGATATGATTCATTACCCTAAAGTAATTAGTGAGAATGTTCTATTGTTATCAATTAGCATTGATTTGGGAAATCCTTGTCTAAGGTGAAATGACACTTTATAAATAGTTTATAAATGTCATTAATTGAATTAATAGCTATTGATGGAGAACTAATATATTTGGACTCAAAATAGAGTAGATATTAATTTCATGCATGTATAATCAAAATATTTTATGATGAAAGGATTGAATTACATGAAAATATTATGGATGAAAAGATTAGTCAAAATCTCTTTGACATTCCTAAATATTTGAATGGTCATGATGAGTTTCTTATCGTCAATCTTGATCCATCAAGATAAATAATTTAATTAGATGATTAAAGATAAATTAAATGAGTTTACTTTATTTAGTCCTAAATATGATTTAGGATTATAATTTGTATCCATTTCCAACATATTTGATAACTTAATAGATTTCACATAGAGAACATATTGAAAAGGGCAAAATATTTTAATCAAGTTGAACTTGATTGTAAAATTTCAAAAACTTTATGCTTAAATATGAGATGTTTAATGAATAAGAATCAATATAAGATACTGGATCTTATTTGGGCATAATTAATATTTAATTAGAATTATTTGTAATTATAATTAAAGTTTAATTGAAATTATAATTTAATTTCAATTAGATTATTAAAATGTTCAAAACCTATTATAACTAAGCTTAAGCTCTAATGGAGCTAGCACTTCTTGCTTAACCCTTTTTGTAAGAGTTATGGAGTTCTCTCAACCTGTTCTATAAATACCGTTAGAGGCAAGATACTTATACGGCTACATTGGTTAAGATAGATCGATTTCAAATATGATTAAGGGATACAACAATAAAAGGATCAAAATTCAGAGTAAGATATGAAATAAGATTCACGCTCTATGATGAATTACTATCTCGATTTTCCAACAATACGTACACTCGCACAAACAAACACACAGGCACACACACGCGCACACACACACACACACATATATAACCTCTAAAATTATGCTTTAAATGATTCTTGTAGTTATATCGTAATATTTTCTTTTTTTAAAATATAACAAGCTCTCATCTTTTGTACAGTATAGATTACAATTTTTCTATATTTTATATTTACTAACATGATATCAAAACAACATTAAGATACTTTGATTTTCTTCTATTCATCTCTTAATATGTTTTTTTTTGGATTATAACATCTTGTTCTTCTTTATGTATTTCTCGTCTCTCCTTCACCGTTTGAATTTTTCTATCCCTTTACTTCCCACACTCTTAAAAATTAATCTAAGAATACCATCATATTCACCAGTTTTAGATGATTCAAATCTCACTAGTTAGAATCTCCTCGACTTTTAGGTGAGCCCTCACACATAAGTCAAAAGTTGATGCTCCTTTTGGTTAGCTTCTCTAGATTGAACTGATTTGATTTTCAAAAGTTGATGCTCCTTTTGGTTAGCTTCTCTAGATTGAACTGATTTGATTTTTTTGACCAACCCAATTGTAGCACCTCCTCACCATAGGGTATACACCAAGATGCCTATAGGTCATCCCGATACATATCCTACGATAAGGATGCGCTACGAGCAATCACTAACACTTCACATGGCATCAATAATCATAAAGCATCAATAAGAAAATCACTAATTTTTGAAA
>JAOSBN010000179.1:10413755-10445027 GCA_027563595.1 Erythroxylum suave | reverse complement strand
TTACATGTGCAATATTTCACTATTCTCATGCATATATGAATGCATGAACATAGCCAAACAATTTTTTTAAAACACTCCTAGCCCGTTCTAAATTACTATTTTACCCTTCCCATCGATGATGGGATGTTACACCAATTCAATGATATCTATACCATTCTTTAAATTCTCCAACCAAGGTCTTTGTGCCTCTATAATTCATTTTTGTCGTCAATTTTTCTAAAATCTACCTCTAACTTTAACTTTCAAGCTTGGTTTTTAATTTATTGTACTGGTTTATTCATTTTCTCAATCTTAATGGCTTCCAAAAATTGTCATTATGCCCCTCAACTTGTCTCGCAACCTATCAATTTCATCTTTAATGGCATTAACTATGATTTGCAGTCATAAGTGATGAGTGGCTTTTTAAAATGCTTTCTTCTTTAATGTTTATATGACTAATGAAATTCTTAATTCAAAACTATTGATAAGGATAAAATCAAATCTTTGGAATAGCTAGAGCAATGAGGTGGTAAAAATCATCAAATTTTATCTTCGTTCCACAGTTTATGTCTTCTCGGAATTAAGGGATGATTTAGTTATTTTGATATTGCACACAAGGTATGGAATTTTCTACAAACTAGATATTCTATTTCTAATGATATGCATCAATTTCATCTATCATAACCTTCATCGCAGTTATCAACAACTTAATCAGGCCATACATAGTTATATATCTAAACTTTAGACACTTTGGGATTAGCTGGCAAATTATGATAGGCCTAAATTTTGCCTTTACTATTATTTATATGGGACTTTGTGATTGCCAATATGTTTGGCATCTTTTTGTGACTTTCAAATTTGGATATGAGGCTATCGGTGCATCTTTACTCAACCGTTATCCCTAACCTAAACTAGATGTTATTTCAGAACTGCTATCTAAAGAAACTCTTCTCAACACCTTAACAGTCGAGCGTTCATTACAACTAACAAATTCTATATTGGTCACTCCTTTAGTTTATTCTAGGTACATCTTCTTTATGGTTTTTTGGCTCCACTTGTTGCAATCATATGATATCTAATTCTTCCTTATTTTCTTCTATGACTATTCTTACAGCTCCTCCAATTATTCACATTATTGAAAGCTCTATTTTATCTCTTATTAAAATATGCACTATTTTTACGTCTAAATTTACATTACCTAATATATTTCTTTTTCCCAAGTTATCTTTAAATCTTGTATATATTGGTTAGTTATGTGAACTTGATATTGATATATATTTTTCAAGTCATATCATGCAGGGTTCAGAGATAAGGGAATTGTCTAAGATAGTTATAAAGTTGGTCAACTATTTGAACTGAATTCTCTTTATCTTTTAACTAAGATTGTTACTACTACTTTTTTTTTCTAGTTTATGTCATTCTCATTTGGGTCATACTTTTAGTTCTATACTTAGTTCTCTAATTTTAAATGGTTGTTTGGGTCATATAAAAAATTAGCATTTTGATTGTGCTTATTAGTTATCTAAACGTCATGCTTTCCCTTTTAATAATAATATTTCATTTTCCTCTTCTCTTTTTCATTTAATTAATTTTTTATTTTTGGGCACCTGCTCGTAATTTTATTACAGATTGTTATTTTATAATTTTATGGACGATTTTTTTCTATATACTTAGATTTATCTATGGAAAATAGATCTAAGTTACCTCAAATATATATTCAATTTTCTTGTATAATTAAAACTCAAATTTCTTATTCAATTAAAATTCTTCTAACAAATAATGTCATGGAATACAAAGACTCTAAATTATCTCAATTTTCAATTCAAATTAGGTTAATTATTCAACATTCTTATCCAGACACATTTAAACACAAACATATACATATCTTAGATAATATTGTTTCTTATCTCCTCTACATGTCCTGAGTCATTTTGGAAGGAGGTTGCTCTTACTAATTTTTATATAATTAATTGATTTCCTACCTTTACTATCATAAACATTTTTGCTTTCTAACATTTATATGGGTGTGCACCTAATTGTCAATCTATTCATGTTTTTGGTAGTGCATCTTTTATTCATCTTTAGCCTTATGAACATGCAAAATTAGATCCTAATGCCATATTATGCTTCTTTTTGGGATACATTATATAACACAAGGGTTATCGATGTTGGAGTCTAGTTTCACATCTTAGGATTCCTTTCATATTACCCTGAGGGACATAAAATGTTTTCCACCATATTGAGATTTTAGGTTCAAACTATTCCTTCTTTATTTGACATATCTATCTATTCTTTTCCTAATGATTTGTTTACATGAACCTTTAGGTCAGATTGTACTGCCATCTCTTTGCCTTCTCTAAGTGGCTCCTTAATGTATATGGATTTTTGTAACTCCCATCCTCTAGTTGTCATCTTACATCCAGCCACTAGAAATTCTTTTATTATTCCTTCCTCTTCTTAAAACAATACTCATATAACCTAATGTTTCCCTTTTTGATTACCTTTGTTATAATGCTATTGTTCTTTATATGAACCTCACATTTATCATGAAGTTAGAAATAGCATGATGTGGTAGCAAGCTATGTACTTGGATTTAGCATATTTACCACTAAACAAGCCTATTGTTGGATGTAAATGAGTTTGCAAAATTGAAACTCAGGTAATGGTTATATGGAATGTTACAAGGCTCAATTGTTTATTAAAGGATTCACTCAAGAACATGACATTGATTATGTAAATTTATTTGCTCTTGTAGCTTGTATCACCTTTTTCACAGTCCTTTTGTTATTGCTACTGTCAAATAGTGGTAGTTGTTTTAGATGGATATTTAAAATGTCTTTCTTGATGGGGATCTTTTTGTGGAAGTCTATTTGAAACTACCTCCTAGATATGATCATCTATTAATAAAATTTGTCTTTAGAAAGCTCTTTATGGCCTAAAATAAGGTCCTCAAGCTTGGTTTACTAAATTTAACTTGATTATCGATATTGATTTTGATTTAAGTCCCTATATTCAAGTAATATTTCTTTGTTAGACTAAGAAAGGTTTCATTCTCTTACTTCTTTTATGTAGATGGCATGATCATCACTAATGATAACTTACAAATCGTCAATGACTTAAAAAATTTTCTGAGTAAATAGTTTAAAATGGAATTAAATATTAGGCATTTAAGTTATTTTCTTGGTCTTAAGGTATCATCTGACTCCGGAGGGAACTATTTGTCTCCAGAAAAATATGTTACATATCTCCTTTCTTAAGCCAGTCTTATTAGTGATAAGAGAGCTAGTACTTACATTGAGCCAAATGCTCATTTTTTTACCATCGAGAACACTTCTTCCAATGACGATACTCTTATTGTTAATTAGTTAGCAATCTTGTTTATCTTAATGTCACTTGTCCTAATATAGCTCATGTCATTCATGTGGCTAACCAGTTCATGTCTACTTCTCCAACCACTCATTTTACAGCACTGCTTTGTATTCTTCATTATGCTAAAGGAACTCTATTTCATGGTCTCCATTTTTCTAGTTCATCCATATCAGACCTAAAAGCAGTAAGAATATATAACGGGCAATTGTGACATGTCACTTAAGTTTAAAAACCATGAAGCATTAAAGGAAGGGTAATCACACTCATTAAGGGTATTAGTGGAAGAGGAAAATGTCGTCTTCTTCATTAAATGAAGAAAATGTGAATGAATGGAGAGAAGGAGTGAAACACATGAAAGAGAAAGCAAAGGTGGAGTGTTTCGGTCATGAGAGAAAAAAAGAAGAAGACAAGCTTAGGTTTCATCTTTTCTTAGTTTTCAAGAGTGATATTGAGATTATTCAAGAAGAGAAAAAGAAAATTGAAGAGAAGAGCTTCCATTTGAGCCAAAAATCTCTTTGTTTGGTGAAGATTCAAGGTAAACCATCTTTTTAATCCTTTAGAATTTGGAAGGAGTTTTGATTCATGAAGCTTAGGAAATAAATGGGATTAAATATTATAAAATCAATTTTTAGTAAATATGTTATTTGGAATCCCAATTTGTATTTCCATTTAATTGGATTTTTTGCCAATGTTAAAGGAAATCAAGAGTGGCAAAAGGAGCAAGAGGAAGGACATTTTTTAAAGCAAGTTTTTAAACAAGGATTCCAAGTGGGTTACATGTTTATAGTTTGAGTTAATAAGCCATGGGTATTTTTCCTAATCAATAGATTTAAATGATTTCAATTGCTTTATAAATGTTGCATTTATTTTTCTTAAATGATTTATAAATACTACATGTTTGGGTTATTAAATGATGATGTAAATTGTATTTGAAATATATCATGCTTATGGATCATGTTTCTGAAATATGTCTTTTGTGCAATATGTATATAAGTCATGAAATTCATGTTTGTGTTTGAGTTATGAGGTGATGATGGAAATTGTATTTGAAATATATCATGCTTATGGAGATCAAGTTTCCAAAATGTGACTTTTGTGCAATATGTATATAAGTCTATCTTTGTTATTTCTTTATGTCTGTCTTCCTACCGACATTTAACACTTAATCTCATCAAAACTTTGTTTCTGCATTAATGAAATTGTTTTAAGAGTATTTTACTTTTTTTTCATTTCCATTAATAGTAATATAGAGACATATAGATAGTACTATATTTTTGAACATCAAGAACATAATCATGTCTATTCTACTTTAAACTCTAAATTTTGCATTAGATACAAATTACACAATAAATTTTTGAAATTTTAGTAAGGGTAACTTTCATATCATTATGCACATTGAAGATGTATAAGTACTAAACTGGACTAGTTTCAGTTGATTTGTGACTTTGGAGTTAAACGTATCATCATTTTATTCTAAATCGACTTTTACAGAATTTACCTCTTAACATTATTAATGAAGGAATGTCGACATGGAGACTAGTTCTGAATGACCCTAATTCTTTCCATTGGGAGGAATGTGACAAAATTGTCCCTATTGAGAAAACCAACAATGCAGAAAAAATCTCCACTTCATATACTAATCATCGTTTGCCTTCCATGGCTGATCTTCTGCTTCAAGGTATTTAGTATCATCCGAACAACGTCACTTTCCTTATTACATACATCTCATTTCCTTTTATGAAGCTATTATATATATTCACATTTGATGATTTAGACTACATAGAGGTGGGAGCGATATCACAATATAGTCCATAAAGGATTAAAGAAATCGGTTGTTTTGGAAAATTCGTTAATTATAAATACTTCGTCTGCTCATGCACGTATACATGTCACTCCAATTTTAGTTCATTTAATGGTTTACTAATATGACAATTTCTAACTTCTGTATTGATTGTGTTTTAGGTACTAAATCTAGCAACTTATTCAATGCATCATCTACAAATTTAGCTATAGCAGAAAGTTGTTGCAAGAGGGTGTGAAAAACCTTACACTTAAGGGAACAACTATTACTGTTTCAGTTGGTACGTTCGAACGTGCAAGGACTCAGATGGAGAATCCAAACATCAGGGAACATTTACCTTTGCCGACTCTTATGTTACTTGGAATCCAAATAAATAATTATATCATTGTCAGTTAGCAAGTCAATCAACTAAACTCAGCTTTAAAGTTTATTTATTGTTGTATCTATAATAATTTGTCAAACAACATATCTACTACTTAGGGGTTAAGTTCATACTATTAAATGTGGACTATTATTGTTTTGGTTCTACAATTGTATGAATTCAGTAACTTCTAATTTAAAGTTCATATTACTCCATATATCATATTAGTATATTGACAAAATTATTTAAATTTTTTATAACTAATGTTTTCAATATTAGTAAATAATAATGATTAATTAATACTACTATTTAACACTTCAAATTATGTTGTTAGTTTTTTTAAAATAATACACTGTAAGCATTTAAAACAAATATCGAATAAACCATATCTTAACTATGATAGATTATAAAAACGTTAGTAAAACAATTTATGAAAATGTCAATCATTTGTTGACAATTTTTAGAAATCGTCACAAAATGTATGCATTTAGCAATAAGACGATTTCCAGCAGTTGCCACTAAATGCTTGACATTTAGTGATGATGACAAAAAAATCGTCGTTGAATGTAAAAGCTTTTGCGACCAAATAGAACTTTCGTCATCAAATATCGACCTTTGAGTGACGCTTCAGAATACCGTCCCCAAATATAGAACCTTTAGTGACGACTTTCTGGCTTCGTCGTCAAATGTTTGACAAGTTATAGTGACTTTTTTATCAATAGTCGCCATTGCTTTATTTAGCGACGAATATATGAAATCGTCACCCATTGTGCATTATTTAGTAACGATTTTTCTTAACCGTTATTAAATATTCAGCATTTGGTGACGATTTGCTCTTTACGTCGTTAAAGGTTTTGCCTTGTGCGACGCTTTTTGGTTTCGTTACTAAATGGTAAGTTTTAATGATGAATGCTCTTGAACATTGCAATATGATGTCTTTTGTCGACGAATTTCGTTTCGTCATGAAAGAAATCTTCAAGAAAGGGTGTCTTTGTTGTTGTGCATGTTTTGATGTTAAATGGGTTGGAAATCCTATTGACCAATTATCTATTGTTAGATACTATTTTTATTAATTCCATGATATCCTAGTGGAGTTAGAAGCAAACGTTGTTTTCTCGTCTTAGCTCGAGATTTGAAGGTCAGGCTCCTAGTGAAACTTGAGCTATTCTATCTTTGAAGGTATTTAGTTGTATAGGTATTAAGCTAAGTTTCTCCCAGGCTCTTACAAGGTGATAATCGTGGTGCAATTCAAATTGCATATAGTGATATCCTTCATGAGGGCACCAACATCCATTAAGAATGATCTTTCATAAGGGCACCAACATACCTTAAGAATGATTGTCATTTTGTCCAACATCATGTTTTTCAAAATGTAATTCAACTTGTCTCGGTCGCTTCTGATCAAGCCAATGATATCATCACTAAAGTCTATCCACTCTAACGCTTTCGTGATCTGCTTAGGAAACTCCAACCGACTTTTGCTTCGTCACCTTCAATTTGAGGAAGAACGTATATATATTTCTATATATATATATATATGTAGATGTATATGCGTGTGTATATATGTGCATATATATATATATATATATATGACTTCATAATCGTAACAATGTCCTACATTACTCTTCTAATTATGTTGTAATATTCTCTTTCTTTACATTTTACTCTATTGTACTCTATGTAAGGACACGACATAGAATACAGTATTCCTTTGTTTTATCTTTGATAACACAGAATAGCTAGGGTCTTTTCTGCATGTACTATATTCCTTTTACGAGGCAAAAATCAGAGAGAAAAGAGGTCTTTTTGGGATGTGTAAAGTGGGATAAATCCACGTTCGATCTGTTTGTTTTCCTGTGAAAAACAATATGATATTATGAATGAGATGCTCCCAGCTTATAAGTTATTTGACATCTTCGTCAGCTCAGCATGCAATCAGGCAATCAGAACGTTAGATTGTCCTCCCACTTTACCAAGAAGGAAGAGGTGGGAAGGAACGCTATCGGACTTTTTTAAAGAAAGTTTTCACCTAATATATCATTTTATTTTGTTTATGACCATATCTCTTCTTTGAAAGACAAACTTATTTTCAAAGCATCTCCTTTCCTAAAGCCACCAGAGAATCATAAATAAAAACATACAAAAAAGATACGACAAGCTTATTAGCCTTCTTTTCCCTGTTTAGTCGAAATTGACAACCTCCACATAAGGTTTCTTAAACTTTCAACATTTAGATAATTATTTCGTACTACCTGCAAGGACATGTCAACTTTGGCTGCCTCCGTATCGCTGCGACTTTCCAGGAAGCACACCGTGATTCGTTGATGAATGCAGAAGATTCCTCAAACGTTACTTCGGAGGTGACAGGCTAGGAAGGTCCAGGTTTCTTCTTTTTGTCCGTTCGCTTCTTTTCCTGTGAGATCAGAACATAAAGCTTAAATGAGTTTCAAAGATATTTTCTTAATTTGTAGCTAATTAAGTTATGTCGCTACAACAGTTTATATATTTGGTTATTAGTAATGTATATTATAAAATGATTAGCAATGACTCGTTAAGATTCTGTGACTAAAATTAAACTTTTGCTGTGCTAGTTTATAAATTGTAAGAATACTTAGATATCAGTTTCAAGAACAATCATCTAGTTACACAGTTATTTCTAGCTATAAATTATTATCCAGTAGCTAATAATATACATTGGGCCTACCTTATACTTCTAGTTCCTGTGCATGGTTAGGTTAACTTATTTCCGTAAATTAGTACATAAACTTGAAAGGTGTCATTGAAAGTTACGGACAAACATACTAGATCTTGAATCTGAACCAGTCCAAGACATGGTGCTCATTTCTTGTCCATTTGTCCCTTTTGATACCATTTAAAATTAAACTGCAGTGATTTTAAATAGTACATGCTATACTGAACATGGTAGTGTTATCTGGAGATTAAGATACTTAAAATGTAGATTAACCCTATCAATCCTTTTTTCCCCCTTTAACTTTTAACTTACACCACATATCTTGCACATAACTAAAGTTGAACTTTAGTTGTTAATGGTGACTTGGAGACGTATGAATTGTGATGTGAATATTTAGCAGTCCAATATTCTCTTTCTCAGACCGGAGTAGTGGATATGATGACCAAGAATCCAATGAAATTTCTAATGGGTCGAATTATTATTCTTTGGACCGGTTTTACTTTTGTGTAAGATTGTTACATAATCATAGGAATTCACTATTAAAATTAGCTTGATTACAGGGACTAATTGTAGGATTAGATTACTGATTAAGATCCCATCTTATATACAAATAAAAAACTATACAAAATAAAAATTACGAAAAATATTTCCCTTTTGACTCACTATTCATAGAGTGACTTTGAGGTTCATCCTTAAAGTTTCCAGTCACCGACCAATCTTTTGATGCTCATTGTCGACATCCTTAGATTCTCTTGCGATTGACTGGCCTCTTCTAAAAGGCTAGTCGCCAATAGCTCTGTGAGTGAGCCACCCATGCCACTTGAAGATCTTATCATCTACTTCACGTGCAAGCGTGTGGAAGCCAATATGTTAGTGTTGTTCTATCCAATCACTTCTCCCAATGTCGCCTCTCTCTTCCACCTCCCCTGGGTACCTCCCTTCTTCATCATTATCAACTACCAAGCAGATCATCAAATATAAATTGGCAAGTATTAACTATCTAGAATTAAACAAAACAATTAGAATTTATTTGCAAAGTATTTCTAAAAATGACCATCTTACAGATGATCCACCTACGGTTAGAATAAGAAGATAATGGTTAAAAGATGATGTTAGGTTATTTTTTGCAAATTTGGAATTTGATAGATACTGAAGTGGTTAGTATGGTTAATAATTGTGAGTATGTTAAGCAACTAAAAGATTATCTGGAGTTTTTATATTTAGGAAAAGAGAATCCTTCCCATATTTATGAGGTCTGTAAGAATATTATCAGACTGAACAACATGATCAGTCTCTTCAAATCTATTTCGTAAATTTTAAAAAGGTTGATGAAGAATTAAATGTCATGGTACTTTTTAGTTCTAATATAGAAGTACAACAAACTCATCAGAAGAAAATGGCAGTCATAAGTTTTTTGGTAAGCCTTAATTGTCAATTTGATACAGCAAAGTCCCAAATCCTCTCAAGTAAGAAAATCTCCGCTTTAAACTAGGTCTTCACTAGAATACTCCATATAGAACATAATGTTGTTATTGCTCCATCTATTTAGGTTTCAAGTGATCTAGTCAGTCAAAATAGTGGAAGATCATCCAATCAAAATTCAAATAAAGGAGGCAGTATAGGCGGTTAGGATAAGAGGAACTAAGATACAGGAGGAGTTGTATATCGCTATTGTCATGAACTGAGTCATATTAAGCAAACTTGTCCAAAGACATAAAAGAAGTCTCAGAAACCTAACTCCACTTGTGTTGCAACTATTTTTACCATTACACCTAGTGTCTATTCAAAGTAAATAGTTTTGATCTTTGTAGATGAATTTGCTATGCCAGTATCAAGAAGCATTAAAAAGCTCTTATAATTCTTTCACTGCTATTGTTGAGATAGGTAATTCCAATGAGTGTCTTCTTTCATCTTCCAACACCTAGTGGGTCATTGATTATGTTGCAAATAATTGCATGACATGTAATCCAAATCTACTTACCACTGTTAAATCCCATAGTTCTCCTTCCACAATTATTTTAGCATATGGTTCTGAGTTTTATGCTCTTAGTTTCGGAATAGCCCATCTAACTCCTTTAATTTCCCTATCACATGTTTTAGGCTTACTAGGTTTTTCATTTAATTTAATGTCTGCTAGCAAGATAACTCAGGCTTTAAATTCTTGTATCTCATTTTCCCTAGATACTGTCTTTTTCAAGATCTTATGATGAAGAAGATTATTGGTAGTAGACATGTAACAGGAGGTCTCCATATTTTGGATATTCTTGAGCGAGTGCCCATACTTATTGCTTGCTTTATGATCGTAACTCCTTTTTAAGCATAATATTGGTTAAACCATCGTTCTCTGATTGTATTAAAGAAACTTTGTTTGGAATTTCAAAATGTAATGTCTCTAGATTATCAGTCATGTCAGTTTACAAAATATCATCACATACCTTCTAATCCTTAAGTCAATAAGAGAGCAAATTTTCCTTTTAAATTAGTTTATTATGATGTTTAAGGTATATATCCCATTGCATCCAAGATTGAGTTTTGTTACTTATTACCTTTGTTGATGAATTCTCTCAAATAACTTGGCTTTAATCAATGAAAAATCACTAGGAGTTATTTTCCTATTTTACTGCCTACTGAACACAATTTAACATTTCTTTATATACTTTACAAAGTGATAATGTCGAAGAATATCTTTCGGATTCGTTTTAGACTTATATGCTAAAAAATTGCATTCTTCAGCAAAAATCTTATATTAATACTCCATCACAAAATGGTGGTGCTGAAATGAAAAGCAGGCATCTCCTTGAAACAAACAATGTACTTTTGTTTCAAACATATGTCCTTAAATGCTTTAGGTTGATGCAATTTTAACAATATATTATTTTATCAACCTTATGCCATTATCCATCCTTTATCATAAAATTCCTTAAACCTTTGTTCTCCATTAAACCTCATATCTTTTGGAGTACATGTTTTATTCTTGATCTTCTTCCTTAAGTCACCAAACTAGATCCTAAGTTTGTTAAATATGTCTTTTTGGGTTGTTCTTGTCTTTAAAAAGGTATTAATCTTGTTGCCTCAATCTTAGTAAGTGCCTTATGTTTGCTGACATTAAATTTATAGAATATATTCCTTACTTTCTTACCTCTTCCAACACTTCTAGTAATTAGAGGGAGATTGATAATTTATTAGTGTATTAAGTCACCCAACAATCACCAAATGTTGTTTTGACACCTATGATTTTAGTGCACTCCCACCTATTCATTATATCTATTCTAAATGATGATATGTTCCTGATACACATCTAGCACCAGTTCCTGTTTTGACATCAAATCCCACAAAGGCTGAACTTGACCTTTACTCTTTGTAAAGATAAATGCCAATGTACTTGCCCAATTTCAAGTTTTCTTTCTTATGATCATTTTGTCTTCTTCTTACTCTTTTGTTGCCTCTCTTGACATATATCTCTTCCCAAAATTGTTCATGAGGCTTCATCTCGTTTTGGCTGGTAAGTGACAATGATAGAAGAAATTAATGCCTTAGATGCTAATGGTACTTAGAATTTAGTGGATTTACCTACAAGAAATAAATGAGTATTTTCCATTAAAGTCCATTCTAATAGCTCAGTATCTCATCTTAAATCTCACCTTCTTGCTAAATGTTATCCTCGGACTTATGGGGTGGGCTATTATGATACTTTCCCTCTTGTGGCAAAGTTGAATTTATTTCGTTTGTTTATTTTTATAGTCTTTGCCTATTGTTGGCCCTTATATTAGTTAGACTTACAAAAAATGCATTCTTATATGAAGACTTGTAGGAGGATAAGGTTTATATAGAGCAACCACTTGGGTTTGTTGCTCAGGGAAGCATAGAAGAATGTGTCGTCTTTAAAGTTCTCTATATGGTTTGAAACATAATCCTCAAGCCTAGTTTAGCAAATTTAGATAAGTAGTTGAACAATTTAGAATGAGGAAGAGCAAGTTTGATCACTCAGTTGTCTACAAACACTGTACATGTGACATTATTATTCTTGTTATGTACTTAAATGATATTGTTATTACTGGCAGTGATGTATGGGAATTTCATCTTTGAAAATATTTCTTCATAACTAGTTTCAGATGAAGGATTTGAGAGTATTAAAGTACTTCTTGGGAATTGAGGTGAAAAGGAACAAGAAATGTATTTTTTTTTCTCAAAGGAAATACGTGTTTGACTTGTTGCCCAAAACTGGGAAACCAAGGGCTAAACCATATAGTGTCCTTATATCACCTAATTTGTAACTCACAAAAGATGGATATTTGTTTGAAGATCCTATAAAGTACAGAAGGCTAGTTAAAAAATTGAACTATCTAACGATAACTCATCCCAATATTGCTTATTCAGTTGGCATTATAAGTCAATTTATGTCTTCTTTGACAATTCATCACTGGGCTTGTTTAGAGAAAATTTTATATTACTTAAAGGATCTTCTAACTGAGGAATATTATATAAAAAACACGGTCACACTCAAAGAAAGTGCTTTTTAGACGTGGATTGAGCAAGATCTAAGATTGAGAAAAAAGCCCACCATAGGCTATTGCGTTTTATTGGAGGAAAATTTATCTCATAGAAGAGTAAGAAATATAATGTTGCATCTTGCTCGAGTGTAGAATCATAGTACAGAGTTATGCCCAAATCAATGTGTGAAATAATTTAGATATATAAGCTATTGACTGAAATTGGTCTCAAAGATTCAAAGCTGGCAAAGTTATATTGTGATAACCAAGTAGCTCTTTATACATCTTCTAATCCTATATTTTATAATGAACTAAGCATATTGAAATTGATTGTCATTTTGTTTGTAAAAAGGTAAATCAAAACTTAGTTTCTATAAGATATATGAAGACTAGAGAACAACTAAGAGACCTATTTACAAAAGCTTTAAATGGGACTCAAGTTGAATATCTCTGTAACAAACTAGGCGTGATTGATATATATGCTCTAGTTTGAGGGAAAGTATTACAAATTATGTGTATAATAATAGGGATTTATTTTTAAGATTAAATTGATCATAACGATCAATTATATGATTAGATTATAGCTTAAGATCCTTTCCGTGTTTAGATTTTTGTCAAATAATGATTTAAAATTAGGCTTATTGCTTTTTTTTTGCATTATTATTAGAGGTCGCATATTTATGAGTTTAAATAGTTAGTCATTATTGTTACTAAGATTATATTAGTGGGCATAATAGAATTTGATAGTTGCTTTGGTGGTACTTAATTTGTTTTTGATAGTTAACTTATATATAGGCATGTTAACTTCAGTTTTATATATCGTAATGATCGAATAACAAGTTTGAGTGTCATGACTTTCTTTATCTCTATTATTGTCTTTGTTATTTTTCATTTATTTGTAATAAATTTGGTATCAAAGCACTTTTAAGATAATGATTAGAAATAAAATACATAAGTTAAGAGAAATGCTAAAGAGGAAGTGCAGTGACTAGCAATAATAATGCAATGAGTACTATATAATCACTCGTTCTTATATTTAAGGGAGAAGGTTATGAATTTTAGAATTTCTGCATGAAAACTCTACTTAAATTTTAAAATTTTTGGGACTTGGTAGAACATGAGTATCCAAATTTTGATGAAGAAAGCATGTTATAGGAGAACAAGAAGAAAGATTATAAGATCATTCAACAGTATGTCTATGATAAGTCTTTTCACAAAATACAATGTTGACCACATCAAGTCAAGCTTGGTCAATTTTATAAAAGTAATTTCAAGGTAACTTAGAGGTTATTGTAATGTGATTAAAATCACTCACTATGACTTTTAAACCTTGATCGTAAAAATTGAAGAATTAGTTCTTAATTTTTTATCAAAAGCAATGATAATATTCTATCAAAAGGGATCCTACAAAAGGAAAAATAATGACATATCATTATTTAAAAGGTATTCGAAGGCATGACTCTATAATTTGATCATGTAGTAATTGTTATACAAGAATCTAAAGAATTGCCAAAATTTTCATTTAATGAACTAATGGGTTCTTTTCAAGTTTATTAGTTGAGAGTTAATAAATCACTTTAAAAGAACGAAGAGAAGACATTACAAGTGAAGGACATTGCTAAAATTGCAAAAAGGTGAATGTTTAATAAGCGTATACTATGAAAGAGGAGGATTTTATGTTTGTAGTAATGGAAGAGACAAAGGTAGATAGAGTGAGCAAAGAAGCACCAAGTATGTCATTTAGTGTTATTATTATAGGGGATATGAACATGAAAAGGTTAATTGCTAGTACATAAACCAAAATGTAAAATTTTCAACAACGAATAAAGAAAGTAAGTTTTTATGGCTTATTTTATTCCTAACCATAAGTTAGGCGATTTGTGGTTTATAGATAGTAGCTATTCAAATCATATAATAAGCGTAAAATCTATATTTCAAGAGCTTGATGTGACATAGAAGATGAAGGTGTGACTTGTAAATGGCAAAAAACACATGTGAAAAGGAAAGGTACAGTGGGATTCAAAATTGCTATAGTAAACTTAGGTTTTTGCATAATGTCTAAATTATACCCAATTTAAGATACAATTTATTTAGTGTTAGGAAACTAAAGGCTAGTGGATAGTTTATATTATTTAAGGAAGATACTTATGCTATCAAAGATAAGCAATTAGGCCTAGTGATAACGAATGTCAAGATGACTCAAAATAAAAATGCGTCATTGGAAGTTTCAAAAGTGGAAGGTTATATTCTTGCTATTGAGGGAAAAATGATTCAAAGATATGATATTTGCAATAAGAATCTTAACATTAAGGGTATAAAATTGCTAAGCAATAAAGGTATGGTTCTTAGATGAAAACTATATTTTTTAATTAATGTGAAAGGTGCATATATGAAAATCATTCTAGAAAGTTATTTCTTATTAGAAAAACTTAGAGAGCTTTAAAGTGCCTTGAATTAATTCATGATTTTTATATGGGCTTATGTAAACAAAGTCATTTTATAAGAATCATTACTTCTTGCCTTTTACTGATGATTATAGTTAATAAGTTGTACTTATTTTCTAGAAAACAAGTTAGAGAATTTTGAGAAGTTCAAGCACTTCAAAGCTAAAGTAAAGAAACAAACTGGATCTTATGTTAAAGTACTTCACACTGATAAAGGTGGAAATTTCTTTCCATTCAATCTATTTGTGAAGAACATAGTGTTTATGGGGAATTGACAACTCCTTACAATCCAAAAAGAAAAGGTGTCACTAAGTAGATGAATTAAATTGTTATAGATGATAATAAGTACGCTATAACAAATTAATTTTTAAGCCAGAAGTTATAACAATATTTGTCTATTTATTGAATCTCTTTTTAACATGGGTTTTCATTAATCGAACTCTATTTTAAGCATAGCCTGAAAAAACCCCAGCTATGAGTCGCTTAAGATATTTGGGTGCATTACATATGCTTTGGTAAATTCTCAAGTTTGTTAAAAACTTAATGAAAAATTTGAAAATTTTTTATTTTCATTGTTTATTGTACTTAATCCAATATAGATTATTTAACCCTCACAATGGTAAGATTTTGATAAGAAGGGATGTCATATTTGAGGAAAATGTAAGTTGGATTAGTATACCAGTGAAGAGAAAATGTAAGAAAATGTTCATTTAATCAATGGAGTTCCTTTAAATTCAAATCAACAGCTAACTTTAACAAACTCACCATCTACACCTCAAAATTCATAACCTCTATTACATCATCAATTTCATTTCCTTCGACGTCGCCAAGCTCTCCATCTACACCTCAAAACTGAAACTCTTCATTCACCTTTGAAGAGCCTTCAAAAGAGATACAATTAAAAATATATATAGATCTTTGAATAATATATATGTATCATATCGATTTGCTCTTATGGTTTTAAATCTTACAACCTATGAACAAGCAATTAAAAAAGAAGAATGATATATAATAATGGCGGAAGAATTGAAAATATTTGAACAGAAAAGAACATAGAAGATGCTGGACTTAATGAAAGGAAAAATTGCAATTGGTTTGAAATGGGTATTTAAATAAAATTTGATACATATGGAAACATACAAAATTTGAAAACATAACTTGTGACAAAAGGATATACACAACAACGTGTTATTGACTTTGAAGATAACTTTTCGTTAATAGCTCATTTTGAAACTATGAGGAATATTCTAGCATTGGATAATGTACAATAATAATTTTAATGTTATTAATTTATTGTCAAGTTAACTTTCTTAAATGAAGATTTATATAAAGAAGTTTATGTAACTCAACCATAATATTATTTAATAAAAGGAAAGTGTATAAGTTGAGAAAGACGTTGCATGAATTGAAGTAGGCTCCTCAGGTATGGTATAGCAAAATTAATCGATATTTCTAGCAAAATGAATTCAGATAAGTGTGAATGATCCCGCTTTGTATATGAGGAAGGTATGTAAAAATAATTTCAATTATCATTTGTCTTTATGTTGATGATATCATTTATACAAGATCCTCTAATTGTCTTGTGTATGAGTTTAAGACACGTATGAAGAATGAGTTTGAAATGTTATTCATGAATTTACTACATTATTTTCTTATCTAGGAAGTAGAAGACGAGAATTTTATCTTATAGAGAAAATATCCTTAGGATCTTTTTAATAAATGGTAAGTTTGTAGTTACATCGATGAATATTAATGATCAATTATAGGAAGAAGATTGAGTATGATTAGTATATTTGTACTGCTCACATATTAAACAAAATCAAGCATTTCCAACCTTTTTAGGATGTCTGGATCTGGAACAAACCAGAAAAGCGCCTCCAAACTCCAGTAGCGTAGGACGTAAACGATCTTCTGGTTCCTTTAACCCTGTATTATCTCCATCTCTGTCTCTCTTTTAGATTTTTACCTTCCTTAATGCCTCTATAGTTTAGGATGTTTGCTTTCCACTATTAATTTTATTTTAAAGATCATCGAAACTTAGGTTGTTTGTTTCCATTATTAATTTATTTTACAGATCATCGAAACGCCATAAATTTTATTTTCATTACTAATAAATTTTTTGGTTTAATGAAACTAATCAACAGGTAATTTTGAAATAAATAACTTTCAATTATGTTAATTTTTGGAATAATTTTCAATTTCATTATAAATAATAATATTAATTTTGATATGCATAAATTAATAAGTGTTAATCTATAATTATAATAATCTAAAATATTTATTTATTCAATTTAAAAATTATTTATTATTAATAATAAAATACGTTTATATCAACATGTTTTTATTTTTTTAAGAAAATGAAAATTACAAAAGAAATGTTCAGCCTATTTTCTTGTCGCGTCAAACTGCAGAAGCGGCGTCGTGGCGGCCAATTTCTTCAACCTCCCAGCGACGTCGTATTTCCCGCGAACGTGGCAGTAATTGGTTGGCAAGTCTATGGAGCACCAAGCGTGGAGGACACGAGCCGTGTCTGTCCCCAATAGTGATATTATAGCACGTTTGTTTATATTTTACTAATCGATAGATAAAATAAATTAATAAAAAATTGAAAGGATTGGATAGAGAAAAGGAGGCGGTGGCTCGTGGAAAGCACAATTCTGGGTTCGTTTATTGGTGTTGACACAAAATCAGGTTTATCGAGGAAAACCAGCTAGTACCCACTCAACACAAATCCAATCTTAGTTTCCGTAGCTTGTTTTGATCTGAAATAGATATTTATACAGAGGTAAAAGACGAAGAATTGGAGGAATATGGATCCGTGGAGGAAGGCTGCAAATGATTTTTCTCAATCTGTTCCGCCTCCTACTTCTCTACAGAACTCTGCCCATGAGTCCAGGTCCTCTTTGATTCGTTCCCGTTGATTGACTTTCTTGATTACAGGCGATGTCTCTGAAAAGTACTTGTTGACTGTTGATTTTCATTGTTTTTTTCTATCATTGCGCACTTTTGTCGAGCTCTCTTGTTTTGGGTTGGTGGAATGGATTAGAGTTTGCGACTTTTTTGGCTGTTATCTCCATTTGGTGGTTTTTAATGGAATTCTCTTCACGTGTTTGATTATTGACGTTTACATTTGGTTAAAGTTTGTCAATTTTTGGGTAAATCTTGATTTTGTGGGAGGTGTCCCCATTGCAGACAAAAACCTGAAGTAGAAGTTAAGGACCCGTTTGCTGCTAGGAAAGTTCAGAAAGCAGATAGGGAAAAGTTGAGGAGGGATAGGCTCAACGAACAGTTTCAAGAGTTGGGCAACGCGCTAGGTATTTTTATTGATGTTGCTAACGTTCTCCGCAATATCTATTTCCGATCGGGTAGCTGACAATGTAGTGTGACGCTTCTTTAATATTCTTTCTTCCTACTTAACCTGCATATTTGCGTATTATCTGCTTGAGAATGAATTTTCTGGTCGAGTAATGAAGTTCTTTGTGATCTAAATTTATTTAACGTTTGCTTTATCAAGCTGATGGATGTTATAGTTTTAGGTGTTTGTTGGCTGATGAATTTGATTACGGAGACCCTATACCTAGGAAATGTCGTTTTGAATAATTGTATTCGACTCCTGACCTTTCATAATTTTCAGTATCTTTTTTTTTTTTTGTTTCCCTGTTCTGAAGAACTTAAGGTTTAGCTTGCTTGTTGATACTCTCCAGCGACTCTGGCTGTCTTTGTAGAAAGAAATTTAATTGATTGGAAAAAATTGAAAACAAAAATTGTATGATTACACCATTGCATAGTTATACTATTCTTGTGGTTCCAGACCCAGATAGACCCAAGAATGACAAGGCAACCATTTTGACAGACACAATTCAAATGCTGAAGGATCTCACAGCTGAAGTCAATAGGCTAAAAGCCGAGTATACAGCACTGTCAGAAGAATCACGTGAGGTGATTATCTCTACACATATAGTGATTGTGATTCTGATGCTTTAGAGATTGTTAATGTGGTTGCAAAATTTGAATTCACAGTTAACGCAGGAAAAGAATGAACTCAGAGAAGAGAAAGCTTCTTTAAAATCTGACGTTGAGAGTTTGAAGATTCAGTATCAACAAAGGTGTAGGATTATGTTCCCATGGGCTGCTGTTGATCATTCTCTTGTTATGACTTCACCTTATTCATATACAGTTCCTGTACCTGTGCCTCCAGGTACAATTCCAATGCACCCATCTATGCAGCCATTTCCTTTCTTTGGAAATCGGAACCCAGGTGCCATGCCTGGTCCTTGTTCAACCTTTATCCCATACCCGACCCCTGCCAATCCCCTAAATGATCAACCTTCGGCCCAATATGCCTCTACTTCCCATGTTTCAAGCAGACAGGATTCTAAGAGTAAATTAATTGATAATGAAAAATGCAGCAATATAAGAAGATGCGAGGATTCAAATGATGTAGCTACTGACCTTGAACTCAACATACCTGGATCATCAGAAAGAAAAGGCAAGCAGTCACGAAGCAAGGAAAGAAACCTCACTACTGTTAGTTCCTCGAGCAGGTTTTCATCATCTCAAGGTCTACAGGATAGCTCCTCTAACAGTGTAGGGGATGTGCCAAAAACAAATAGCTGAATTTGCTGATTTGGTGCCATTGACTTTCTTAAATGGTGGAAGACAGCTGGTAATTAATATGAGGACCTACGAGTTTGAGCTTCATTTATGATATGGCATCATTCATTACCATGTCGTAGATTGTGAAGGAATTTTTACTTCTCTGGTAAGAATTAGTTGCAATTGGGACAGACCCTCGTTTTGGAGGAAACCGTGATCTTGACCATTGCACATGGGGAAGACATCTGCAGCTGCCGCTGCATTAAACTCATCAGCAAATGCTTCGTAATCTTTTAGTGTCTGATCGTCATTGATGTAGTAGGTGGATGAACTCCGTGTTAATTGTCTGTTGTAAAGTGCTTGCATTTAGTTGGTAAAATTAATTAGCTTCAAATGGCCCTTTACAATTGACAAGTTATTTGGTCTATTCATCGAATTCACCTTAATCAATTCCTTAATGACCGGAAACAGCCTTGAAAATTTTCGAATGATTAGCCAGGAACTGGTTAAAGAGGTTGGTAAGTAAAATTGTGTTGGCTAATAACTAGGCAGGAAGCAGGAGCCACGTACATGACCGAAATGAATACATTATTCCCAACTTTCAGTGGTGTCGAGTTTATTACATCTTTCAATGGAAATTTGATAAATTTGGCAGAAGAAGCCATACGCTTTGCACTGTTTAAATACGTTTGCAAGATCTTTCACAAAGCCAACACCTGTAAGTTAAGAAACATTTGGTTTACCTAAAATGGTGGAGCTGCTATTGGCAGCGCCTCTTCGTATGCTAGATCTTTCGCTCTTGGCTGTGAAAGTGGATATCTTTTTTCCCCCTCCTTAATTTGCCTGTTCCTGTGAAATTTAATACGCCGGAGGAACCAGTGACTCCCAGAGGCTCCGCCGGGGCAAACTGAAGACAGCTCCAAATATTATATATATATATATATATAAAACAAGATCCGAAAAGGTCCAATAATTCATAACTTTATTCGTAACAAATAGAGGTATTATTTCTAAATGGCTAACATAAAGGGAGAGAAAAATAAAAAAAAGAAAAAGAAACTATTAAAAGAATACAATTTAATTTCATTTTCTCCAAATTTTTATTAAATTTCAATTAAGAGAGAAACGAATAAAACCATAAACACATGGACATATGTTGCATTTCATTTTTTAGAAAATAATTAAATAATACTACAAAACTTTTAATAGTTTATTATAAATCAGTTATATTATATAATCCAACTATTTATATTTTAAAATAAAAAAGTACGAGTTTCACTAAAAAAAATCTTTAAAGAAAATTTAAAAAATGGGTGAAGGATATTTCCAACCAAACCTTCCGTTAAAACTTTGTTTTTTATTGTACAAGTTGTGTGCCTGCACTTCACAAAGGATGTACGATTAGACTTACACCGATGGACTAATCTGCAATCACTATCTACCATTTTGAGATTCAGAAAGAGGAGCCTGAGATAGCAATCGCCACAGCAATTTTGTCCTAGCTTTAAGACCTGTTTGTCCTTCAGAGGAAAAAACAAAGCCAACTTTCGTTACGTCCTCATTTGTCTCCATCCTCAAAACTCCAGTCAGTCTCCAACTAAATCAAGGGACCCGGTTGAATACAAGGATTCTGGCGACTATGTGAACCAATGCTTGCCGTTCTTAAAAGTTTGCGGAATTCTTGAAGGCTTATTTTACCATCTTTATCAATATCTGCCTCCTCAAGCAGCGGATCAATGGAACCTTTTAAGCCAATATGCTACAAAGTAAACATCAGTTAGATATTTCTCTTGATTTTACTCTTTCGTTGGACAATAGAAGGCTCAAATATAGAAGCAGGAAGGGAACTACAACGCCGAATCTTTGACAGACAGAGATCCTACTCACCATTCTAAGCTCCTCTGGAGTAATGTATCCATCTTTATCAAGATCAAATTTATCAAAGGTAGCTTGTGAACGTTGTTGCCACTTTTCAGAGTTATGTTCCTCCAATTGATGCACATGCAGGGCGGCCGCAACAAACTCAGAAAAATCCACAAGTCCATCTGTGTTAATGTCAATCTGCATTAAATGGTAAAACAATAACCAAGTGTTTTAGTAATTGCAAGAGCAACATTCATACTATACATCAGAGACCATAACTTGTAACAAATTTTCTCTCCGGAAGATGAAAATAAAAATTATCACACAAGGATCTGTTATTCGACTGGAATTTATCTCTAAAAGGGCATATACGGTAACCATGCCTAACGGGAAAGAAGACCCCCCACATCCATAGGGAATGGTCCCCCCTCAACTATTTACTGCCATATCACTATTGAAGGTTGGGATACAACCAGAAACATAAGACCATTTCTCTGTCATACCCCTCAGCTAATTACTGCCAGGACAGAAAACGAGTTAAAGGCTAAAAGATCATTTCTCTAACTTCAGAAACATATACTTGGAAAGAAAGCGTAAAATTCCTGCTTACCGCTTGAAGAATTTCAAGGACACGTGCATCTTTCATCTTCCATGGAAGATCCTTTGCAAGAGCCTGAATTAAGTATCTCAAATTAACCAGGTCAAGAAAAGCTACATTTAGAAATGGAATTCATATCCAAGGACAAAGTTTTCACGAGAAGAAGAGTACCTGTCTCATTTCTTCAAGACTAATTGCACCATTCTTATCCACATCAATTGCAGCAAACTGATCCTTGAGATCAGCCAGCTCCTCTTCATCAATGGTGCTAGCCAATGCCTGCCAGGTATCAACTATTTGTTACATAAAGGCCTAAAGTACAATCAAGACGAAAAAAAGAAAAGGTAGGAAAGAAAAGAATAATGGAAGAAAAATTCTTCCAGCCACAAAAATCTAGCAAAAATGGGACTTGGTTTTACCCTTAGGGCAAACTGTTTCAAACGACTGTATTTCACAAATTGTCGCAAGTTACTCAGGACGGATATGTCAATTGGGATCTCAGAGGCATTTCCTCCTTCTCTGACCCATGGATGTGCTGGAAATGTCAAAACCAGTAAGAACTTCACAATTCAAAAAGGAATGTATACGAAAGGTAAATTGTTTTATAACCAACAACACATCTCTATGTGATAGAAAGAGACTTTTCGAACACATACATAGGGCTTGAGCAGCAGTAAGTCTGGCACTAGGATCCTTCACCAATAACTTCTTCACAAAATCTTTTGCACTATTGCTTATGCTTGGCCATGGTTTACGGCCAAAATCAGGTTTTTTCCTTAGAACCTGCAAATATTAGATGTTAGGACATTGTATTACACATCTAACTATTAACAACGTCAAGAAGATAGAGCGGCAGGATAAAGCGGTGACGGTAGGGGCTGGATCAGGGATGTGTCGTGTTGATTCGGACAAACCAGCCACAACCTGAAGCTCAGATTAACTCCAGCGTCTTTTTACAAAGAAAGAAGGATGTGGTGGAAGAAAGGTTGTTTTTAAGCATGCATATATGACAATAAATAGTGCTAGCACAAATAGGATTGTTTTACCAAGTCTTTTCTCGACATGGCACTGCCTAATACAACATTCAGGAAACATGCTCTAAATCAAGGGAAACAAACACCTCCTTAAATACACCATCCTCTGTTTTATCCCAAAAAGGGCGTCTCCCACAAAGTAAAATGTATGTAATGACACCAATGCTCCAGACATCTGATTGAGGCCCAGACTTGCGTCGTAATACTTCAGGGGCAACGTAGTAAGCACTACCAACTATATCTTGAAACTTCTTCCCTTCATTCGAATGCATAATAAAATAGATGGAGTCAGATAGTTAAAATAGATATTGACCATAGAATCACAAGGCATTGAAGATCCTCAAATTTCAGAACAAAAAATTGAGCCTTTCTGGCTTAGTCTACCAGTTTGCAGCCAGCAGTTGAATTATTAAATAAATCAACCTCTCATAACCGCATGTAGAGTTTCTTTTTTGCTCTAATCTCCTACATTGACCCCTTTTTCCCTTTCTAACAGCTTAATATATATTCATGAGATGGAAATTCTATTCACCTGGCTTTATAAAGTCTGACAAACCAAAATCTGTGGCCTTTAGGGCTGAGTCTTCCTTTCTTGACTTAAACAGAAAGTTCTATAAGCAAGAAATTAAATGATTTAGAGCTGTTAGAAGCAGGACCTTTTCTGATAGATAAGCTAAGCGTATTGAGTCCTAAAAACTTGTGCATACCTCTGGTTTCATGTCACGGTGCACTAAACCATGTAAATGGCATTCTGCTGCCACTTTAAGCATCTGACGTACAACCACCGCTGCATCTTTCTCAGTATAACGGCTGTCCTTCCTGATAGAAAAAGACATGAGCATAATTAAAAAGAATGAATACAGCAAAAATCCAATTTACGTTTAGAATTTCGAACTTCAAAAAATATTATGCCATGAATTTAGAAGGAAAAATGAAGATAAAAAAAAACTAGACATATTAATTTCTTACTTTGCTAGAATTCGATCCAATAATTCTCCACCCTCACACAACCTAGTAAAAATAATTAAATACCACATTGTTAAAGGGGATTGCTCAAACAAATAAATATAAGGAACAAATGTTGATGGAAAAAACGCAATTACATGCAAATCTAATAATGGCAACTAAGCATATCAGATTAGCAGAGACGAGAGGTGACAGAATTCCAGGAAAAGATATTAGTACTTACTCCATGACAATATATACATACGACTCATCCTCGAATGCATTGTAAAATTGAACCACATTCTCGTGGCCACCAAGTTCCTTCAATATCTTAACCTCCCGTTTGACATCCTCAACAGCAATAGGTAAAACCATCTATCACCAAAGTCAAGGATGGTTACAAAATAGAAATGAACCATCACCAAAACAAATTTCTGAGCACCCTATATTTTTCTGAGGGACGAAGGCATAGAAATTGTCTCCAACTTTGTTTTCACCTTAAGTAGTCACAACTTTGTCCAAGCTTTTGAACACTAAATCTGTTGCAGCTAAAAGTCATATAGATATCAACCTATCATTTAGCTCTTCAGAGCACCATGAAGCGCACTAAAGATGGAGTAAATTAAAATAAAATTCACACAGAATAAGTATAAGAAGGCAACTCTGATGAAAAAAGGTTCTCTTCCGCCTATTTGTGCAATGTGCACCAATAAGCTCCATCCAACGCTACTTTCCCCTGAAGTGGGTCACTGAAGATGCACATTTAAACACAACACATATTAGACTTAGGAATACATCCCAAGTTTGATTACAAGGATGAAACATCATATATCTAGAACGTCATCACTGCTGGCAACATGCATGCAATTAAGGCTTCTCGTCTCAAAACAATGCCATGACCCCAGGTTTAGATCACAAAAACGGTGTGATAAAGTATGATGTCATTTGTCAAGTCAAGAGATATTATTAAACATCCTCCTGATCGTCATCAAGACAAACATAACAGATACCTAAAACGACGGTTGACACACAAGACACCAATACTAGAAGTAAAACCGACAATTAAGGAAGGGAATCTTTCTATTTAAAAAGCTAAATACCTCACGTAGCTTGTGATGATATGCACGAGCAAGAATATTCAGAATCAAACCACCTTTAATAACAACATACCCATCAATTGAGCAAAAGGTATTAGAAACAAACAAACAAGCAAAACAACTCCCCCTAGATTTCTCCAACATCCCATTAACCGGTAAATCATTTGAAAAAACGTGGAAACTAACAAAATTTATAGAAGTTTCATTTTAAAAAAAAAAAAAAGCTCAACTCGGCATTGTCGGGAAGAAAGAAATAAAACTTAAGGACAACATCATAAGAATTGACCTTGTTTTTCTCAATCCTCTTGACTGCACGACGATCACCACTAGCCCGATCAACGGCGACAAAGGTGTAACCAAATTGCCCATGACCCAACAATTTCCCCATCGTGTACCGCTTATCGAAATCCTTCTCGTACCCAAAATTCGTTCTTTTGCCACATGGGATCATACCATTCTGAAGCTTCGAAGTCTGCTTTCCTTTTACTTTTAGCTGCTGCTGTTTTTGTTGTTGGTTCATTCGGGTCTCATTATCCTGGGCTAGACGTGAAGTTTCTGCCTTGTTAGATGACGTTGGCAAAAACGTCGTTTGTTGAGATTTGGTGCTACCTTTCCGGTTAACAAGAACGGAGAAGGCGGTCTTGTTGCCGCCATAGCCGTTATCGTTTAAGGTGGAGCTCTGTTGCCGCTGATGGCGGTGGCGGTGGCGGTGGCGGTGGCGGTGCTTATTGGCGTTAGAAGCGATGGCTTTGACTGTGGAGATACATGCACCCATATTAGTTGCTGAATCACACTTGGAAAAGAGACAAAACCTTTGCCATTAAAAAAAAAACAATATATTGAAAGAATCCCCGAGAAATGTTGAATTATATAGAGGGTGTTCTAGGAATATGATAATGGACAAACCCACTGGATTGGTTGGTTACAGAATTTAATGGAAATGACAGGAAAGGAAGGGGAAGGCAGGTTCAGTGCAAGAAAAGCAAAAGAAAAAAAAACACAGGAAGGAAGGTGGCTGGTGGGTCAAATGTGATTATCTTTCTGTTTGTCCTTTTTTATTTGAGTATGACTTATGACATGGCTTTTTATATCTAAATGGATAACATATTATTTGATTTTGATTGGTTCTTTCTCAATTCCTAAGCGATACTAAAAGCATGGGCCTATCAAGGCACTAAACTACCTTTACGCTTTTCTCTATAAAAAACAACAACCTTTATGCTTCATCGCTTTCCGGCCTCTAAAGTTGACAGAGATAGGGCACGCGATTGTCTACCCTTCAGATCCTCTGCCTTATTTACCGTATATCTACTCTGCTTCATTAAATTTTAATTATTTATATAAATAAATGAATAAAATTTAATAAGATAAAATAAATACACAGTAAATAAGACAAAAGATCATGTCCCGTTTATCTATGCCTTTTAGTATGTAAGTAAATAAATAGAATATGTTGAAACTTATAGATAAAAATGGAACAAATTAAAAGGAATCCCTAAAGCTAGACCCAGAGATACGTTGACTGGTCTTTCCCATTTATTCCGGTGTTACTATGATTTAAAGCTTCACTGTTTTTATTTTTTATAATTACAGTGCAAATGAGTCGGAATGAAGATTCTAAACTTAATGATTCCTTGTTAATATCTTCTTAAGAAATGTTTGAAAAACGGTGCATTAATATGACAAAAAAGAAAATTAGATAAAAAAAACAAACATGGCAGAAATAAGTGAAACCTAAAAGTTCTTTTAAAAATAGTTGTTATACCCAAATGAATTTGATAAAAAATTAGGGATAATTATAAAAAAAAATCTTAAACTTTACTCAATATCATAATACTAATCCAAATTTTGAAAAGAAACGTTAGAATATTTCAACTTTTAAATTGTTATGAGTTAAAGTTCTTATTATTTTGTCTAACGTAATGAATTATGTTAAATTAATGTTTTTGTCATGTAATTGTTAAATGCTTTAATTTTTTTATACATAATTGTTATTATTTAATAATTGTAAAGAATAAAAAGACTTAATATTGAAAGACTCCCATTTTTCTTTCTCAACTCAGGCAATAGACACAATCGTCTGATACAAAGGTCAGCTGCCAAAAAACGTTAAGGTCATCATTACTAATTCATTATACAATGGGCTGTCCTGATAATGAATTCCAATTGCCACCTAGAGTTAGTAATCGAAGAGAATACTAAGAAGAAGCAAGTTTCCAACATACATAAACAAGAAAAAACAAGGGAATCAATGGAGGAATTTTTTATTAGATGATCTATTTATAGTGAAATTTAGTATAATAATACAAATTTCCAACTAGGCCTATAGTAAATGTAAAGCTCACCAAAGAAAAAAGAAAAGAAAAGAGCCCAACCATAACAACTAATCTAACCCATAAAACAATTAAACAGAGGGGTATGTAAAGAATAAGACAGCAAATCGGCATTTAATCACCAACAAAAAACAAACTATCATCTTTATTTTCTCTCCATTTTTCAGTTGATAAGTGTTTAAATACACCATCTTTCTCTTGCATTTGAAACTTTTCTCATGTGTTCCCTCATTTTGTTTTGCAGCAAATTGTGAAGATTAACATTAGTAAAAAATTTTCTAGTAACAATGAAATGCCTTTTATTATGAGTATTAGTCATCCTAAACTACTTTATAGCTAGAATGTATATTATGATTGTTTGGGACAATAAATTGAAATCATGGGAAAAATAAGAATGGAGAAAGTGTAGCTGCAAAATGAGGAAAAAAAGAAGAAGAGGTAGGAAAAGAAGAGAGGGTGAAAAAGTCAATTTATGAAAATTTAAGTTGTACTAAAGGCCAAAATAGGAAATATATAAACTTAAGGGTAAAATTGGAATTTAATTCCAAGAAGGTATTTTTGTATTAATAAAAATAAGTGAGGGTAAAATAGGACTTTTAATAATTTAGGATATTTTAGTAATTATGGTGGTTAAGTTAAGTAAGGATATTTTTTATAATTAAGAATAAAGTAGAAAAGGGAATGATGTTGAACTACTAAAGGCAACTGAGTTGAAAATTTTTGTTAAATTAGTCTAACAGAATCTTGTAATGTTTAGGATTGAAGGTTATATTAAGGAATAAATTGGACGATCAATTAGTTGAGTCCAAAATTCAGGTAAGGATGACCTTAGATTGTACTCCTAGAATAGCATACGATTCTTAAAACTTTGAATTTTTGTGATTAATAAATTATTTATGACAAATCATATTTTGAATTAGTCATTAATTAAATTAATGATTAATAGTTACATATATGAAATATGTTTATTTATTTCACAAATAATTAAAAAAGTATAAGGTATTTCACTTTTATATTTTGTTACGTATTATGAGGTGTATCACTTGTTAATTTAGCGAAAAATGTGTTAAATAGAGTATGACTTGTAATAAGTTGTGAATAAATAGTGCAAATCATAAATATGTAGCTTATGTAGGATTGATTGCACTCAATGGTCATAGATTGATAGGTTGGTTAAATATGAGTGAGCGATGGCTAGGTATATGTTACTGGAGTAGGTATCAAGGCATCCTCAGTCCCTAGAATGTTCTGTGCCGATGGCTAGATACTGGAGTAGTACTAGCATATTTTGAGTATGGGAGATATCCTATGTCAATGGTTAGATATTGGAGTGGTACCAAGGCACCAAATTAGTTTAAGAAATTTAGGTACCCTATATTGATACTTATACATCTAATTACATTTCCACTTAGTAGAGATTATAATAAGTAGAGATGAACCAACAAACCATTGAATCTAACCCTACTAAGTTAAGTAGAGCCCAAGTAATTCGATTAATTATGAGATAAAACACATAAATGACAATAATAAGATAATATTAGTATTAGTCATTACTTTGATAAAATTTTAGATGTTTGTTAATTTTTCAAATAAGCTAAGTAATGTTGTTTATTTTAATATTATATGTATGTTTTAATCACTTGACACACACAATCACGTTTAGAGAGAAAGTTCTTTGATTTTAAAGGTATGGTTAGTTACCCTTACTGTGTAGGCAACTCAACCTTTTTTGTTATTTTTTAAGAGATAGAGAGTTTTTCAATAACTCTAATGCATGTGATCGATAGAGTGGAGTTTAGGTGGGCTAGCATAGTAAATTGAATAAAGTTGTTTTTTTTATTGTATATACTTTTGAACATGAAAGTTTGGTTTAGTCGTGCTTGTACAGATAAATTTTTGTGACTGATGAATATCCTTTTTTTGCACTAAATAAGATTTTGGTAATTAATTTATGCCTTGAGAATAATTTGGATAATTGTGGTGTAAGAATTATTGGAGCATCACATTAGGTGATATCAAAGTGGGTTTAAGTTTTTAGGATAAATTAAGCAAAAAACTAATGATATGTTTTTGTCTTATCTAGGATAGTTTTAGAAGATGATATTGTTAGCCTAAAGTCAACTTAAGAATCGGTTAATTTGATCCATGTTCTGGATATACCTAATCAGGAATCGATCGAGTAGGAGGAGTTACCATAAATGTTGTAGTTCTTTCAGATGATGCAGCAGGTTGTTATCGCCTCTCCAACTTGAGGTCATTCTAGGGTGGATTGCAACTATGAGCGGATTCGTACATGGGTGCAATGAACTTTGGAGGTGCTACTAATCCTGTGGAGGCTAAGGTATGGTGGAAGTAGATAGCATTGGACCCCGAACTTTTCTTAGAAGACTAGAACTAATAAATGAGAAATGTGGAGAGGTTCATACTTTTGCTTTGGTGTTTTAGTGGATAAGAAATTTCGAATCGGGAAGAATTAAGGTGAAAGTTAGAAGTAGAATGAAAACAAAAATGAAATTGAATTATGTAGTAAGTTGATGAAGAAGAATATGTACATATGTGTATGTTTTGTTATTAGTGTTCAGGATTAATCATGGATTAAAATATCCTTATGGATGATACTGATTTGAAATGGAGATGAGAATGAGGAATAAATGAAGCAGAAAAGGTGATCTTGATATGAGTTGTGTTAAAGAAAGATTGTGAAACAAAATGGGTGGTTGATATGGAAAATTATTCAAGGAGTATGTTTCAATCCTTTAGGCCACATTTTTTCTCTAGTTATCCAAACGAGATGATTCTTGATTTGGATTAAACTAGAAATATATGGCTTCCTTTCTTATGAAGACATCAAATTAAAATTCTGTCTTTAAGAATTGCAAAGTTTGTCATGAATTTGAGAACTAGGTGTAATACATTGGAGGAATGTAAAAATTCATGTTCTGTACTCAAGGAAAACACAGATGCAAGGAATCATCTGTGATGACGTCATAACACAGACGCAAGGGAAAACACAGATGAAAGGAATCATCTTTGATGACGTCACCAAAACACAGACGATAGGAAAACATAGAAGCAAGGAATACACAGATGTAAGGTAAAGACGCATCGTTTGTGATGACATCATAATACAAATGCAAGGAAAGACAGACAAAGCGCTATAGACAGACAAGCACAAAAGACAGACGATAGGAAAGACAGATGATAGGAAAGATAGACGAAAGGAAAGACAGACTATAAGAAAGACAGACGAAAGGAAAGACAGATGATAGGAAGGACAGGTGATAGGAAAGACAGACAAAAGGAAAGACAGATGATAGGAAAGACAGACGATAGGAAACACAGACGAAAGGAAAGACAGACGGTAGGAAAGACAGATGATAGGAAACGCAGACGATAGGCCAAACATAGATGATAAATCATTTGATCTTTGAGCTTTCAAGTGCTTACTTAAAAAAGAGAAATTCTGTAATGCGATACTTAGAGAGCTAACCCTACTGTAACAAAAGCTCATACTACCTTTCTAGTGAGAGAAAGAAAAGGCTGAGAGCCTAGAGAGGCTACGTTAACAGAAAGAATACTTTGCGTAAGAAACCTGAAGAGGCTCTGGAAGGGAAGAAAGAATACTTGTAATTGTTTGAAGTATAGTGAAAGTTATACCATTTGTCCCGAG
>JAOSBN010000179.1:10391700-10405878 GCA_027563595.1 Erythroxylum suave | reverse complement strand
GTTTGAAATTGTAATAATTGTGCATATTTGAAATTGCATGATGCATTATGATTATGTTATACCTTGAAAAAGGTTATGACATTCGGAATTTAAGGAAAAGAAGTAAAAGCATGATGAATAAGAAAATTGATAAAAATGGAAGAAGCACAAAAGTGCAAATTGTGATTGACTAAATTGAGCATAAATTGATTGTGTTTGGGTGAGAGTGGACCCGTTTCGTTAGTCACGTGCACGTCGATGTAAAGTCTTCTCCCGACTGCCCGCTTGTGGTTTACGAGATCCAAAAATGGACTCGCTTTGTTCATGGAGTAAACTTCAATTTCTCTGTTTCATTTCACAGAACCCTCGAGCCAATAGTGTGTACATTTGCATTTGACATGTTAAATGGTGCTTTGCTGTGAAATTACATTCAATATGATCTATTTGATGATGTACTGAGATTGAATTATAAATGTATATACATATATATGTGTGATTGTATGGCTCATTGCCAATGACTATAAATATTTTAGCCACTGAGCTGTGTAGCTCAACCCCTAAATTTTCCCTCCTTAGGTGTAATTCGAGAAGATCAGTGATCCTTGCAAGGCATTGGAAACTCCAAGATAGCTAGAAATATTTTATACTAAGTTAATGATTTTGGATAGCTTTATAAGCATGTCAAACATAAGCATCTTTTGTATTTTGTTTTAAGTTAACATGTATATTGGCATGTAACAAACTCTCACTGTTTTGAAAAATGAGACAGTGAAATTGAATTCATTTCTATATACGATTTTGTAAATTTAAAGACTTGGGAAAAAGGTGAATTATACATGTGCATGATCTTATTTGTTGAATTGCCAAAGGTGTTAGTCTCAGAGTAGCCCGTTAGAATTGAAGCGATTGTGTTCTGAAATGCAAAGGAACAATACAGACAAAAGGAATCGTCTGTGATGATGTCACACATAGACGCAAGGAATGAGTAGAAGAGTAGAGACTGAAGGAAAACATAGACTAAGCGTATCGTCTGTGATGATATTAGAACACAGACAATAGGAAAGACAGACGATAGGTAAGGACAGACGCGAGAAACATAGACGCAAGGAACACAGACAGCACATCAGCACATAGATGACACGTCAGCACACAGATGATACGTCAGTACACAGATGACACGTTAGAAAACAGATGATAGGAAAGATAGACGATAGACGAAACACAGATGATGGGAAAGATAGATGATAGACGAAAGACAAACGATAGAGGTCAACACAATCGATAGAAAGTCAAACATAGATGATAAACAGAACACAGAAGAAGAAGTTAAGAAGTTAGGCTGACTGACCCGAAGCATGTATATATTCAAATTATAGACTCATCAATGCTATTCATTGACATAATTGGGCTTAAATGGAGATGGGCCAAAAAGGGCTTAGTTATGAATTTAAGTGGTAGTGCAAAAATGTTTGGATCTCCGAAATGAGATGCGATTGTTGGGCTCCGGAAACTGGGTCTGACATCTTTTAGTATCAGAGCTTAGGCTTTTCCTAGGCATAGAGTGCATAGTAGGACAAATTGTTTTGTTATGTGATTAATTGTTTGCATTGCTAAATTGATATGATTGCATTAAATGATATGCATACATGTAAGAAATAGGATTGAAATAAAGTATAAGCTAATTGTTAGTGTTTATAATTGAAGGAGTAAGATGCCACCTCATAGAAGGACACAACAAGAAGTTCTGTAAGGATTAGTTGCACCTGACTCTTCACTAAGAGAGGAGAGCACTGATGAGTCTGTAACCCCAGGAAATGCCGAGGCTTTTGTAGGGCACAACAATGAGCCCTCTCACTCCCCAACCCGGGAGTCGCCTGTTCTATCGAAACCAGTGCCTCCGTTAGATCTAAGGATGTTCCAAGCCTTCGCTCAGGCATTTGTCCAAGTTGTGGAACAGATGCCAAAATCGTCTACTTCGGCCCCAGTTAAGAAGGGGAAACAGTTTGATAAATTGAGGAAGTATGGAGCAGTGGACTTCTATGGGATCACTAATCCCGAGGATGCTGAGAATTGGTTGAGAAATACCGATAGGATACTGGATCAGATGGAGTGCGAGGATGACGAGAAGGTTGTGTATGCTACCAGTTTGCTTCAGGGGGATGCTTTGCATTAGTGGGAAAGTGTGCCAAGGAGCTAGATGAGACCTCTAGGGTTGGCATGGGAGGAATTCTTGACTGCTTTTAAGAAGAAGTATCTGTTTGAGGTTTACATTAAGCAGAAGTAGAGGGAGTTTCTGAGTCTCACCTAGAGGAAGATGACGGTGAGTGAATATGAGCATCGATTTACACAGCTATCCCAGCATGCAGCTGAGATTATAATGACTGATGAAGCTAAATATCGACGGTTTGAGTCCGGATTACACTTAGCTATCAGAGAAAAAGTAATGGTGTAGAGTTTATGTGATTTTCAACAGCTAGTTGAAATGGCACTGAGGGTTGAATACATAGAAAATATAAAGAGTGCTGTGAACAAAAAGAGAAAAGGAAGAGAATAGTTCAAGAGGGAAGGCAATACTCCTATGCCTGAGAGGAATGCCAAGAGCTTCCCTATGTAGTCTGAGGAGAGGAGCAGTTGTGTAAGTAGGTCCAAATAGATGAAGATTGTCTCACATCAAGCCTCAACGGCTGAAGGCAGTAGGAGGGGAGATGGGGATAACCCACCTATTCCCAAATGTGAGTATTGTGGAAGATTTTATAGAGGGGAGTGCTACCAACTGACAAGAGCTTGTTTCAGCTGTGGGCAAAAAGGGCATATAGCAAGAGAGTGTCCTTAGAATCCAAGAATCCAAGAAGAGTCAGATGCAAGCTTCAAAGAGAACTGAGACTGGGGGACATAAGATGGCAACTAAAGTTGGCAGTTCGGATGCAACTAGGAGGGCGAATCTTCCAGGGAGACCCAAGGGGCAGGCACCAGCTAAGGTATTTGCAATGACACGGGAGGATGCAAAGACTGCTCCAAAAGTTGTAAGTGGTACGATTAAATTATTTAAATATGATATTGTTGTTTTGTTTGATCTGGGTTCTACTCATTCATTTGTGTCATCAAGTAGGACTGTGTATGGTAGAAATTTGAGCTCGTTGGATATCCTCTAATGTTGAGTACTCCAATCGGCCATTATATTATTATTATTCAAGTTTATAAAGATTATGAGGTACATATTAGAGGCGAGCAGTTAGTGGTGGATTTGATGCCTTTAAAAATGGGAGGACTAGATGTAATTTTGGGCATGGACACCTTGGAAAAGTACAATGCCAACTTGGATTGTAGACAGAAGACAGTAGAGTTCGAATTAGAAAAGGTAGAAAGGTGGTGTTTGTGGGAGATAGAAAAGCAAGTCCGCCTAAAATTGTTTCGGCTCTAACAGCAGGGAAGATGATGAGGAAAGGGTGTGAAGCATATTTGGCCTACGTGGTAGCCACGAGGGTAGATAAGAAGAAGTTAGAAGATATACTTATGGTTAGGGAATTCCTGGATGTCTTTCCCAAGGAATTACCTAGACTACCACCACCTAGGGAAATTGAATTTCCCATTGAGCTTCTTCCGGGCACAATGCCTATATCGATTCCACCTTATAAAATGGCTCCGGTGGAATTGAAGGAGCTTAAGGAGTAAATGGAAGATCTGTTGGAGAAAGGTTACATTAGGCCGAGCTCTTCACCTTGGAGAGCTCTAGTCCTCTTTATAAAGAAGAAAGATGGATCATTGAGGATGTGTGTGGGTTATAGGTAGCTTAATCATGTCACTGTTAAGAAAAGATATCCGCTACCTCGCATAGATGATTTGTTTGACCAGTTGCAAGCGACGAGAGTCTTTTCTAAGATAGACTTGAGATCGGGTTACCATCAATTATGGATAAAGGAGACTGATGTGGCAAAGACTGCTTTTAGAACACGGTATGGCCACTTTGAGTTTTTGGTTATGCCCTTCAGATTGAAGAATGCACTTGCAACTTTTATGGACTTAATGCATGGAGTCTTTAAGCAATTCTTGGACCAATTTATCATCGTCTTTATTGATGATATATTGGTATATTCTAAGAGTGATAAGGAGCATAAAGAGCATTTGAGGATTGCCTTAGAGACATTGAGGAAGAATGACTTATATGCCAAATTTGATAAACGCGAAATTTGGCTAAAGGAAGTAGTGTTTCTTGGGCATGTGATTTCAGAGAACGGAGTACCTGTAGATCCGAGGAAGATAGAAGCAGTTGTGAAATGGGAAGCACCTAAGAATGTAGCAGAAGTGAGAAGTTTCTTAGGTTTAGCCAGATATTACAGAAGGTTTGTAGAGGGCTTTTCCATGATAGCTAGTCCACTTTCAAAATTGACAAAGAAGAATAAGAAGTTTGTGTGGACAGATGAATGTCAGAAGGGTTTTGAGGAGCTTAAGTATAGATTGACGAGTGCACCAATTTTGACTTTGCCTTCAAGTAATGATGGATATACAATATATAGTGATGCTTCAAGGAAGGGATTGGGTTGTGTGTTGATACAAGGAGATAAGGTGATCGCTTATGCTTCTAGGTAATTGAAATCTTATGAGATGAACTATCCCATACATGACTTAGAGTTAGCTACCATAATTTTTGCATTGAAGATATGGAGATATTACTTCTATGGAGTTACTACTAAGGTATTTATAGACCATAAGAGCCTTAAGTATTTGATGAGTCAAAAGGAATTGAACTTGAGACAAAGAAGATGGTTAGAGTTATTGAAGGACTATGACTTGATGATAGACTACCACCCAGGGAAAGCTAATGTAGTAACAGATGCCCTGAGTAGGAAGTCCACTATGGCACATGTGGAGATAGTATATGTTCCTTTATAGAAGGAATTAGCCAGACTTAAGGTGACATTGAGGCAAGTTGAACCCAATTGTGTATTGGCTAACTTTAGGGTAAGGCCAGTGTTAAATGAGAAGATTAAGGAATTGCAAAAATAGGACGAGTATTTAAGCAGGCTTCGAGAAGAGATTAAAAGTGGTAAACAATCTGAAATAGAGGAAAGGGAAGATGGATTGATGGTGGTAGGAAGTAGACTATGTATTCCTGATATGCAAGAGATGAAAGATGAAATTCTTGATGAGCCGGATAATGCTCCCTATGTGATGCACCCAGGGAGTACAAGAATGTATAGAGATTTGAAGGAGCATTCCTGGTGGAAAAGAATGAAGAAGGATATTGCGGAGTATACTAAGAGATGCTTAGTCTGTCAGCAAGTAAAGGCTGAGCACCAGGTACCTTCAGGTAAGCTTCATCCTTTGTCTATCCTAGAATGGCAGTGGGAGAAGATTACGATGGATTTCTTAATGGGATTACCGAGAACTAGTGGAAAACAGACGCAATATGGGTGATTGTGGATAGGCTAACTAAGTCAGCACATTTCTTACCAATTAAGTAGACGGATTCTTTGAATGTTTTGGCTAAGAAATCTGTGGATGAGATAATCAGGCTTGATGGGATTCCAAGTTTGATAGTTTTGGATAGATATCTCTGGTTCACCTCCAGATTTTGGAAAAGCTTACAGGAGGCTTTGGGAACTAATTTACACTTTAGTACAGCTTTCCATCCCCAAACTGATGGACAATTGGAGAGGACAATACAGACTCTAGAAGTAATGTTGAGAGCTTGTGTGTGTTATGGATTTTAAAGGCTCATGGGATGATCATTTGCCTTTAATTGAATTTGCTTACAATAATTCCTATCATTCGGGAATTCAAATGGTACCTTATAAAGCTTTGTATGGTAAGAGATGCCAAACTCCTATTTTTTGGGATGAGGGAGGTGAAAGGAGGCTTTTAGGGCCTGAGTTGGTGCAAGTCATAGTTGATAAGATTAAATTGGTGAAATAGAGGATTAAAGCAGCTCAAGATAGAATGAAAAGCTACACGGATGCACATAGAAAAGAGATGGAATTTGAAGTCGGAGACAAGTTGTTTCTTAAAGCTTCTCAATGGAAAGGGGTCTTGAGATTTGGTAAGAAGGGTAAGCTTAGTCTGAGATACATAGGCCCTTATGAGATCACTGAGAGGATTGGGCCTTTAGCTTATAAATTAGCTTTGCCATCGGAATTAGCTAAGGTTTATAATGTCTTCTATGTATCGATGTTGAGAAGGTATCTGTCTGACCCTTCCGACCCTTCGCACATAGTTCAACCTTCAGAGGTTCAATTGAGGGAAGATTTGACCTATGAGGAGCAACCAGTGGAGATCTTAGATTTGAAGGAAAAAGTTTTGAGAAATAAGGTGGTGAAGTTGGTCAAAGTGTTGTGGAGGTACCATTCGATGGAGGAGGCAACATGGGAGCCTTTGGAAGCTACGAAAGAGAAGTATCCACATCTTTTCAATGACTCAGGTAATAATTTCAAGGACAAAATTCTTTTAAGAGGGGGAGAAGCGTTGGGCCTCGAATTTTTTTAATTTTAGTAAACATGATTTGAATAAATTTTGCGGTATTGTTAGATTAATCATTTTAATTGGAGTTAATTATTATGTCAAGTTTAGGAGGATTTAATTCATAAATTGAGGGAATTAAAGTGTTGATATTATAAGGTACATAAGGGTATTTTTGGAAAATGACTTAAGGTTAAAAGCACTCAGGCATTAAAAGAAGGGTAAGAGGGACTTTCCTCACCCATGAAGGGTAGAATGGGAAGAGAAAAAGATTGTCTAATAAATAAGAAGGCTAAAAACGTGAATAAAGGGAAGAAGGGGAGAAAATAAAAAAGGAAGAGAGAGAAAGAAGACGAGAGGTTCCAGTGAAGTTAGAAAGAAGAGGACTTTGAACTAGGTCACGAATTCTCTTAGTCTTAAAGAGAGAATTTGAGGTTATCTAAGAAGGGAAAAAGAAAGAGGAAGAGAAGAGTTCCTTTAGAGCCAAGAATCTCACTAGTCGGTGAAGATTCAAGGTAAGTCGATTTTAAATCTCTTGGAGTATTGAAGGGTTTTTGGTTCAGAGAGCTTGGGAAATGTATGGTTTTAAGTATCCTAGAGTCAAATTCATGCTTTCAGTTTTATGGGTTCTCAAATTGAATTTTCTATTAAATAAGAACTTGGTTTGTTATAAGAAAACAAGCAAGCTCGATCCAAGGAGAAGAGGAGAGACAACATTGAACTTGGATTGTCAAGCGTCTTGGGTAGGTAAAATATTTATGGTTATTGTGTAATTGGGCAATTCTTTGCCTGTGTGTGTGTATATGTTTTGCATGAATTTGTTATATTTGAAATTGCAATAATTGTGCATATTTGAATTTGCATGATGCATTATGATTATGTTATACCTTGAAAAGGGTTATGACCTTTAGAATTTAAGGAAAAGAAGAAAAAGCATGATGTATAAGAAAAATGATAAAAATGAAAGAAGCACGAAAGCATAAATTGTGATTGACTAAATTAAGCATAAATTGATTGTGTTTAGGAGAGAGGGGAATCGTTTCATTAGTCACATGCACGTCAACGTAAAGCCTTCTCCCGGCTGCCCGCTTGTAGCCTACGAGATCCACAAATGGACTCGTTTTGTTCACGGACTAAACTTCGGTTTCTCTGCTTTGTTTCACGGAACCCTCGAGCTAGTCGTGTGTACATTTGCATTTGATATGTTAAATGGTGCTTTGCTGTGAAATTACATTCAATATGATCTATGTGATGATGTACTGAGATTGAATTTTAAATGTATATACATATATATGTGTGATTGTATGGCTAATTGCCAATGGCTATAAATATTTTAGCCACTGAGCTATGTAGCTCAACCCTAAAATTTTCCCTCCTCAGGTGAAATTCGAGAAGATCAGTGATCTTTGCAAGGCTTTCGAAACTCCATGATAGCTAGAAATATTTTGTACTAAGTTAATGATTTTGGATAGCTTTATAAGCATGTCAAACATGAGCATCTTTTGTATTTTGTTTTAAGTTAACATGTATATTGGCATGTAACAAATTCTCACTGTGTTAAAAATGAGATAGTGAAATTGAATTCCTTTCTATGTATGATTTTTTTGTTAATTTATAAACTTGGGAAAACGAAATGTGTACGTGCATAATCTTAATTGTGGAATTGCCAAAGATTGTTAGTCTCAGAGTAGCATATTAGAATTGGAGAGATCATGTTTTGAATTCAAAGGAAAATATAGAAGAAGAGTATCGTCTGTGATGGTGTCACCCATAGACGCAAAGAAAAAATACAGATGAAAGGAATCGTCTGTGATAATGTCATATACAGACACAAATGAAAGACAGACGTGATAAACATAGATGCAAGGAACACAGACGACATGTCAGACATAGACGACACATCAGAACATAGACACAAGAAGGATAGATGCAAGGAATCGTCTGTGTTATGCGTAAGGAAAGACAGACAATAAAAGTCAACCCCAGATGATAAACGAAAGATAGACGATAGACGAAAGACAGACGATAGAAAGTCAAACATAGATGATAAACAGAACACAGAAGAAGAAGTTAGGAAGTTATGCTAACTGACCCGAAGCATGTAGATTTGCAAATTATGTACTCACCAATGCTATTCAGTGACATAATTGGGTTTTAATGGAGATGGGCCACAAAAAGGGGTTAATTATGAGGTCAAGTGGTTGTGTAAAATGTTTGGATCTCCAAAATGAGATGCAATCGTCGGGCTCCGGAAACGGAGTCCGACATGCCATATAAAGTGATGCTTCGCATCAAGGATTTGGATGTGCATTGATGCAAAATGGTAGGGTGATAGCCTATGCTTTGAGACAATTAAGGTCTCACGAGATGAATTACCCGATACATGATTTAGAATTTGCAACAATAGTTTTTGCTCTAAAGATTTGGAGACATTACTTATATGGCGAGTCATTTCAGATATACACTGATCATAAGAGCTTTAAGTATCTGTTAAACCAGAAAGAGCTAAATATGAGACAGAGAAGATGGATAGAGCTATTGAAAGGCTATGATTGCATAATTAAGTATCATCTGGGAGGGCTAACGTAGTGGCTGATGCTTTGAGCAGAAAGTCGAATACCAATGTAGCTCAGATTCAATTATTGAGGTTACCAAGCCTAATTTAGTTGAGAGCTTTGAATGTAGAGTTGAATCCAGAACATAATGAAGCATTGTTAGCTACATTGAAACTAAGGCCAATGTTGTGTGATCGGATTATGGACTCACCAACGCTATTTAGTGACATAATTGGGCTCGAATGGAGATGGGCCACAAAAAAGGGTTAATTATGAGTCCAAGTGGTTATGTAAAATGTTTAGATCTCTGAAATGAGATACGATCGTCGGGCTCCAGAAATGGGGTCTGACATCTTTTGGTATCAGAGCTTAGGTTTTTCCTAGGCATAGAATGCCTAGTAGGACAAATTGTTTGTTATGTGATTAATTGTTTGCATTGCTAAATTGATCTGATTGCATTAAATGACATGCATACATGTAAGAAATAGGATTGAAATAAAAATATAACCTAATAGTTAATGTCTTTATTGAAGGAGTAGAATGTCACCTCCTAGAAGGACACGAGGAATTCTGCAAGGATCCATTGCACCTGACTCTCCATTAAGAGAGGAGAGTACTGATGAGTCTGTAGCCCCAGGAAATGCTGAGACTTTTGTAGGGCACAGTAATGAGCCCTCTTAATCCCCAACCCGGGAGTCGCCTGTTCTACAGGAGTAAGTGCCTCCATTAGATCCTAGAATGTTCCAGGCCTTCACCCAGGCGTTTGTCCAAGCTATGAGACAGATGCCACGATCTTCTGATCTGACCTCAGTCAAGAAGAGAAAACAGTTTGACAAGTTGAGGAAGTATGGAGTAGTGGACTTCTATGGAACCACTGACCCAGAGGAAGCTAAGAATTGGCCGAGAAAGACGAATAGGATACTGGATCAGATGGAGTGTAAGGATGACGAGAAGGTGGTGTATGCTGCCAGTTTGCTTCAGGGGGATGTGTTGCACTGGTGGGAAAGTGTGTTAGGGAGCCAGATGAGACCTCTAGGGTTGGCATGGAAGGACTTCTTGATTGCTTTTAAGAAGTATCTATATGAGGTGTACATTCAGCAGAAGCAGAGGGAGTTTCTGAGTCTTACCCAGAGGGAGATGACGGTGAGTGAATATGAGCGCCGATTTACACAGCTATCCCGGTATGCAGTTGAGATGATAATGACTGAGGAAGATAAATGTCAACGGTTTGAATTAGGCTTACACTTAGCTATCAGAGAAAAAGTAGTAGTGCAGAATTTCTGTGATTTTCAACAGCTGGTTGAAGCTGCACTAAGGGTTGAAAACATAGAGAATATAAAGAATGCTGTGAACAAAAAGAGAAAGGGGAGAGAACAGTTCAAGAGGGGAGGCAATACTCCTATGCCTGAGAGGAGTGCCAGGAGCTTCCCTATGCAGTCTGAGGAGAGAAGCAGTAGTGCAACTAGGTCCAGATAGATGAAGACTGTCTCACATCAAGCCTCAACGGTTGGAGGCAGTAGGAGGGGAGATGGGGATAAGCCACCTATTCGCAAATGTGAGCACTGTGGAAGATTTCATAGAGGGGAGTGCTGCCCACTAACAGGAGCTTGTTTCAACTGTGGGCAAAAAGGGCAAATGGCAAGAGACTGTCCTTAGAATCCAAGATATGAGAAGAGTCAGATGCAAGCTTCAAGGAGAACTGAGACTAGGGGACACAAAAAGGCAACAGACGTGGGCAGTTCGGATGCAACTAAGATGGTGAATCTTTTAGGGAGACCCAAGGGGTAAGCGTCAGCTAGGGTGTTTGCAATGATATGGGAGGATACAGAGGCCGCTCCAGAAGTTGTGACTAGTACAGTTAAATTGTTTGATGCTGATATTATTGTTTTGATTGATCCAAGATCTACCCATTCATTTTTATCATCAAGTAGAACTGTGTGTGATAGAAATCTGAGCCCGTTGGATACTCCTCTAATGGTGAGTACTCCAATTGGTCAGTATATTATTATTAGTCACGTTTATAGAGACTGTGAGATGGGGAACAATTAGTGGTGGGTTTGATTCCTTTGAAAATGGGAGGACTAGATGTAATTTTGGGTATTGACACCTTGGAGAACTACAATGCCAAGTTGGATTGTAGACAGAAGACAGTAGAGTTCGAATTGGACAATGGTAGAAAGGTGGTGTTTGTGGGAGACAGAAAAGCAAGCCTGCCTAGAATTGTTTCGACCCTGATAATAGAGAAGATGATGAGGAAAGGGTGTGAAGCATATTTGGCCTATGTGATAGACCCGAGGGCAGAAAAGAAGAAGTTAGAAAATATACTTGTGGTCAAGGAATTCTTGAATGTCTTTCCTTAGGAATTACCATAACTACCACCACCTAGGGAAATTGAATTTCCCATTGAGCTTTTTTCAGGCTCAACGCTAATTTCGATTCCACCTTATAGAATGAGTCCGACGGAATTGAAGGAGCTTAAGGAGAAATTGGAAGAGTTGTTGGAGAAGGGTTACATTAGGCCGAGCTCTTCGCCTTGGAGAGCTCCATTCCTTTTTGTGAAGAAGAAAGATGGATCGTTGAGGATGTGTGTGGATTATAGGAAGCTTAATCATGTCACTGTTAAGAACAGATATCCGTTCCCTCGTATAGATGATTTGTTTAACTAGTTGCAAGGGACGAGAGTCTTTTCTAAGATAGAATTGAGATCAGGTTACCATCAATTGCGGATAAAGGAGACTGATGTGGCAAAGACTGCTTTTAGAACATGGTATGGCCACTTTGAGTTCATGGTTATGCCCTTCGGATTGACGAATGCACATGCAGCTTTTATAGACTTAATGAATAGAGTCTTTAAGCAATTCTTGGACTAACTTATCATTGCCTTTATTGATGATATATTGGTATATTCTAAGAGTGATGAGGAGCATGAAGAGCATTTGAGGATTGCCTTGGAGACATTGAGGAAGAATGTGTTGTATGCCAGATTTGATAAATGCGAATTTTGACTAAAGGAAGTAGTGTTTCTTGGGCATGTGATTTTAGAGCACGGAGTACATGTAGATTCGAGGAAGATAGAAGTAGTTGTGAAATGGGAAGCATCTAAGAATGTGGCAGAAGTGAGAAGTTTCTTGGGTTTAGCCGGATATTATAAAAGGTTTGTGGAGGGCTTTTCCATGATAGTTGCTCCACTTTCCAAATTGACAAGGAAGAACCAGAAGTTTGTGTGGACAGATGAATGTCAGAAGGGTTTTGAAGAGCTTAAGTATAGATTGACGAGTGCACCGATTTTGACCTTACCTTCAAGTAATGATGGATATACAGTATATAGTGATGCTTCAAGGAAGGGATTGGGCTGTTTGTTGAGATAAGGTGTATGCTTATGCTTCTAGGAAATTAAAGCCTTATGAGATGAATTATCCTACCCATGATTTGGATTTGGTTTCCATAATTTTTGCATTGAAGATATGGAGACATTATCTTTATGGAGTCACTACTAGGGTGTTTATAGACTATAAGAGCCTTAAGTATTTGATGAGTCAAAAGGAGTTGAATTTGAGACAAAGGAGATGGTTAGAATTATTGAAGGATTATGATTTGATGATAGAGTACCACTCGGGAAAAGCTAAAGTAGTAGCGGATGCGTTAAGCAGAAAATCGACTATGGCACATGTGGAGACAGTATACGTTCCTTTGCTGAAGGAATTAGTCAGACTTAAGGTGACATTGAGACAAGTTGAGCCTAATTGTGTATTGGCTAATTTTAGAGTGAGGCCAGTATTGAATGAGAAGATTAAGGAATTCCAGAAACAGGATGAGTATTTAAGCAGGCTTCAAGAAGAGATTAAAAGTGGTAAAACAATCTGAAATAGAAGTAAGGGAAGATGGATTGATGGTGGTAGGAAGCAGACTATGTATTCCAGATATGCAAGAGATGAAAAATGAAATTCTTGATGAGGCACACAATACGCCTTATGCTATGCACCCAGGGAGTATAAGAATGTATAGAGATTTGAAAGAGCATTTTTGGTGGAAAGGAATGAAGAAGGATGTTGCAGAGTATACTAAGAGATGCTTAGTGTGTTAGCAAGTCAAGGCTGAGCACCAAGCACCTTCAGGAAAGCTTCAGCCTTTGTCTGTTCCGGAATGGAAGTGGGAGAAGATTACAATGGATTTCTTGGTGGGGTTATCGAGAACTAGTAGGAAGCATGATACAATATATGTAATAGTCGATAGACTGACTAAGTCAGCACACTTCTTGCCAATTAAGCAGACGAATTCCTTGAATGCTTTGGCCAAGAAATATGTGGATGAAATAATCAGGCTTTATGGGATTCTAAGCTCCATAGTTTCGGATAGAGATCCCAGGTTCACCTCTAGATTTTGGGAAAGCTTACAAGAGGCTTTGGAAACTAAATTGCACTTTAGTACAACTTTCCATCCCCAGACTGATGGACAATCAGAGAGAACAATACAAACTCTGGAAGCAATGTTGAGAGCTTGTGTTATGGATTTTAAAAACTTATGAGATGATCATTTTCCTTTAATTGAGTTTGCTTACAATAATTCCTATCATTCCAGAATTCAAATGGCACCTTATGAAGCTTTGTATGGTAGGAGGTGCAGAACTCCTATTTGTTGGGATGCGGAAGGTGAAAGCAGACTTAAAGGGCCTGAGTTGGTGAAAGTCACAGTTGATAAGATTACATTAGTAAAACGGAGGATTAAAGCGGCTCAGGACAAGATGAAGAGCTATGCAGATGCAAGTAGAAAAGAGATGGATTTTGAAGTTGGAGACAAAGTATTTCTTGGAGCTTCTCCATGGAAAGGGGTCTTGAGATTTGGTAAGAAGGGTAAGCTTAGTCTGAGATACATAGGCCCTTCTGAGATCATTGAGAGGATCGGGCCTTTAGCTTACAAGTTATCCATGCCATCGGAATTATCTAAGATTCAAAATGTCTTCCATGTATTAATGTTGAGAAGTTATCGATTCAATCCTTCGCATATAGTTCAACCATCAGAGGTTCAATTGAGGGAAGATTTGACCTATAAGTAGCAACCAGTGGAGATCCTAGACTCAAAGGAAAAAGTTTTGAGAAACAAGGTAGTGAAGTTGATCAAAGTGTTGTGGAGGAACCATTCGATGGAGGAGGCAACATGGGAGCCTTTGGAAGCTATGAAGGGGAAGTATCCA
>JAOSBN010000179.1:10381537-10391600 GCA_027563595.1 Erythroxylum suave | reverse complement strand
AATAAGCTACTAAATGTGTTCTTTGATTCAAGAAAGTTTAATGTTTTTAAATTGCATCATAAGTGTTGCATTATTTGTTCTTGGTTGAATTGTGAAATTGTTATATGTTTGCTACATGAATTGTGTTGTTGATTTATGAAAAGATTTTTGGAAAAGGATTCTTTTGAAAAGATACATGTTTACGAAATCATGTTTTCAAGAATGAATTTTCAAGATACATATAGCAAGCATATGAAAATGCAAGTCTTGAAGAAAATGTGCCATTTTGGGCAACAAGTTACAAGACTTTGAAATATATGTATTATGTGGGTTTATAGTGGTCCCCTAAGTGAAGTCAAGTGCACTTGTCTAAAGGCTTCTCCCGCCTGCCCACTAGTGGCATGGAGCTCCTTCATGGACTCGTATAATTTCACAGCTACGCAAGACCATTAAGTGGAATTGTGATAGTGTGTTCTGTTCATGGCTGGACAGGACCCTTGTGAGAAATGTGTAGTACGTTTTGTTTTGGATCCACCCAAACCATTCTGATATGCTTATGTGCTCATGATATGTTTGACATGATGAATGCATACATGATTTGCATTATTATGAACTTTTGACAAGAATTTTGAGAAACACGTGTTTTCTATAATCAATAAAAGTTTTCTATAACAAGTAAAATGGTTTCAAAAGTTTTTGCTTATCTTTTATTATAAACTTTTACCCACGAGATTTTGATCTCACCCCCCTCCTGTCCCGATCTCCAGGTGATAAGCAAGAGAAAGAGTGAAAGAGAGACAAGGCATTACTCTAGATTTGCATGCTTTATTTTATTTGAAATAATTTATGGAAAACAAGGCTATAGTTTTATGTTGAGCAATTATAGTTCAAGCATTTTATGTATTTCGGGGATTTTGTGAATTATTGTATTATGGCGCGAAATGCCCATTGAAGTTCGTAAAACTCTTAGTTTATGATGTTAATGAAATATAGATTTGTGTATGGATTTGAAATGTGAATTTGTGTATGGATGAGATGGAGTTGGAATATCAATTAATTAAGGATGAAGTTAAGTCGGAATTAAGTACACTTGAAGAAGTATTGTTTATATATATATATATATATATACACATAAGTGAGATATTATGGAAAAAGGAAAGATAGGGTTTTTGTGAATGATGAAAATTAGTTGTAAGTGATGTATTAAAGAGTATGATGAAGTAAAGATTTGAGAGTCATATGATATTGGAAATAGCTCAAGTCTTATGTTATGATATTCCGATTCAAAGTTGGACTCCGCAAATTGGGCCCAACAGTTGTGGTATCAAAGCAAGGAGAGGAAATCGATGATGGTTAAGGAGACATCATGGGTTTAAGCTCACGTTATATGGTTCCGATTAAGAGATGGGTTCCGGAAATGGGTCCCAACGGATAGTGTTAGTTTTATACCTTTTGAAATGTACCTTAGAAAGAAGATTGTAGTACATGATTTCATTATTTCAAAGAAACTGATTTAGTGGAAGTCAGTGAAGACATTTTATGACACACAAGAGATGAATTAGCAGGAGTTCCAGAGAGAGTTTAGAGAAAAATATACTCGCGAATATATTAAGATCGAAAGAAAATTGAGTTTATGATTTTAGTTCAGACAAAGGAGATGTCATTTACAAATTATGAGGCTCACTTTGTAGCATTGTCTAAGTATGCACTAGAGACTATGGCAAATCTGGAGGACATATATTACCAATTTGAACAGGATTTGAGGACGAATATTTACGTAGGTTTGGGAGTTACTAATTTTTATTTTAAGAAGTTACTAGAGACTGCACTCAAAGTAGAGGATATGATGGAACAAGGTAGAAGGAGAGGAAAGCTACAAAGGGGATTAGAGAGTCGTTGTAGAGAGGTGAGTTAGTTTGTCAAGAGGGGAGTTAGGACAGTCGATGCTACATCAAGTAGGAGTGGTAATTTCTACCGATTTGGTGGAGATCGAAGAGCTAACAATGATTCAGGACAACATAACACAACTAGTGCACCATCAGTTGGATTCGACAAAGGGATTAGTCATAGGTTTAGAGGATCTTTTAATAGAGGAGTTAGAGGGTTTCAAAGTTATGCTACCTATGAGAGAGTTCACAGAGAACCATGTTGGGGATCCACTAAGGTCAGTCAGGCATGTTATTTAAGTAGATTAGGAGCACTAATAGAGGAGTTGTCCGATAGTAGGGAGGAGTTTAGGAGTGAGGGAAGAGAAGATAGTATGTGGTCAGAGTAGTGCCTTTAGTTTAGGTAGAGGTTCTGGAAAAATTGGTAGTAGAGGTGTTGATAAAAGAGTTGGACGTGAACTAGCAGTGGGCGCAAGTACTAGTGGGACATCTTCAGCATAGGGCCAAACTTAATTGAGGATATACCATATGATGAGGAAGGAGGCCTTCTTAGCCAATGATATCATTTTTTATACAATTTCAATATCTGATATTAAGGCTTATGTGTTAATAGTACCAGGATCTATACATTGATACATTTCTTTAAAGTTTGTCTTTAGAGTTCTCAGAGAGGTTAATCCATTAGGATATGATCTAAGAGTGTAATTGCCAATAGGAGAGTGTGTGGTAGTAAAAAAGATACTAGTGGGGATTAGTCGAGTGGAGTTATTAGCTAACTTGATAGTGATGGATTTAAGATAATTTAATGTAATTCTTAGGGTGAATGGGTTAGTATAACTTTGATTTGTAATAGATTGTTATGTGAAGGAGGAAATGATATAGTCTTATAGTAAATCAGAAGTGATATTCACAAGGGATAATAAAGTGGTCTCAATATATGTGATTTCGACAATGAATGCTTGACGATTATTATTAAATGGGTGTGAGGTGTATTTAGCTTATATTGTAGATATAAGGAGGTAAGTCTAGGGTTAAAGGATATTCATATGGTGAGAGAATTTTTGGAGGTATTTTTAGATGAATTATCAGGTTTACTGCCTCAATGAGAGATAGATTTCACCATTAAGACTATGCTTGGAGTTATACTAATTTCTATTATACCTTACAAGATGGCTATAAGTTACAAAATTTTAAAAACAATTAGAGGAGTTGTTGGAAAAGACCAATCACATCACCCTAGGGAGCTCCAGTGTTGTTTTTTTAAGAAAAAGGATGGTATTATGAGACTTTGCATGGATTATCAACAACTAAATAGGGTGACTAGAAGAACAAGTACCAGTTGCTGAGGATAGATGATCTTTTAGATCAGTTGAAGGGAGTTATCATATTTTCCAAGATTGACTTGAGATCGGTATACTGGCGGTTAAGGATGGCTGAGCCAAGAATTCCCAAGATAGATTTTAGTACTCAGTATAGACACTATAAGTTTCTAGTGATGACTTTTGGGTTGACTAATACAACAGTCACATTTATGGCTTTGATGATCATAACTTTTTGGGAGTATCTAGATCATTTTATGATAGTAGTCATTGATGATATATTAGTGTATTCGGGGAGTAAAAGGGATAATGAGTAGCATTTGAGAATTGTGTTACAGATTCTAAAGGAGAGACAATTGTATAATAAGTTGAGTAAGTGTAAGTTTTGAATGGAGCGGGTAGTTTTCCTTAGACATATGATGTATTGAGAGGGAGTGATGATTGATCATGCAAAGGTAAAGACAATTATAAAGTGGGAGCCCTATAGAAATACATCAGAGGTAAGTAGTTATATTATAGGAGATTTGTAGAAGGATTGTCAATGATAACTAGCCTATTGACCAAGCTTCCGAAGGAATGAGTTTAGTTTGAGTAGATTAATCAATGTTAGGAGAGTTTTAAAGAGCTTAAGTAGAGATTGACTTCTAACCCAATTTTGGTGCTACCATCCAGTGGTAGAGGTTTTGAGGTGTATATTGATGCTTCGACGATAGATTTGGGGTGTGTATTGATGCAGTGTGAAAAAGTGATAACTTATGCCTCTCATTAGTTGAGATCCCATGAGTTGAATTATCCCACCCATGATCTGGAGTTAGCGACGATTGTACATGCACTTAAGATTCGGAGACATTACTTGTATGGGGAAACATTTTGAATCCTTAAAGATCATAAGAGCCTTAATTATATCTTAACTCAGAAGGAGTGAAACTTAAGGCAGAGAAGACAGATCAAGCTGTTGAATGATTATAATTGTCATATTGATTACCATATGGGGAAGGCTAATGTAGTGGCAGATGCTTTAAGTAGGAAAAGCTTAGGTATGATGGCTAGTTTAAGCAGACACAGTATAACACCATTATTGGAGTTAAGAGCAATAAACATAAGATAGAGTTTGATTATGTGAGTGGTTTACTAGCAACATTGTAGGTTCAACTAGAATTGGGAGATAGGATCAGAGTGGCATAAGCTCAGATTCTTATATGATGTGGATGAAAGAGAAGTGCAACAAATTAGGGTAACTAACTTTTTAGTAAGAGCAAATGAAGCGTTGGTGATTAGGATGGGAGTTTGTGTGTCGAATGCAGACGTACTATAAGAGGACATTTTAAAGGAAGCTTATAGTGCACCATATGCTATGCATCCTAGTACTATAAAAGTATATCAAAATCTGAGACCTTATTACTGGTGGCCAACATTGAAGAAAGATATAGTAGAGATTTTTTCGAGGTGTTTGACCTATCATTAGGTCAAGATAGAGCATCAAGCACTATCAAGAAAATTAAGACCCTTAGTCATTCCATCATAGAAGTGAGAGAAAATTACAACAAATTTGTTTATAGCTTTACAAAGGACCAAATGTAAACATTATTCAGTTTGGGTGATTATAGATAGGTTGACTAAATTAGCTCATTTCTTACCTGTACAACAGACAGACTCATTAGACAAGCTTAACAAGTTATGTGTCAATGAGACTGTGAGGTTATATAGGATTTTAATGTCTATTGTATCAGATCGAGATCCATGGTTTACTTCTTAATTCTGGATGAGTTTAAATAACTTTGAGGACTTAGTTGAATTTAAGTATTATATTTCACCTTCAATAGAGGGCAAGCCTTGGAGCAACTATTAAGGTTACTCCTTTGTGACTGAAAGGTCATGGGTTTGAGTCACGTAAATGCTCTCTTTGTAAAATGCAAACGGAAGGTTGCCTATAATTGATAACCCTCCTCAGACCTTCGCAAAGTAGAGAGCCTTGTAGACTGGAGTTTGCCCTTTATTTCACCTTCAAGCTGATGGACAGTCGAAGTGTAAGATTCAAATATTAGAGGATATGATGACAACTTGTGTGTTGAACTTTGGAGGTGGTTGGGATAGATATCTACCTTGGATGGAGTTTGTGTATAATAATAATTATCACTATAACATCAATATGGTACCATTTGAGGCATTATTTGGTAGGCAGTGTAGAGATCTTATATGTTGGGATATAGAGAGTTTTAGATTGTTAAAGGGACCGAAATTGGTTCAAGAGACGATTGAGAAAGAAAATAAGATAGTAAGGCGATGCTTGAAGGCAATTTAGGATTGGAAGAAGAATTATATTGATCAATATTGTCTAGAGATGGAATACAATGTTGGAGAAATGGTATTTTTATAGGTGTCACCTTAGAGGGGAATTTTGAGATTTGGTAGGAGAGGAAAGTTGAGTCTGAGATACATTGGGTCATATGAAATTATACAACGTGTGGGGTCGTTAGCTTATAAATTAACATAACCACTAGAGTTATCACATATTCATGATATATTTTATGTGTCAATCTTAAGATGGTACTGATCAGATCCTAGCCATGTTATATAGAGGTTTGAGATCAAAGTTACAAATGATATGACTTATAGAGAGGAGCCAATCGAGATATTGAATAGATAGATTAAGCAATTAAGGAGACACGAGATTCCAATGTTGTAAGTTTTGTGGAGTCGTCATTGTTTTCCAAGAAAGGCGACTTAAGAGGTAGAAGGTAAAGTTCGACGTTAGTATCCTTATTTGTTTGGACCCTCATGTACGTAATTTAATTTCAAGGAAGAAATTCTTTTAAAGGGGGAGAAATATAAAGCCTGCAAAAACAACGAGCTCAGCCATAACAACTCACCCAACCCATAGAACAATTAAACATAGGGGTATATAAAGAAGAAGACAGCAGATGGGCATTTAGTCACCAACAAAAAACAATCTATCTTTTTCATTTTCCTCTCCATTTCTCAAGTTGGTAGGTGTTTAAATACACCATCTTTCTCCTGCATGTGATACTTTTCTCATGTGTTCCCTCATTTTGGTTGTTTTGCAGCAAATTGTGAGGAAAGTGTGAAGGTTAACAATCTTAAAATTCCTTAGAAAGGTATAGACTTCTCATGGATAAATTTTTTCAAGCAACAATTATATGCCTTTTATTGTAAGTTTTAATCATCTTACACTAGTTTATAGCTAGAAGGCACGTTGCGATTGTTTGGGATAATAAATTGAAGTCATAGGAAAAATAAAAATGAAGAAAAGGTGGTTGAAAAATGAGAAAAAAAAATAAAAGGTAAGAGAAGATGGAGGGTGAAGAAGAAGGCAATTTATGAAAAATTAAGTTGTATTAAGGAGCAAAATAGTAAATGTAAAAATTTAAGGGTAAATTGAAATTTAATTCCAAGAAGGATATTTTGTATTAATAAAAATATATAAGGGTAAAATAGGACTTTTCATAGTTAAAGATATTTTAGTATTTATAGTGGCTAGGTTAAGTAAGGATATTTCTTTTTTATAATTAAGAATAAAGTAGAAAAGGGAATAATGTCGGATTATTAAGTATAATTGAGTTGAAAATTTTTCTTAAATTACTCTAATAGAATTTTTTAATGCCTTTAAATTACTCTAATAGAATTTGTTTAATGCCTAAGTTCGAAGGTCAAATTAAAGAATAAATTGGACTATTAATTAGTTGAGTTCGATATTCAAATAAGGATAACCTTAGAATGCACTCTTAGAATAGTGTACTATTTTTTAAACTTTGAATTTTTGTTATTAATAAATTATTTTATAGAGAATCATATTTTGAATTCGTTGTTAATTAAATTAATGGTTAATAGTTACGTAATAAATTATGTTTATTTATTTAACAAATAATTAATAAAGTACAAGGTGGTTCGCTTTATGTTTTGTTATGTATTATGAGGTGTATTGCTTGTTAATTCAGCGAAAAATGTGTTAACTAATTAAGGACTGACTTATAATAGGTTGTGAATAAATGGTGTAAATCGTTAATCTATGATTTGCCTAGGATACGCTACATTCGATGTTCATAGACTCATAGGCTGGTTAAATATGAGTGAGCAATGGGCAAGTATCTATCCACGGAGCAGGTACCAAGGCATCTTGAGTCCCGATGATGTCCTTTGCTAATAACTAGGTAGTGGAGTAGTACCGGCATATCTTGAGTCTTGGGAATATCTTATGTCAATGGTTAGGCACTAAAGTGGTACCGAGTTACTAAATTAGATTGAAAAATTGAGGTCCCTTGTGCTAATATTTATACATCTAATTATGTTTCCACTCAGTGAGAGATTATAATAAGTACGGATGAGTCCAAAAAACATTGAATGTAAGTTTACTAGGTTAAGAAAAGATTAGGTAATTCAATTAATTATGAGATAAATCACAAATGACAATGGTAAAATATTATTAATCTTAATCATTGCTTTGATAAAAATTTGGATGTTTTTTAATTATTCAGATAAGCTGAGTAATGTTGAGTATTTTAGTATTACATGTTTTAATAGATGTTTGTTAATTGTTTAGATAGGTTGAGTAATGTTGAGTATTTTAGTATATATATATATACACACTAATGGAATCAAAACGATCTCTAGATTGATCAGAAGATCCTTTTATAGAATCCCTTAAACAAAACTAGATCTTGTGGAATCATATTCAATATTTGACGATATATTCTTAAAAAATTGATCCTTGTCTGCCAACCACACATTGTCTAAACAAATCCAATTATCTCTTGATATGTTCATCAAAAAATTCGATTCGTTTGGATTATTCCCCCAATTAATGAAAAGATCTTAGCGGAATTTCCACATCTAACAATTTTGCAAAGAAATAATCCACTTTCTCGAGAAGAGATGGGAAACATGCTAAATATCATTTAATTGAATTGTTGACCCAACTCCTTATTGTTTAAAGAACCCCTCCACTTCAATTAGGATTTTTCATGAAAAGCAAACATGAGATAACAAATCTAGTCTTTCACTAAGATTTCGAATAGCTGTTCCGAATTTAAATTGATTATGCTTCACCCCTTCCTTAGAAAAAGACGATCAAACATTCCCAATCATGATAATCAGTTATTTTTACTGAATAGGTAGCTCACGACTTGCTACTATTTTTTTAGGAGATAGAGAGATTAATTGTAATCCCAATGTATGTAATCAATAGACTAGTAGGTAGGCCAAAGATTAAATCAAATAAAGTTTTTTTTATTTTATATACGTTTGAATGTGACAGTTCAATTTAATCATATTTTTATGGGTAAATTTTTATGACTGATAAATATCCTTTTTTGGATGAGATTTAATCAAATGTATGGATGAGATTTAATAAAATATTATAGGAACCAGTTAGTTGAAACAAAGAATCTATTCCAACAAATTTGAAATTAGATTTTTTTCCATTTACTTTGTTTCTGCTCTGTGCCATTTTCTCTCGGTCATAGGTGTTTCTAATGAAAGAGAATGACCAATAGAAAATTAAAGGAGATGAAACAAAGAATCTCATCGTAGATTTGGACATATATATTTATGAATTTTTTGGTGCTCAGTATTTGTCACCTGCAGCAAAAAGCCATTGACTTGGAATTTTATTATTTAACGTCACCCGACTTATCTTCTATATGTTTCTTCTTTTCTTCTTAGGCTCCTCACATGGTAATAATGTTCCAGTGATAGGTTTAACGTGCTTGGACTTTCGTCAACCTTTGTTCGGCACTTGAGAACACTCTCGTTCCCAAGTTAGCCTTCTACAAGAAAAACTTTGCTAAAGAGAAGAAGGAATGTGGTAGAATGTAAGAACACTCTATTAAAGAACTCTCAAGAAAGCTAAAATGCTTATAATGCTCTTTATGATCTTCTATGATCCCAATGAGACAACCCCCAAAGGGTGTTTATACTTGCTTCTTACTAGAATGGACAGCTAAGATCTACTTGATCAAATGGTATTAGCCTTCTAGAATTCTCTACACTACTCTTCATACTTTATGTACATTATGTATATATTTACAAGCTTCTATAACGTTTCATATTGTCCCACAATGTTCCATAAGCTTCCACAAGCTTTTATAGTCTTCTACCATGTTCCAGAAGCTTCCAAGGCCTTCCAGAAGCTTCTACTATACTCTAGAAGCTTCCAGAATCTTCTGTAAGATTTCAACATGCTCTAGAAGACTCTTTTGGGCCCCAAACCTCATCTTGTGGGTTTTAAAACATATAGAACGTGACATTCTCCCCTACCTAATTCGATGATATCCTCATCGTGTCTCAGTGGAACTCTATAATCTTGTCTTTGTATTGCTAAAGAGAAAGCTTGTGCTCGCAACTAGCTTAACTTTGCAGTTGTCCCTTCCATTTGATTAAGTATTCGTCATATGCCAGATGTGAGCCTCTCCTTGGTATAGCTCTATGTGGCAAGATCTCTTCCACCTCTCGTTCATGTGTTGTTGTCATAGTGGTGGGTGCGCACCTTGATTTACCCCTACTTAGATCTTCATTATAAGCATGATAAGATTTTAGAAAACTTACATGAAATATGAGATGAATCCCTAAGTGCGAAGGCATCTTGATTCGGTACACTAACTTGCTTACCCTGTTCTCCATAGGGAAAGGTATTGGACCCCATTTCCGAAGTCCAACTCTTGATCATTATCGATTCATCTTCTTGCTCTGATACTATAAATGTTGGATCCTATTTTTGGAACCCAACTCTTAATCGGAATACATATATCATATCCTAACATTTTATCGGAAATATCATAATACTCTTTAATACATTACTTACAACAATTTTTCATCACTCACATTTCAATTCCCTTATAACAAGGGATTTTACAAAGCCATAAT
>JAOSBN010000179.1:10342542-10371284 GCA_027563595.1 Erythroxylum suave | reverse complement strand
CTCTCTTATCGTAGAATATGTACCGGAATGACCTATGGGTGTTCCGGTGGGTACTCTACGGTAAGGGGGCGCTACAGCTACTTTTTACGATCATTTTGAAAATTCGTTGCCAATATGATAGCATTTGGCAACGATTATGTAAGTCATCACAAGAGGTTGAGAATTATACGTTTGGTGAATTGTTACTTCGTTGACAAAAGTTGATTTTAAATAATTTGATAGTTTGTTAGGGAAATTTTGATGAATTTTTGTTTGCAATAGTATTATTAAACTTAATAATATTTGGAAGATAGTTTGTTCATGCTAAGTGTACTTAATAATCCTAGTTAAGGTTAAATATAATTGACATTTATATAATCCTATTCTAAGCTATCTTTTGTTGTCAAGTTGTTTTTAATGTTTTAAACATATTGTTGAAAAAATACATGGTTGGTAATTCAAATTTTGAAAAGTAAATATAATTTGGACATAGAAAGATAATCATACCAAACTTTTAATTTTAATAGGATAAAAATATCATAAATTTAAGTTAACTACTTTTCTTAATCATTAATATTTATAACAATAAAATAATAATTTATAAAAATATTGAAAATGGTAGCAGTATAATATAATGATAAACGGTAAGTAGTATAAGATTTTAATTAGAAGTTTAACAATTATTATAGAAGTACAACAACAACAATAAAAAGAATATCACTCAGTATGAATCCTACTAATACGTGGGGTCTTAGGAGGTACAATAGTATGTAACCTTACTCCTAACTAGTAGAGAGACTATTTAAAAAATTATTACAGATAAAACAATAAATAAAGTTTCACATTGATTCCATCAAAAAGGAAATAAAATAATTATTTTTTTATTCCAACTGACATTAGAGTCAGTAAAGGTAATTGAATTCCCTATGTTTGGATTTCCAAGAAGGGTCCTTGCACGTTCAAAGGTATCAATTAAAAAGGTCAAAGATCTTCCCTCAGTTGTTGGGTTGTTGATACCCTTTCCAACAACTTCTTGACTATAACTAAACTGGAAAAAGATACAGGGAATGAATCCTTAAATGCAATATAGATCACTAAATTAGAGGAATTGCCAGAACGATGTGCTTCACCTAAGACATAATTAGTATAAAACTTAGATAGCTAGTTTAGTGAAATTGTATAACTAACCCAAATTGGAACACATGCGTACCTGATTAAACAGACATAGTAATTGGAATTGATGAAAAAATACCCCAAACACAAGTGTTACCCTTTAGGAAAAAGAATGACATTCCCCCATACCAGCAACATCCCACTACCATAGGGTACATACCCAAACTTTCAGGAACATTCAAGTACATATCCTACAATAATGGTATGTTAGAGCAAAACAAATCCAACTTACACATGGCATCATCTAACATAATTAGAAGTTGTCAAATTTTAAAACCATTCACTTCATTCATTGATAAAGCTTACACTATTTCCATCAAACAAATATTTACAAAACCTTATACAGGTGCTAGCAAAACTACAAAAATAACAAAAACTGTTACACTTCTGGTGTCAGCTGATAGACCTCTGAGACATTTCTCTATCCAAAAGATTCCTTAAGTCCTAACTAAGGAACTAGGTCTCCTGTCTCGTACCTGAAAAGCCACATTGCAATTTTTGATGAGTTTTGCAAACTCAATGAGTGAAGCATCATTGATGAATTCACCGGATTACACACACATACCACATATTTCACATATATTCATTCAGATCATATATACACTCCAGATATTTGCACAACATGGTATATCATATAATTTCACAATCCACATAGCCAAGTATAACAAATCGATCATATCAATTTATCATTTGTTTTAGTTTTGCAGATCATTTAAAGAAATTCAATCTTATAATGTTATGTGCATGAGACTCAACATTCTTTCTTATTGTTGTGACCAAGTGCCTATTACAAACTTATCAAATACCGCTCCATAAGGCTCAGTCAAAAAAAATTCACGGAGCATAACTCTACGTGCAAAATCAGAAATTATGGAGCAAAGCTCTACGTGGAAGCACTTCATACTAGCAACTCGGGTCACAATGCCTTTATCTGAGCATGCAATTTATGAAATGCAACAATTTCAGAAAATATCATATATCACAATCTTATACAAATACTCAGAAAAGATATCACAGTCATCGGACCTAAGCCCAGCATTCAACTTTTGTTGAGAATCAAAAGTCAAATTTATATCAAGTCAAAATACTCCCAATACATGCCCAACTATTAACTCCTCGGACCTCAGGTCCGGAATCCAGAAACAACTCACAAACAGTTCAATAATTGGAAGCTTAACAAATCATATTAAATCAATCCTAGGAAATTCATCTAGGTTGACTCACAGTACGCTGCACGATGCTATTACCTGGATGGTCCAGCAATATCTGACTGGCGTCCAGTGTGCTCCTCTAAAATATATACAACAAATTCACAAATGTCATATTTTTGTATAAATGTACAAGTATTCTTTTATGCATATCAATGTATAGGAAATATGCACAATGCATGTTCAATGACAATTCCAGGGTATCATATTGATTCTAATCATCAAAACATTTAGATATCAAGCCCTCATTAATATCATTTGAATTTATAATTAGGACCATTTTAAAACAATGTGAAATCAATATCATAACCTAAATGACCACTTCAGATTTTCTACCCATATGATTTCGGGTCAACTTTTCATAATTAATCTGATAGGCTAAATGACAAAATTAGGCAAAACTTCCTTCTGATAAGTTATTCTAAAGTGTCTTAAGTTTCTTATGACTCCAAGATCACCCAATTTTATTCAGTATTCAATGAGTTATGCACAAAATACCACAGACTGTGCACATGTGAACTTTTGGCTAGTACGTGATCATACCCTCTAATTGTACAAGTCATATCTTCCAGCTCAGATATCAAAAAATTACAAACTTTATACGAATTTAAAGATAAGAGAATAAGCTACAAATTTGGTGAAGAAACCTCAGCCTAATTTGGCCTACATCAATGCAGTTTATTCAATAACCACAGGACAAGATTTCTGTCCCTGATAGTGCTTCAGCTTAAGCTACAACTCAATTTCATGCCAATTTTGAAAATCTTAGAGACAGAAAAAAAATTATACTTATTCAAAAAAGTTGTATAAATATCTCTCTAGTTTACTATGAATCAAAAATCAACTCATTCAGATATCTACAGCCCAAGTTATAATTAGAAAACCAAAGCATGATCATGAAAATTTTCCAATTCATAACATTCCAGCAGACTTCCACACTTTCATCCTATCAATCACTTTCAAATCAATTCAGATGACTCTAAATTTTTATGGAGAGAAAGAAAAATGTCCTAGGAATCGATTGGTCCAAGTTTCAAGTTATTTAGAGTTTGGATGGGAAAGTTTTAGGCAAAAGACTGATGGCTGTTCATTGAAATACTCTAGTTTTAAACCAACACACATAAATCAACACCTTTTCTCTCTCTAGCACGCCAACTTCTTCTTCTTCGCAAACCCAGTTTTTTTCTTCTTCTCTTCCTCACCGAAATAACTCTTTCATTTCATTCATTTTTTTATTATTTTCTCCAGACTAAACACAACCCTTCTAACTTTTTAATCATGCATTTTCTAACTTCAAATCACTTTCTAAATAAGTCAGAATTATATTTACAATTCAACAATCATAAAATTCGAAATCCCATGTATGCCTTCTCTCTCTCTACTGTGTTTTCATGCTTACTACACTTCTTTCATTTTTTTTTAACTCCTTCACTTCAAAACTCATCTATTCAGCATTTCCATTTCCAAATACATCAGAATCAACTTAACACTTCAAAATTACTTACAAATCCAAAATGCCACATTTTCATTCTCTCTCTACTGTCATTTTTTTTAAACATACATTATCCAGAATTTTTCATACTCTTTCTTTCTTTGTTATTCCCAATTTAAACACTTCTTATACTCATTATAACTTCAAGGCAATGCAAAAAAAGCAACTCTAAACAACAAACATCCAAAAACCCGAGCTCCATTTTTTTCCACTTCTCATTTCTGTCAAATTTTTTTTTCACGTTAACGAACTACACCACTTAATTCAAAAGATCACTTAAACCCATTCTAACTTATCTTTAGCTCATCAACATACATAAGTCAAAAACAAAATCCAGAATTCACACTTAAACACCTAACTTCATACATAACAGACACAATTATACTAACACCCAAAAACTGAGCATATTCTCAGACCCATCATCTAATTTATTTAATACAGCAACCTCAAATCTCCACCCATGCATGCATGTTCATTTTTACACCATAAAAACATCATCAAGTTACTTACTTGTTTCAGCTACAAAGACAACCAACGAGGGACAAAAACATAAAGCAGAGAAGCTACAATGACAACCAACGAGGGACAAAAACACAAAGCACAGAATGCTTTGGAAGAAGAAAACAGTGAACATAAGCTACAATGAAGAACATAAACACACCACGTGTAGGCTTGCATGCCTTACACTTGTCATCACCCAAATAAGCCATTTGTCACTTATACATTAGTGCCACATGTCACCATACATACAAGCCATTTGTCATAATTATAATTGGTCCAAAATACCTCAAATTTTCAGAAAATTTCTAAATTCACCAAAATTTCCGAAATAATATTAATAGTCTCTAAATAAAAGTTTTAGTTCAAAATAATTTACCAAAAATATCTAAATATCCAAAATGTACAAAAATTGCCAATCATAATTAATACACTCCAATTTAATCCAAAATTTTCACTTGGAAATCAAATTTACCCGAAAATGCCAATGAATGCATGTACAATATGAATGTGCAAAATGATTGTGTATATCACAATTAACTTATGCATGGTGTTTTTTTTTAATTCCACATGAATTCTCATAATTTACTATTCTAGCCTTAACATGGGTATCGGGATGTTACAATACCACCTCTAACCCTAATCTTTTACAATTTTGCGGACCATCGTGACATTGCCACCGCCTCCATTTCCATCTATATTCTCCTGAAGATTCAAGAAAGCTTAACATAACATATAGTATATACAATCAAATGTTCATATATGTAATAACTTCGTAACAGGAAATGAGATATATAATAAAGAAAGAGAGGTAGTTCAGATGATAACAAAAACCTTCAAGACGAAGATTGGCCATGGAATGCAAACAATTATTAATGTATAAAGAGGAGATTTGTTCTGTATTGATTTTTTCTTCATTAGAGACAATTTTGCCACATTCCTATTAGCAAAACTCATTTCCACCATCGGAAACTAGTCGCCATGTCAACATTTCTTGATGAATTAATGTTAATAATTATATTCTGAAAAAGTCAATTTAGCATAAAATTCATTATGTTCAATTAAATTATCGATGATAAGTTAAAAGTACTACAATTTAGTAGTTATACATTTTCAATTTGCCTAATAAGATGAAAGTTACCCTTATTAAATTGAAAGTTATCCATTTATGCTTTATATCATATCTAAATTTTAGAATTTGAAGTAAAGTACACATGACCATGTTCTTTATGTACAGAAATACGGTATTTTTTTATATAAGGTTATATTATTATTATAATAAAAATGTGAAGATTTTGATATGAAAAAGTGGTTTATACTGAAAAAGCTAATTTTCCCTAACAACAAAAAGAGTTAAATACCCTTACAGACCTTTCATCAAATAATTAAAAAGGTTTCCTGAAAGAAGCATTGAAGGTGGTAAAAAAAAGTTAACCCATATACAGCTAACAAAGGAACACAATAAATCATCTTTCAAACACAAACACAAACAAAACCTATACACCATAAGCAAGAAAAAAAAACTCACAATGAACACCTAAACATATAAGTAAAACAGAGCACAAGAAGGAGGGTTTGAAAATAGAAAAGAAGAATAATACAACACAGGTAAGGACACTTTTTTGACGACGACAACCACATCACATGAGATGAGCACAAGAGAGGGGACGATGTTAATTGTACCATGAACAAAGAGAAATGTTGACGACTAACACAAAAATGAAGAGAGGTTCAGTTTCGTATTAAGGTAAATCATGTCATTTTTTATTTTGTCGGAAGAAATATAATACAATTTCATCAAGATTAAAAAATCATTGCCAAATAGGGAGACATTAGCAATTTTGTTATCACCTTTGCCTAACATAATTATATTGAATATATAAATTATATGTTACAGTATGGAATTTTTAATTAATAATTAGATAATTATTAATAAATATAGTAATATGGTTTTTCAGTCCTCTGCTCTACTAACTGAGCTATCCTTACCATTTCCAATTTATCATCTTTTTTATTTAAATATTTACATTTTAGTAATTTACTAAAGGTCTTCGGTATTACTTAAGTAAGATATGGGAATATTTATATATAATTTAGTATTTCATAAATCATTATGATTGTTACAATTGTTATGTCATAATACATTAAGTTAATTACCATATATGGTAATAATAATTAGTAAAAATAAATTGCAATATAGTAGAAAATGGTAATCAATATTAAATATTAATATAACATTTTTAAAAATAAAATTTAATATCACTGAAAATGAATTTAACAACAATTTCAATTCAAAGATTACTATATGATGCTAATGTGTGTTGATTACATAACTGTAAAAAAAAATAGTTAGCAAAATTGTCGTTTATACTTTTTATTAATCTTTTCTAATATAGATGATTATTTCATAACTTTATGTGTTCTCACAAAATTGTTTTTATTATCTATAATCTCTATCCTAATTTAGGTTTTGATATTTTAGAAAATTTTAGCAAAATTAAAAATGTAAGAAAAATGTATAGTATGACGATGGTTTTTGAATTTGGTAGGCAAATGTTAGGCATTTGTTGACAAATTGTGAATTCGTTGCCAAATGTTGCAGTTACAAAAAAAACAATACCTGAGATGCAGTCGTTTGTTCAATAACAAACAATATTGTCTCAACCTCTGCTTAATTAAAGAAACCCAAAGCCCCAAACACCCGCCTCTTGAAATATTTCCTCCTCCTCTCTCCTACCCGATTTTTCTTCTATTTATTATAGCTTCGTTCATTCATCTTCTTCTCTCTTGTTGTCTTGGTTTTGTCCTTCGTCGTCTCCCTGCAGTTGTACTCCACTTGATAAGTAGTTCAATGGATGTTCTTGATTTTTTTCTTCTTTCATCGTGTCCGTTAAATGCTATGTTCATCATCGGTTTTAGGGTGAGTTGTTGACTTGTCTGCATGTATTGAGACTGATAATGGTCAAATGGTTGTAAGTATATGTTAATGCTAGTGAAGAAAGGGAAAAGATAGAATTTTTGGGTTAGTTTCAGCTGAATTTTGACAACCTAGAAGGTGTTCGATGAAAGTCTTAAATGTTTAAATTGTTCTACTTTGATAGGGAATGACTTACCTATCCACACATGCTTTGCAGAGTTGTAAAATCAATCTATAGATGGTCTTTATGCTCTTATGAAATAGTGTTGGATGTATCAATAGCGAAGACATTATGATGCTTAAATTGGTTTATCATTTTTAAAGATATAAGGAAAGATAGAGGGTGTACATTTCTCATTTACTTGATAAAAGAAAATTTTGTTTACATAAATAAAATAAATGGTGATTACAAACCCTAACTAGCTCCTATATTTTTCTAAGTATCAAAGGCTTGTGCACAAACATAAGAGGCTTGTGAACCAAATAATTATTGTATATCAACTACCATATCATGGGATAAGGAAAACATACACTTGTTATTTCCTTTTATAATATTTATTTTTACGATAAAAATTAATCCTACGCTTTTCTATAATTGCATATTTTGTCCTTGCTCACATTTATATTTTAATTTTTGTCATGTATCACCAATAATAATAAGTGTTAGAATATATAATTGCATTAGGACACTTAAGAATCCTTGTTTTGAAATACAAATTTCTTAGAATGAATACATATTTGAATAATATTTGATTGATTTAAAAATACTTTAATGTATATATTTGTATTATGTTTATTTGTCATAATTTCAATCATCATTATTAGCATAATCATAATTTTATCAAATATAAAAATATCTATGATATATAACCTATATATCAAAGATCAATTTACAATGTTATATAAGTTCAAAACCATTAAGTATATTTAAACTATAATTTTTTTAAAAAAATATGCAAATGGGCTAATCTTTAAAACATTCTTTCTGTATAATATTCGTAAAAAATAATTTCGTTTTTGATATTATTTATATTATAATTGCATAATTTAAATCTTTCCAATTTTTATTTGTTTTTGTTTGAATATGAACTACAAATATAATCCAAGTAATAAACATTATGTTTCTTTTAGGCCCTAATTTGAAGACAGTTATTGCATACGAGTATTCCATATCTTTATAAATAACTCCCGATTTGGACCCAATAATGTGCATGCAATCTTACATTATTCAAAAATTATGACATAAGTAGTTGATATATGAGTCCCTATATCTACAATAGAGAGTACATGATACTTCTTTAATTCCTAACTTGGTTGATACTTAATTGAAAAAGATGTATAGATGAATGTGTAAATAAAGTTTACATGTCTTATGGAATTCTAATACTTTAAAGAAAAATACGTAAAAAGTCATTTCTTGAATTGTGTTTTGTTCTTTTTGTAAATGTTGGTGTTTATTCCTCTGTTTTTTGTTCTGCTTATATGTGTTGTCTATATGTTACTGCGATGAATGTGTGTAGAAATAGTAATGATTGTTTTGATATGGGTTATGTGTGTGAATTGGTTGATTGAATGTTAATATATGTTAGGAACCTTGTTTTACTACTGCATATAAGAAGTTCGAATAAAGTTCACTTTGATAAAATAATGTCACTCTCAAATTAGGGTCCTCTGACTTTTTAATCTCGATTAATGTTTTCCTCACTCACAAACTATCGGGAGCATATCACTATCACAAAGTCATTACAACTTTATTAATGGTAAGACATTGTTTATGTGTCCAAAAATTGTAGTTTTTGAACAAATATATTATATTAAATACAAAATTGTCTTTTTCATAGGTTTTCGTTTGTGTTTTAGAGCATCGTTAATCGACCAACCTCGTCCTTCTTCTTTATAGTTTACGGTTTATCCGTCCATCCAGGTAAGTCATCCAACTAATGTCTACAATATGTTTGCTTTAATAGTACGTGAGTTTGTGTTTGGGTTTTGTGTGAATGCAAAGGAGGCGTTGGTTTTGTATTATGGTTTGCAATATTCTTAGAAATGTGGTTTGCAATATCCTTCCAAATGCAATATTCAAAAGCAAAGAATCAATGATGCAATTCCGATGAGGTTTATCGGTGAAAATTTTCACGAGCTTAGGAGTCACAGTGAGAAGTCCATTTCTTGATTCACAAGTATAAACAACGCCAAATACCTTAGTGCTCTTTTGCTTTTGAACTTTCAAACTTGAATTAGAAAATTGAAGAAGTTATGACTTATATTGTCACATAAAATAGAAAATGAATTTGATGCATAATAAACCTATAGAATGGTATATAGGCTAGAAACCGTTGATGCAGCTCCAATAAGGCTTATTAGTGAAAAATTCCACAAGCCTAGGAGTCATAATGAGTAACCCCTTTCTCGATTCACAAGTGTAAAAAACACCACGTACCATAGTTTTTCTTTGCTTTGAGTTATGTTTACAAACTTGAATGAGAAAATTGAAGTAGTAGTAACTTATATGGTAACGTAAAATTAAAAATGAATTCTATGCATAATAAACCAGTAAAATAATATATAGGCTGGAAACCAGTAATGCAGCTAAGAAGAGGCTTATCAATGAAAAATTCCACGAGCCTAAGATTCATAACGAGAAGTCTCTTTTTCGATTCATAAGTGTAAATAACATTATGTACCTTAGTGTTTCTTTGTATTTAAACTTTATGTACTAACTTTAATCAGAAAAATTCAACTAGTAACTTATATTGTCATGTAAAATTGAAAATGAATTGCATTTAATAATTTAGTTATTAACTTTTAATTGTATAGCTAGATGGATAAAAGTTAGATGTCTCATCGTAAATGGTCCATTGAATACATAGAAAAAGTTAAGAGTTTCATGCAATTTGTACAAGATCAAATGGGTGATGAATGTTGTATTCATGATCCTTGCATCGATTGCTTAAATGTTGACTTTCAAAGTCAAGATGTAGTATATAATCACTTGATAATCTAAGGCATAGATAAATTCCATATTCTATGGCTTTATCAAGACGAATATAAGGAAGCAAGTTGTAGTAGAAGTGTTGGAAAAAGTTATGATAATAGTAACAATAATGATGTAGATGATGGTGATGATGATGAGATTGGAGAGATATAAGAGGATTATGGGAATTATATGGAGATAATGAATTATACCGGTTTGCCTAACATAATTGATAGTATTACAGAAGATAATTTTGGGAAGTTATTAAAAGTTTCTCAAGAAGAATTATATCCAAGGTGCTCAAATTTCTCACAACTATCTTTTATTGTCAATTTATTACACTTGAAGGTCTATAAAAATTAAGTAACAAGTCTTTTTGATATGTTAATTGACGTGCTCAATGATGCATTACCTATTGGACACAAATTGCCCAAATCTTACTATAATACAAAGAAATTATTAAGGATATATATATATATCAATGCATGCTTGTAAGTATGATTGTGTTCTATTTTGGAAGGATATTAAAGATCTTTAAGAGTGTCCCATTTGTGGTACATCAAGTTAGCAAGTGGATGATGAGAGAGGGAAAAAGATATTGAATAAAATCTTGAGATACTTTCCTATTAAATCACGACTACAAGGGCTTTTTATGTCAACAAAAAAAACCATAAATATGAGGTAGCATAAAAATAAACGCATTGGTAACATTATGCATCATCCAATAGACTCAATGGCATAAAAAGACTTTGATAGAAAGTTTTCATGGTTTGCATAGGATTGTTATAATGTTTGATTTGGATTAGCCTCAAATGGATTTAATCCTTTCAGTAATATGAGTACTTCTTACAGCATATGGTCGGTAATTCTAATGCCACATAATTTACCTCCATGGAAGTGTATGAAAGAGTCTTTTATGTTGTTGTCTTTGCTTATTCCAAGACCTACTGCGCTTGGTAAGAATATCGATGTATATATGCAACCATTAATTAATGCTTAAACGATCTATGGGAGTTTAGATTACAAACTTTTGATGTTATTCAAGGTGAAACATTTATAATGCATGTCGTTGTTTTATGAACTACAAATGATTTCCCAGCTTATGAGAATTTGTCTGGGTAAAGCACTAAAGGGTATGTGACTTGTCGTGCGCGTAACTATCAAACTTATTCAATAAGGCTACAAAGTAAAATAAGTTATATAGGACATTGTCATTACTTGGAACATGGGTATAAATGATAAAGATGCAAATTATTTAACGGCAAAGTAGAATTGGGTGAAACTTCTTTGCAGTTGTCTGGTGATGATGTTGTTTGCTAGCTGTCACAATTGAGTGACATTACACCTAGCAATCAACTAAGTAACAAAAGCGTAAAAAAATGATGTTAAGCTCAATTGGAATAAAAAAACTTATTTTTCAATTTACCACATTGGAAGGAATTACTATTAAGGCATAATCTTGACGCGATGCATATTGAGAAAAATATTTATGAGAATATTTTAGGAATTGTGATGGGAATTGATGGGAAATCTAAAGACACAATTAAGGCTAGACTTAAATTGGAGACATGAATATAAGAAAAGACTTGCATTTGCAAAGAAGAGATGATGGGTCATACGTTATTCCCCCTGCTTGTTACAATATGTCAAAAAGGAAGGAGCAATATTTTTGTCAATTTCTTAAATCAGTTAAATTTTTTGATGGGTGTGCATCAAATATAGGCCATTGTTTGAATGTTAAAAAGGGAAAATTATTGGGGTTGAAAAGCCATGATTGTCATGTACTTTTGCAACGTTTACTTCCTGTTGAAATATGTGGGTGCTTACCAAAGGATGTGTTCGTAACTTTGGGTTAATTGGTTGGCTTTTTTAAAAAATTATGCTGCTAGACACTTAAAGTAGAAGAGATTGAAAAAATGGAAAATGACATAGCTTTGATTCTATGTAAGCTGGAATTGGTATTCCCCTTATCATTTTTTAATGTTATGGTTCATTTGACAATTTACTTACCATACAAAGAAAAACTCTGTGGGTCGGTTCAATTTCGATGGATGTTACCAATTAAAAGATGATTCATATTAACTTTTATTTTTTTAAAATTTATTTGTTGGTAACAATTGCTAATATTTTATATTTTATTAAGTTTTTATGCTCTTTTAAGCTTTATGTATGTATGTAATAGAGCTCAAATTGAAGGTTGTATTACAGAGGCTTATATAGCGAATGAATGCTTGACATTTTGTTCGATGTACTTAAATGACGTAGAGACAAGATTTAATAGACCAGAATGTAAGTTTGATTTTGATTAAGATAGTGGCTCGTCAATTTTCTCCCAAAAAGTGAGGCCATTTGGTTGGGAAAATATGTGGAGTTAACTAAAGACGAATTTGAAATTGCCCATTGGTATATTTTGAACAATTGTGAGGAAGTAGATAGAGACATGAAGTATGTATATTACTTTTAATTCAAACATTCATATTAGAATTTTCTAATTGAATCTTATTTCCTGATCTTTGTTTACTTTTTTAAATGGATAGCACAAAGAGTCGATTCGAAGCAAATGGATTATTAATGTAGAATACATATGCTTAAGTTCTTATTATGGTTTAGGAATCAAGTAAGTTATATATTGATGGAATATTATCAAATTATGACAATTTATATGTCAGATTAAGTTCTAATTTTATTTTGTCATACAGATGATACGGTTACATAACCGTAACATGCAAGAGGCAACAACAATATTATATTTTTTGGCATGTGGGCCTCATATGTCTGGGAAAAAAATATACATGTTGCATTGTTAATGGGGTTAGATTTCACATAGAAGATCGAGACAGTCGAATTAGAAGACAAAATTGTGCTGTTGTTATTGAGGGATGCCATAACGATGATTTTATTGACTTCTACAGTGTTATCTCTGAAATAATAAAATTGCATTACATCAAGGATAAGAAGATTGTTCTATTTAAGTACAAATGGTTTAATTTTACTAATATGAAAGTGAAAGGGAATATTACTAACATCAATGTTAGTAAGATATGGTATGATAATGACCCTTTTGTCCTTGCAAGTCAAGTGAAGCAAGTTTTCTACCTCAACGGTACTGTATTGGGTAGCAATTGGAAGGTTGTTCAAAAGTTTCAATACTAAATTCTCTTCGATTTTTATGAAAGGGATAATTATCAAATAAGTGAGGATGGAGATAAAGTACATCAAGAGATTGAATCAGAGTTGAATAATGAAGCCATTCAAATAGAAGATGCAGATATATTATCATTCCATAGTAGAGATGTTGATCCCAATATTGTACAACTGGATGAAGTACAAGCCAATCTTATCATAGAAAGAGATGAAGACTATGCTCAAGATGAATTAAATGGCAATGATGATACTTCAATCGGATATATTAGTGATAAATCCAATGATAATGTAGTTAATGATGACAATTTTCAAAATCTTGATCAAGATGATCAAAGGTAAATAAATTATTTATATTGTTTGAAATGTTATGTTGATGTTTGAGTTTTGCTAATCTGTATTGTTGATATTTCACTTATGTTAATGTGCGTTGATGTTTTACTTATGCTTATGTAAATGTTGGCGTTTGGCTTATGTTTATGTAAATGTTGGTGTTTGACTTATGTTTATGCAAATGTTGATGTTTTACTTAGGTTTATGGGGAATGTTGGTATTTGACTTATATTTATGCAAAATATTCTTGTTTGACTTATATTAATGCAGAATGTTAATGTTTGAGTAAAGATTATGCGTAATGTTGATATTTCATTTATAAATATTCAATATAATGACACCCGGTAGAAACAAAAGAAAGAAGATGGCGACAACTGAAATTGATCCGACCTCATAACGACTACATCAATCTGACCTTATCGAACAATAACTCTGAGTTCATCCACATATGAAGCCAGTCAGTAACAACCTTTATCTACCTCAACTAATGTTGAGGGATCTTCAAGTTAATCTTAACCACCTATAATTAGACTTATGCTCAAATATATATTTATATGTTTAACGTGTTTTTTTCTAATCGTTATTCTTTTGATGTTAGTTTTCAATACTGATATAAGAAAAATAGGAGGAGGTATCACTAAAGATTCTGTGTTGCAACTTATGAATGTTATAATGAAAAGCAAGTTGTTTGTGCATATTGACCCTAGGCAATGTCGTCTTGTTGACAAGAATTTGTAAGTTCTTTATTTAGATATTATTATTATTTTAGTAAATACAATATTATCTATTGTGTTTCAATTTTTTCGTAAAACAAAGTCAGAATCAACTACGTAGAGAAGAGTGTGATAGGATTATACTCTAAAAATTAACACAATACAAAGAAGGTCAAGATTGAACGTCTAAAAAAGTGCAGAATAATTATGTAAGTATAAAAATTTTAATTTTTAAGTTTATTTAATGATGTAATACTATATTTGAATTAAATATCGATTTTGTGTTTTAAATTTTACGATAAGATGCAGTTGTTGTTGCAAAGATCATTGTCTGACAGAAATAAGCCCAACATAGATGACATTTACAACAATGTCCTCGGTATAAGATTAGGGTACATCAAAGGTCTTGGGTATAACCTTAAGCCAATTGGTTTATCATCGTCACAACTAGAATACGTAACCACGCTTCAAGAGGAAAACTGGTTACTTGAGGCTTCGTTACAATGTAATGAATAAAAGTTAGAGCATACTAAAGAAAATTTACAATGTAATCGACAAAAATTAAATCGTACTGAAAGAGAGTTGACCAAGTTTAAAAAGATAGTCAAACAAATTACTTGGGTCAAAGTATGTAAGTAGTAGTGATGAAGAAGAGTCTTAGTTTATACATTTTTTTTTCTTAACTTTTGTAATTAACATTTAATTACATTTTATTTTTATATAAAATGAATATAATTTTTAATTATTTTTATTTTAGCTTACTTAATTATAATTCAAACAATGTTACCAATAATAATTTAAACAATGCTACTTAATTATAATTCAAACAATGTTAAAAACAACAAGATGAATTAAAAATGTTATCAACAATTATAATTAAATGATAAATTGTTAATAAGAAAGTGTAATAAAAATAAAATTTTGTCTCCAAAATTTTTCTGCTACAATTACAAAATTGTTATCGAAACTTTTTAGTTATATTCAACAAAACATCGTCAATAACCTTTAGCTACATTATGAAAAATGTAACTAAATATATTTTGCTACGAAAAACAAATCATCACCACATATCATTACCTACGTCTAGGCTAACAAAGCTAATTACGTTCAGCCACCAAAAACAAATGTCGCAATATGTCATTTGCGACAATTTTCTTTCTTTTTGCCTAACCTTTTTGCGACGGATCTGTGATCGTAGCAAAATATATTAGGTGATGATTTCGTGAAAATGTCACAGATAATTATTTGCTACCAGGATTTGGCGTTTGTGCAACAATTTTTTACTGTTGCTAAAAATGTTTTGCGACAAATTGTTGTCTTTCAGCAACGAAATTTTTTGTCGCCAAAAACGTGTTTTGTTTTAATAAGGGAGGGAGTTCATAGCTCGATTTAATGGTGTCTATGACTCGTTTCTTTACTATAAATGGTTAGGAACTTTAATTTATCTTTGTTAGGGTAAGAAAATGCTTTGATCTCTCCAAATAAGCAAATGAGAGAGGCTAAATGAAAAAATCGGTCTGGTTCACAATTTAGAGGGTATTTAACTGGTCGGTTTATCATTTAACCAGTCGGTTTTTACTCTCAAAAGTTAAAAGTAAAAATTGAATCGAAAATTATTCTGCTTTTTACTTAATCTAGTCGGACTGGTTGACAGTCTAATCTAGTTTTTATATTATTGTAATAAACTACATAACTATTTCTTGTAACAACTTTGACAACTCACAATTGTGGTTTCTTTCTTTTCTCGCACATAACCGTCCCATCTTCTTGGTTTCTTTATCTGACGCATACTCCTTTATGCTAGCAAGGGCTAAGGCTGTGATGGTTTTACTGCTGAATTTCTTATTATGGTGGATGTTGGTGGTGCATCTTTACCATTCGCAAACAAGTTCGCTAAGTGCCCTTGAGCATATAAAGCTATCTCAAAGGATGAATAAAGAGCTTCCATTCTTCTCTTATTCATCTAGAAATCTTTGCATACAGACAAGTAGGAGTGACCTAATTGGTTTCAACTCTTCACTTAAGACTCTCCTTTGTAGGAGATTTTGAGTTCGAGTCACCAAAAAAAGGGGGGAGAGGGGGAATTTCCCCTGTTGGTGATCTTCTAGCCCCTTGGGCATGCTCCGTGGTCGGATTAATTGTGGACATCTCGCTTCTAATAGCACTATGGGAGTTGGAACTACTAGGGAACCTGATGCTGAGCAGGGCTAATGATTAATCATCACCTGACCAATTAGTATGTGATAACTCTTTGTGCGCAGAAGTGTACCGACTACGTCGGAACTTGAAGGACCTTGGGATTCCAAATTTACCTCCTCTAAGACTCTTGTGGTGGGGTCTTAGGGGCTTAGGATTAGTCCAACGAAACTAGGATACCTAATGTATAACAAAAAGAAAAGAAATCTTTACATACATAAATTGCACGTCTACAACTCCCTAATTGATCTCCAAAGATTTCGTTTCCTGTGAAAACAAAAGTTCCACATCAGCAACGCACCGAGTTGTCTACTAAATGACTAGAATTGCAATAATATTTATGATTTGCCTGTTCGTTTACCTATTTTATGCATAGTCATTGATTACAAGCTGGCAAAGCAATTCTTTTTGTCTAATATTAGAGATAACAAAATCAGCTTGATTCCATCCAACTTTATCTAAAATTAGCGTGTTATATTCATATATACTTGACTTTGTACTAGGTTTAAGTTGAGAGAGCTGGCCTTAGATTCGATCTAAACGACCCGAACTCCTATCATAAAACACCGTCATGTAAAAATTTTAAAGCAATGTCATTTCAGAAATTTAGGAACTGTACTTTGTCCGCGTCTTAAAAAGGTTGGACAAACAATAAATTCAACCAAACCTAACTAATTGCTATATTTAAGTACTAATTCGTTTTAAGTTAACTCAAAATTATTAATATGGCAAAAATCTTGTAGATAAGGAGATAAGAGGTGAAGGATATTTTTTTCCTTTTTGACTATATTAACATGTTAAGTAAGAAATACTAACATTAAAGGAAAAAAAAACTCAATTTAATAAAAATAAATAAATATTTTTATTAAATATATTCTAAACTTTGAGTTCTAACTAGAAATACCTTTTAATTAGGACACTGTTATCACATTTAAAGAAATATAATTTACTATTCAAATAGATAAGTAAAATTTTAATAAAAATAAAAGATTAAGTTGTATTTTTCTTAAAAATTATTGAATTATGGGCTTTCTGAATTGTTGGTAGATCCAAGCCTTGCATTTGTCAACTCAAGGACAGATAGGCTCTCTTTGCCTGTAAAGTGGGTTTTGAGTCCACATAATGAATAAAGGCAAATAGATTTCTTTTACCAATAAACCTAAGGCCCAGTATATCTCACTTTACTTACCAAAGGAACAGAGGAAATGGAAACGGCAGTTCAAATTTCATCACTTCCAACGGCTAGTTTTATACACAGGCTACGCTCTAACGGTCATATTACCGTTCAAACCCGAAGTCCCTCTTTTATAAAACCTCGCGAAGCCCTGTGTCATGCACTTTGTCATTTTTCTTTTCCACTTTTAATTTGCTTTCCTTTGATCTATCTCTCTAGCTTTTCCTCTTTCCTGCACGAATCTTTCATTGAGGTTTCAACATCCATCAATGGAAACTCCATCGTCGATGAAAAGAGTCACAAGATCGCAGACTCGGGCTGCGATTAACACCAATACTGCTATCAGTAGTATTCCCATGTCAAGTAAGTAATGATCGTTCGATTTTATTCAAACTTTTCTTATACAATGATACTGAATGGATCTACAGTGCAAGATATTCAAGAATCTATTTCTTTTTGTTGAATCATTGATGGGTTCTTTAAAAAGGATCCGCTCGATTTTTCTCATGGTTTCATCTTGTTTTCTTTGACTACATTTCAGGGAAGACTGAGGAATCTGAGAAAAGCATTTCGAAATCAAGAAAAGATGCGAAGCAACAAGATCGATCTGCACTTATCGATATAACGAATGATTCACCTATTGTTGGGCTTGCTATGGGGAGTTTAGGGACACCATCGTCTTCCGTAGTGAAGCAGAGAGGTGTTAGTGTGAAGAACAGAACACCTGGGTCTGGAGAGGCATTGTTGAGGGGTCAAGTTAAGACCTTGTTGCAGAAAGTTGAAGAAGAGGCTGTGCTGTCAAAGGTTTCATTGAACAACCGCCAAATCCTCCATGTCAATTCCCCATTGGGACTTCTTGCGCCAACTCCAGCCAATACACCTCAAGTTCCAAATCTTTCTCATGTAGACTTTAATAGCCAATCCGTCACTCCTTTGCCGGTTGTTCAAGAACAACTGAACATCGGCCAGGTCAATTCTCTTAACTGTCGAACATGTTTCTGCAAATTCCATTTCACTTCACTCACACTGATGTTCTTTCCTTGTGATTATGGTTTCAGATGGTGGCTGTTGGCAATTTTGATGGGAAGCAAGAAAGTCTGGAATCTCAGAAGAGTCTTACAAGGTCACTGTTATTGGACTTCTCTGAAAAATCGGATGCCACTGACTTATCAGAAGAATGCTCCTCTGTACTGACATACCAAGAAGAAGCGCTATCAGGTGAAAGCAAGGACAAGTCGTGGCCGACCGACGATGATAGTGCCTCTGTCTGGTCTATGCAGGTTAACACAAGTAGCCATGGTGATGAAGAGGATGAAGAAGTAGTTGAAGAGGAAGAAGCATCTGAAGAAGAAAAGGCAGAAACAGAAGAAGAGAACTATGAAGAAGATGACGATTTGTTTGAGGAGCTTTGTGCAGGCATTAGGAAGATGAGCATGAATGAGGGATTTGCAGGGAAGCACACAAGGTTCGTATACAACAGTGATGATGATGAGATAGTTGAGACAGTGGAAGATGTTGTCTCACCCAGCGTCACTCGTCTAAAGGGCGTGCCAACACCAAAAGGGAAACACCTGCGCTTTCATACGGAAGATGAAGATTAGAAGGTTGCCGGCTGGTTGATATTTTGGCTGTCTTTCTCGACACCAGCTTTCTCTTTCGTTTTAATTTTTGGATTTCAGATTACACACTCTTCCCTCTATCACGCATGTAGTGGTTGTGGAACAAAATAACAATCTTGAGAATTGCCGGAATTAGTTTTACTAAATTCAAGGTTGAGAATCGCCGGAAAAGTTGATTCTGATTTTCTTTTAAATTAATTTTAAATTAAAGAGTCTCAAATTGGAATTAAGTTGATGACCTTAGAAAACGAAGTTGGATGAAAATAAGAAAATATTTATTATGGTAAGGAAGAGTTGATTCTGACATAAATCAGTTGTTTTGGTCATGTTTGAAAAGGAAACAAAAAATTAACTCTTTTTTATTTTTATTTTTTAACTTTAGTAAAAAACTAGTTTTCAAAATTTACGAAAACAACGAAAAATAATTTTTTAAAATAAAAATATGATTAATTTTATTTAATTTATAATTAAATTTAATAATTAATTAATGATAAATATAATATAATTTAAAATATCTTCAAAAATGTAAATTATTAAATAAAATTTGATTTATAAATAAAAAGTTAAATTTTAAATTATTTAGTTTAATAAAATAAAATAAAATAATTTTATTAAGAATTCGTTAAAATAATTTTATCTTTAAATTTTATGTAAATTATCTGATATATATTAACCAAAAAAAAACACAGTAAGAAATAAATATACATGTAAAACAAAACGTCCTTGATCTAAGAAATTGTAGAGGTGGAAGGAGGGCTCCACAAGAAAGGAGACATGTCTTAATCAAAGATGAGCGCGCACATTTATCAAAACTAACGAATCAAAGGATGACGAAGATGGATGGTCCAACCGCCAACCCTTGTCAACTTCACTTAACAAAATTCCAGTGAAGTGGACGCGAAGAAAGAAGAAAATTAGTGGCCATGATCTTTTTTTAGTTAAACCACCATCTAAGTAAAGCCGTATTCATCACCTTTCTACATACCTTAGTAACGACCTCTTCAATAACCATATCTTATCTTCTCCTCTCTTTGTGAAAGCTTGTATTTAAAGTAGCTTCTTGTCACCACATAGACTCATTCGTAACGTTCTCCGTTTTCTGTTCACCTAAGTGGACAGTTCTCTTACCAATTCCAAAGTATGGACAATGAAGAGGCAGGAAAGTTGGTGATCATGGGACGAGCAGAGATCGACACTAGAGCTCCGTTCAGGTCTGTTAAAGAAGCGGTAATGTTGTTTGGAGAAAGAGTTTTAGTTGGAGAGATATACGCCAACAAGCTTAAAGAGGTATGCTTTCCCAGTTTTGCATTCCCCTTTTGTTGTCTGTTTCCTTAATTGGTTCGCTTTATCTGGTGGGTTTAGTTGCTAAGCTTACAGAGATGACAGAAGAGAATGTGAACTATCAACATTTTAAGCAAGCAAGTTTTAGCTAAAACCTGCAGGTCAAAAACTCTGCGATAGAAGTGTTCAATTCTGGTTAGATCTTTAATCTGAAATTTTGATCAGAACTGGATGTTTATTGATGAATAATAACACTGTTTAAGCCAGCTGCAAAATTAAACCGTATTTCAGTATCAAAAAAAAGAAAAAAAAAGAAAAGAAGACTATTGTCGAGTAATGTGAAGTGACCATATTAAGAACTACTCTAACCCGTCATATGAAACGTAACATTTGGGTTCATCAGATAAAAACTGCAGGAAGCGAGAGTGGGTCACAAGCTCGATCAAGAATTGACACTTTAACTGCCGAGCTTGAAGAGACGAAGCTTAGCCTCCAAAGGGCCAGAGAAGAAGGTAACCTAATGACATACTGTATAAAGTCACTGAGAGAAGAGCTAGAACAAGCAAAAAGGGAACTGCAATGGCTAAAGGGAAGAGACGTGTACCAGAAACAGCCACTTCAGCCTGAGATTGAAGACCTCAAATTCGTCGAGAACACGGCCAGGGTGGCGAACATGGAGAGCCCCTCCGAAGAAGCTATGAAGGAGTATCAGAAGAAAAGATACGTGAAGTTTGCCAGCCCTCCTTCATTGACCAAAGTTATTGTGAGCAAAGAGGAAAAGCTAGAAAGACCTCCTCCTGTGAAGAAGACTACAGGCAAGAGAAGGTCTCTGGGACCTATTATGGGATGGTTGTTTTCCAAAAGGAAAGGAAGCCAAGAAAACGAGTCTCCTAGAAACTAAGAAGCTTGCTTAAAGCTTTGTATGTTGATTACTTTTTTTTTGCATGTTGATTACTTTAAATGCTTCTGCTTGTATGGTCTAGGAGATGCGACAAAAATGTTTGTAGACAAAGTCTGAAAGATCCTTGTGTTTTCACGTTTTTTGAAGATTTGGGCTGAGACCTGGAGCGAGATATACTATAGAATCCATGAGAAGGTTAATATAATGGATTTACACATTGTTATATGCCCCGGGATTGCATAAAGCACCCTCCCCCTGTTCTATTTGTGGGTATCTTTTCCTTCTTATATTTAGACTAGCAGATATATATGTCCTTTTAATTTAATTTATTAGATTATTAAATAATTTTAACGTATAAATAAATATGAGTAATTTAAAAATTTGTAATAAAAAATTATAGATATTTAAAATTTGTAAAGTAAATTTTATTAAAAAGGCTTAAATATGTTATATTAGAAATATATAAGTTAGAGTATCACAAATGAATAAGTAAAATTAGGTAGAAAAAAGCTGGGCTGAAAAATTTAAATATGTAAAATATATAAACAACATTAAAAATTCAAATAAAATAAGTTTAAAATAAATAAATACTGTATAATTTAAAATTTTGTGATAAGATTATTAATATTTAAATTATAAAATGATAATAAGAAAAGAATTATGATTGAATTGTTTAAAAAATATAAATTTGAATTAAAAAAAGAACTAGTAATTTTAACTAGTAATAATTTGGTATGAAAAAAAAGGAGATGAAATATGATCATCCACCCTATACAAAACATAAGAATATATATGATTGAAAAAATATTTAAAATGTCAAATGTTTTTTATTAATTAGATATTATATTTAATTAAGGTATAAAAATGTAAATTGCTTAATTTATAATGATGGTGAAAAATTATAAATATTTAATGTAGGTAAATACAAATATTATAATAAGTCCCACCTGTGACCTAAACAAAGTTATTATATTTAGTTGTTTTAGTTAATTAAGATAATGAAAAAAAGTCCTAACATTTGATATTATTTAATGTATAAATGAATATTTTGCAATTTTAAATTTTGCGATCAAATTATCAGTGTTTAAGTTTTCATATAAATTTTCAAATGTATATTAAAAAATTAATTATGATAGAAATATAGAAAATATATAATTTAGAATACTAAAAATTATGAAATAAATGTTAAATAAAATTTTATCTTTTTCTTTGCTTTTGACTTAAAATTTGCTTAAATACTCCATGCATGTGTAACTAATAATAAAAATAATAATTGATTAATTAAAAAATAATGTCATCTATATATATATATATATATATATAATGGTATCAGAGCCAAGTAAGTGACTCCCTCGTCTTGTGTTCGAATCGCGGGAACAACCATCCTGCGTTCCAACAGTACTGGGGTTGGTAGTTCCCCCTCAGAAGCGTGGGCTGCCACGGAAACGTGGTGGACTTATATAGATTTGAGATCCGTTACCTTCAACTCGAGTTTTGGGTAGCTAAGATATATATATATATATATATATCATTTTTATTAAATCATTGATTAAGTAATTAAAATATCATTAATTAGTATTAATTAATTCTAATAAGGTTATATATATACATATATATATATATATATCATTTTTATTAAATCATTGATTAATTAATTAAAATATTATTAATAGTATTGATTAATTATAATAACTTTAACACATATCAAAAAATATTTTTAATTGATTAATTAATTAAAATATTATTAATTAGTATTAATTAATTATAATAACTTTCACATATATCAAAAAAATTCTTGAAAATATAATTAATTAATTAAGTAATTAGCTGATTCCGGATAATTAAGTAAATAATAAATTTATTAATTTATTAAATTATAATTAATTCATAAATTAATTATTGATCGTTAATTTTATTCAGTTATCATTAATAATAATTAATATATAATTAATTAACTGATGTGTTAAATAAAATATAATTAATTGATTAGTCAGTACGTATTAATATTTAGTATATATGTTACTCATGACCCACTAATTAACTCATATATTTTTTTGTCATTTTTAATTAAGTGTAATTTAAATATAATTAATTTACTAGTTAGATTATAATTAATAGATTGATTACTTAAATAAGTATAAAGTGACTATTTTTTTCATTCTATATTATATATTAATTATATATTTAATTACAGATTAAAAAATATGTATTACGAGTGAACTTACCTGTTAATTAATAATTAATAATATATTGATATATGTCTTAATTATATTATTATAAATTAATCAATTAATTATATTTGAATCAATAATTAAGTGGTTATATTTTATTTCAATTAATTAAACTATGATTAGTTAATAATTAAAAATAAAAACCAATAACATTTACATAAATACACAAAATTATTAATGTTTTAATATATATACCTATTCTTGTTTGTTCATTATTATTAATTTGTACTTACTAATATTAAATTTAAATCTTTGTCATAAGCCTATGTTAATTATTATTACTAAGTTTTATATATTAATGTGTTAATATATATACCTATTCATTGTAGTTGTGAAAATATACTATATTGGTAGCTACTATATATTAACATAATTTTATTATTAATTTAGTTATAACTGTGTTATTATTAATTAACTCCATTATTAACTATTAATTATTGTAACTTAATATTAATTTTTATATGTTATTTACATTAAGTATTACAATTATAACTAAATCCACAATATTATTTTCATATGTTAACTATTTAATAAATATAATTAATAAATTTAAAATAGCAAATAAACCTTTAACCTTGCAAAAATTTCGGCTGACTTAGTAATAATTTAAAAATTATATAATAATTATTAAATATACTTAAGTAGAAAATTAATAATGATAATAATAATTATTAACAATAAGAATAATAAAATTAATAAGAATAATAAATTTAAGGATAATAAAGAATTTAATCAATAAAAATAATAAATAATAATAGGAATAATAAATTAATAAGAATAATAAATTAACAATAGCATTATTATATACATTTAATATGATTAATTTATTATACTATTAATGAAATTAAAATTAATTAATTAACTATTATTTAAGTATATTGAAATAATAGGATGAAAAAATTTTCAGTCATATAAACTATATAACAATTAGAGATAATTAACAACAATTATTAATATACTAACATATATACCAAATATTAAAATTTAATACTCAATAAAGTAAATATTTTTTTAAATAAAATAATTAATTATATAACAATTACTAATAATAATTGAATCAATTAATTATATTCTAATAACTAGTTATTACTTCAAAATTAATTATATTTAAGTATATTAAAATAATACGAATTAATATAATATAATAACTTTTAATTGTGTCTTAATAATGTCACACAGGCGTGACTTGCAAGTGTATATATATATATGCAAGTGTATATATATACATATATAAAGTAAATAGTTTTTAAGGCTTTTTATTGTTAATTAATAAATAGAAAATTTGTTATTAATCCTCTCATAATATAATTTAATTTTTAATTTAGTTACAATTAATTAATTACCTATGTCTTTTTATGTTATATTTAATATAATTAATTTATTATACTATTAATGAAATCGAAATTAATTCATTAACTATGAAATAATAGGATGAAAAAAAATTAGTCATTTAAACTATATAATAATTAAGGATAATTAACAACAATTGTTAATACAATAACATATATACCAAATATTAAAATTGAACACTCAATAAAGTAAATATATATTTTAAAAATAAAATAATTAATTATATACCAATAACTATTAATAATAATTGAATCAATTAATTATATTCTAATAACTAGTTATTAATCAAAATTAATTATATTTAAGTATATTAAAATAATATGAATTAATATAATATAATAATTTTTAATCGTGTCTTAAGAATGCTAACCGTAGGATCAAAAATATTATATACATTTACTTATAGTTTTCGTGAACGAAAATTTCGATAATTTCTTTTAAGGCGAAAAAGCTTAGAGCAATAATAGTAGAGAAAAAATAAAATTTTTTAATGAGATTAGAAATGACAAATGACAAATGTTCAAATATATATATATATGTTAATAAATTTCATGGCATTTGAAAGATAAATAAATAATTACACATAATTGACAAAGTTTTAAAATTACTAAAACAGGTCTATAATTTTGATTGTGACTTGCTAAATAAGCAAGGCTTTCTGTGACTTCAGTGAAAGATAAATCTACTTTGCTTCAATCTATATTTTAAAAGAAAACTAAAAAAAGGATAATGAAAAGAAGGGTGTATAAAAACTATCATAAAAATAGAAAAAAAAAAGTCTAAAAAATATCATAAAAATACCAATGGTAATGTTTTCTCTCCAAAAAAAAGGCAAGTCTTTAATTTTCTTGTAGCCAATTTAACATCGTTGTTGTGAGCTCTAAGGAACCTTTCAATACAATTGTTGGTACAAAATTTCATCTGTTATCAGGTAGAAAATAATGTTAAATGAAGCAGATATTTTGGGCAATATTATAACAATGCTTCTTCCTAGCTAAAAAAAAGGAAATAATAAAAAAAGATGAGTATTTAACTTGGTTTTGTGACGGAGCAGTTTCCTTCGTCAAATATGGAATAACATATTTAATTTTCTGAACATGATGGACAGTTTCTCTTAGATTCAATTTGAACAAGTAGAACAAGAGGAAGCTAACTGAATTAGAATGGAATTAGAAATTACTGGAATTGTTGCGAAGGATAATTTAAATAAAAAGAAGACCTCTTTACAAAAACTTCAAAACATATTAAATGTTTATTAAAGTAACATTAACTATTTGCAGATTTCTTTTCTGACAATCGAATAGACTTCATTTAAAGCGTGTGTATTTGAGTACTTGACCTATTAATTGAAAATATTGTCCGGGTCAAATAGCCCGGCGTATGCTTTTTTATATAACAATCGCATCAATTGATTTAGTACTTTAAAATTATTAAAATAGTATTTATTATATTTTGAATAAGATGAAAAATGAAATAAAAATAATAAATAAACTAAAATTCATATATTTAATTCTTTTTTAAAAATCATTTTTTAAATTAAGGAATATTTAATGAATCAGAATTCAAAATATAATGCTACATAAAATAAGTTATCAATATATTTATTAAGAATTCATCAAATTTAATTTGGTGAGAGTTTAAATCATTACTAATATTATTTTGAATTTATTATGTAACTTGATATCATAAATAATAATATAAACTCAATCAAAATTTTGAAAAATATTGTGGTGTAATTTAGTAATTTAACCTTATTTTAGTTATAGAGAAGGAGCTGGATAAACTTAAAAATGATTTGTAAATTATTCTTAACATGTACGTTGAACTAGGATTTTGAAGTGATCCTACTGTTGATGGAAAGTTGCAATTGCGATGAAGCACGATCGCGACGATTTGAAATTTTCAGGAAAGTCGCAATCGCGACAAAGCACGATCACGACAGTCTTTATTCTTTTCAGGAAAGTCACGATCGCGACGAAGCACGATAGCGACTCCCCTTTGTCATTTTCAGTCACACCCGTGACTTTTGAAACTCATGCCCGTGAGTTTTACCTTGCTTGACCCAAGTTGTTTTAAATTGTCACATCAATGACACTGTTCACCCAAGCATATATATTTTGAATTATCATTATTATTATTGTTAATTTTTTACTGATTATTATAGTTATTATTATTAATTTTATTTAATAATAATAATAATAATAATAATAATAATAATAATAATAATAATAATAATAATAATAATAATAATAACAATTTCTTGTAAAGCTGGAGCTTTATCTAATTCTTCTTTTAACTTTGGATATTCCATTTCTGAAATATCTGCCATAAGAAGTAAACAGAGTTTTCCTTTCCAGATTTGATCTTGCTAGACACTATAGAAACAATATTGGATCCAAAAGATCCAAAAGCACTTATGCAAGCGGAAAGTTCAATTGCATTCAATCAACAATTGATGCAGAGCTTAACCAACTTCAGATATTCTTTGAGGAATTGATCCACGTATTTTATTTCTTTGCAGCTTAATTGTTCTAAGTCTGCATATGCTCTGTCTTGATAAGCTACCGAGGTATCATTTATGTCATGTTATTTAATACTAATCCTGATGATTATTTTGTGGATATAGGAGATATAATTGCTCAAATTATATTTGAAAAATACTATATTCCGCAAATTAAAATAACTAAAGAAATATCTGAGACAGAAAGAATGTCAAGTCCACTTGACAAAAGAAATGAAGAAACAGAAGAAATAATTCTGTTTACACAAGAAAGGATGCTTGCTCTTACAGAACCTCGAGGAAGAATAAATAATCAACTTTACAATTTTAACATTCAGTATCAAATACCGGGTGTTAAAGAATTTCAGTTGAGAGCTATTCTGGATACAGGAGCAACAAAATGTTGCATCAGAATAGATGATGTTCCTCAGGAAGCAAAAGAAAAATGTGGATATGCTTTGGAAATATCAGGAGTAAATTCAGTATTCAAAGCAGATTAGAAATTAAAGGATGGAAGAATGATAATTGGTGACAATACCTACAGGATCCCATTCACACTCTGTATACCTATGACAAAGCAAGACGGTATTCAGGTAATTATAGGATGTAACATTATTCGTTCACAGTATGGTGGAATCAGACTTGAAGGTAATACTGTTACATTTTATAAAAATGTGTCAAAAGTGTCAACAAGTACAGAGGTCAAAATAGCTTCTGCAGCTATAGAAGAATTGGAGCTAGATGCCAATGAATATTATACCATTAAAAATATGGTATACTTTAACATTGGTAAGAGTATTCCTACATACTCAAAAGAAATATTCGTAGTTGGTGAATTTCAAACTTATTGAGCCATCTCTTCTTGATTTCCTAGCAACAAATGGCGTCAAAGCAATCACGGGAGAAAAATATTCTGCTGACTTATTTAATGGTGAAAAATGGATACTCAAGCCACCACAAAGCTCAAAGAATAAGGCAAAAGTTTCAAGTAAATCACAAGTATGGGAAAATACGGATGGCTCAATAAAGCCTGTACATGCTTTCTGAATTGGGCTTCCATAG
>JAOSBN010000179.1:10323768-10340418 GCA_027563595.1 Erythroxylum suave | reverse complement strand
ATAAATCGAAAAGTATCCTTCAGTAAGTAAATATACCAAGTAAGCATGTACAAATTATCTTTTCTTAATCCTCTATTGCAGTAGTAAGTCGAAAATAACCATAAAAAATTCATCTAGTAAACATTAATATTTATATCCACTAAGTCTTTCAAGCATCTAATAAATAAATGGAAGGGGAAAGCGGTCTTTATGAGTTAAATAATTCAATTTCCTGTAATTAATATAAACTAGCCACCTAATTTGCACATATGTGGGAATCAAGTCACTATTTTGATTTGTTACTATTGTAATTCCATATTTCCTTGGAACCATTTACACTAGACTTACTCACCTATTATCTAGGATAGAATAAATCATCCCAACATCAAGAAGCTTAAGAACTTCAATTTTTAAAACTTCCATTAATAGAGGATTTAGCTTACATTTTGCCTGCCTACTTGGTTTGACTTCTTCGTTAATTATAATTTGTTGCTTGCATATAGAAGGGCTTATTCCGTAATACTAGTGATTTTCCACCCAATAACCTTCTTATGCTCTCTTAACACACGAGCTAGCTTACCTTCCTAATTAGAAGTCAAATTTTTTGAAATGATTATCGAAAGAGTCTGATTATCCCCCAAGTATGCATATTTCAAATGAGAAGGGAGTGGTTTTAACTCCACTTTAGGTATATGCACATCAAAAGGTAGAAACTTCTGGTAAAAATTAGGAAGTTGTAAGGAAGCAAGTACATAACTTTTAGGCGTTGGCTTCAAAGAATGTAGCATAGCCACCATTTCAATCATTTCTTCTCTTAACTCGACATCATTGATGGCTTCTAACTTCAAATGCTTAGTTAAAACTACTTCCAATTATCCTTGCAATTCAACCTAATAACTTCTTACTCTAAGGGATCAATCACATTAAACACAAAACCAAGATGACGATCTTGGGGATGTTTCATAGCATTAAAAATATTAAAATAAATTAATTTTCCATCAAAGGTCATTATAAGGGTACCTTCTCAAACATCTATCTTAGTTTAGATGGTGTTAAAAAACAGTCTCTTTAATTAAATACCTCTGGGTTGGGGAAATATCATCATCCATATCTACCATATAATAATTAGCAAAAAATACTAAATTAGTCACCTGCGTAAAAACATCCTCAATCCCTCCATCTGGATAAACATTACTGTAATTAGCCAATTGTATGATAACATAGTTTCTTTCAAAAAGATCAAATTTAAAGAATCATAAATAGAACGAGGTATAATATTGATTGATGCTCCTACATCTAGCATGGATCACTTAATTATAGTGTTACAAATCTTATAAAGAATAATGAACATATATGGACCCTTACACTTAAGAGGTAATTTCTTTTTCTTTTGAAAAACACAAAAACATTCTCACCCATCATGATCTTCTCATTACCTTTTAACTTCCTATTATTGGTATACAATTCTTTAAGGAATTTCGCATACCTTTTTCCCACTTGATTGCATCCAGCAATGGTATATTTACTTTCACCTTGTGAAAAATCTCTAGAATCTTGCTATTCTTTTCCTTCTTGTTTGACTTCACTAAACTAATAGGAAAAGGTTGGGGATTAGTCTTACCTACATTTGGAGAGTCATAATTTACCTTCAAACTAGATAAGGCATCTCCTTCTTTTTCAAGCTTCTTATCAAGTGTTGTCTTCTTAGGATCCTCAAACTTCTTACCACCCTTTAAAATCATTAAACTAACATTAATTGGAGTTATCTTAGGTTGAGGTGGCAATTTTCCTCTACTTTGGGTTTCCGAATGTTTGATAACAACTACCATTTGATTCACCTAATTCTCCAAATTCTTAATACTAGACCTTGCTCTTATATTTGAGATCTTATTTCTTGTTGAAACTGTTTCGCATCCTAGTGGAATTGAAAGTACTAGTAGTAAGAAAATTAACTATATCATCCAATGACATGACTGAGTTAGAGGAGGAAAATGGCGGTTTAGGCTAAAAATGTTTTATACCCAATGACCTATTTGGAAAGTTATTTTGTTACCTATTCCCTCTATAACTCAGATTGGGATGATCTCTCCAACTTGGGTTGCAGGTATAAGATTGATTGTACTGTTGAGAAAAGTTTCCCCTACAACATTGACATTTTCTATATTCCCCTCCTACAAAGTTGGGCACCTAGTTGTTGTACGGTTCACATTAGTACATATCCAACAAGCTTTTACCTATGCTTACCCTACAACAATCCATCTAACAAAAGAGTTTGGTTCATCTAAACAATGTTCAATAAACAAATTAGTTACCTCAATTACATTGTGAACATCATTATGGATGCCAAGCTATTGCAAATTTACTACCATACACTTAATCAGATTTCTTGCCTCTTCAGGAGTCTTTTCACCTAATGTTCCATTTGTTTTATAAATTAAACTCTTATCAACATACAATAATCCTTCGTAAAAGTATTGGATAAGATTTCAATGATATTGTGATGGGGGCAACTATCATATAATTTATTAAAGCGTTCCCAATACTCGTAGAGGGACCCTTTATGTTATTACTTAATCCTAAAAATGTTTTTTTTGTCTTATGCTTGTTGTTTTCAATGATAGGATATCCTTTTCATTTTAGTCCAGGTGGTAACACTGCCTACAGGCAAATTGAAGAGCCAATCTTTATCGCATCTTTTAATAAGAATGGAAAAGCCATTAACATGATTTTCTTTTTTGTTATCTATAGAGATTTCATGCTTAAATAGACCAGATTAAGCTCATTAAGATGCCTATAGGTGTCCTCACCTGTAAGACCATAAAATTAGGGAAAAAATTATCCAGACTAGATTTAAGCCTAAAAGTAACACGATCAATAAAATTAGGGAAAGTAATGAAAAGTGATCTTTAGTTCAAATCTAGGGTTGCTAACTCCTTTAGAGTTTTATGATTGGCTATAGCTTCTTTTGAATCACTAGTAATTAGCTCCTATTAAGTTTTCTACTCTATTCCTTGAGTTGTTACATTCTACCTTCACAATATGTTCAATGTTCTTTCAATCTCTAGATCAAATTATAAAAGCCCTTGCTGAAGAGACCTTTTCGTGCACAAACAGTAGCGATCAAGAAACAAATATAAAATTAATTATAGATAAATATATAAAAAACCATTTGATACCAAATACAAAATCCAAATCAACATCACTCCCTAGCAATGACAATAAATTTTTTTATGTGTGTTGAGCATACCAAAAACTAAAACCCAACTCCACACAACTAAACTTGTAGGAGTAATGAGAAAGGATCATCTCCACAAAAATAACATGAATAAATTTTTTTGGACTAATTAGTGCAATAAGATAGAGGGTTTAGAAGAATTTTTTTAATCCATTCAAATAAAATTAAACTATAAAAAACAAAACAAATTTATAAAGAGTAATCAATAGATTTAAGCCTAGTTCTTGGTTCAATCTTAACCTTTATATAATCATGCATAATTAAGTGCAACATTCTTTCCATTCCTCTCTTTAAAATTATTATCCATAGAGTAACAATAAGCTCTATTAACCCCAATTTTTTCTTAGATTATAATTAATTAAAATAAGTTCTTTAATTAGATCTAACTGTCAAACAACTTAAAATAGGCTCTCTAGATTTAATGTAACATTAGCATTAAGAATCAAGAAAATAGGCTAATATAAGCAATAATCACATAAGATTAGATTATTTAACTTATGATATGTTATCCTTAATGAATCATAATCATTACTTTGTCACACGTGAATTAGATTGACAATAATTATGTATTGTAATCATACTTTTGGTAGTAAATCAATACATGAATGATCTACCAGACCTTATCTAAATCATTCATACATAAATCATAAACTTTATAAATGTAAATTTTAAAAAAGGGATAAGAAAATTATTATTGGAATCAATCTGTGCTCAAACATGTGATTAGGATTTAACGTGCCCTTAAACTAGAAGGAAGAGAATTGGCCACCCATAGCTCTTTAAAGAACACATCTAAGGAGAAAAATAAGCATATGTGGATGTCATTCATTTATATACCTTTTTAATTAGCCTCTTTAAATGATTTTTATACTTTATAATTAGGGTTTTTAGAGTGGATATGGATATGGTTAGCCAAATGTCTATATAGGTGGTCATGTCCATTAACCTTGCTTTAATTCTTTGAAAATTGGGAAGGCACACGATTCCAAAGATTTACATAGACAACATATACAATTGTGTAAATAACTTACACAGGTGCGTACATTTTCACATAGGAAAAATTGTTTATGAAGTCGTAAATGTTTACATTCAATTACATGGTCCCTCGCACGACTGTGTAAGCCACTTACACAGGCAGGTACTTCTTTGCATGAGCATGTTCCTCTAAAATAACTCTAATTATTTTGTTCTCTATCCTCAATTTCACCCTAATTCATCTCCTTTTAACCATAAAGGAAAACAAGATTGAACAGTAGCAAAATTGCCCAAAACTGTGAATTTAACTTATTTTGGTTCTTTTTCCTCCAACTTATACCTAAAACAAAATATAAACCAAAAGAAGCATCATAGATGAAAAATAAACTTTAATTAATAAGCATTAGGGAATAAATAAATAATCAATTAAGCATTTGTCAATAAATCATCAAGAACTACATCCCCAATAAATAATCAATTAAGCACTTCTCTCACATCTTCTCTTTTTAAAATTAATAAATACATCTCTCTTGTTTCTTTTATCTCACTCGTTAATTTTTATTTATTCTTTTTTTCCTTGTAATAAAGGTTTTTTTCTCTTTGTATAGGGTTTCACACTCTTTTTCTCACCGAGAGGTACTAAAGTATATTTCATCCCATCTTTTATAAATTGGTAAATATTTTTTCTACCTGAATATGTTGCATCAACATCATATTGTCATAGTCTATCAAAAAAATACTTGGAATACACCCATATCAACAACATTCAAAAATGCTAATCAGAATATTTACCGATTGAGAATGAGACCTTACAATGTTCATTAGAAAAGATTTCTCAAACATCCTTGATCCATCTAATGCTATAAGGTTCAAGATGTGGTATAGTAATCAACTTTAATTTATTCACCATTGTCTTACTTAAAATATTTTCTTGACTATCTCCATCAATAATTAACTCGTATAAGCTCCCTTACATTATACACCTTGCCAACAAAGTTTGTCTTTACACATCATCTTACTCTTTGTGGGATATCATTAACCTTCTAATCACTCCTACAAAAGTATCATCATCCTCTTCCTCTTATTGTTTTCAATCATATCCTTTAGGTGCACATTTTTCTTCTTCCTCATAATTTTCATATTGCTCCACCATATTTTCCATTTCCCTTTTTGGGTAGTCATTAGATTTGTGATCTGATTCATTACATCTATAACACTTAGCCAGGATGGGTTTGAAAAAAGGATCAACAAATTTTGAGGTTGATAAAGCTACCTTGATTGAACTTTTACCATTAATATTGCTTTTCCCATAACTACCATATGTTGAGGCTATATTAACACCTCTTTTCCTTTCTTAATTGAAGTCTTTTCATTTCAATACCACTTAAACTCCTTTGAATTCTTAGTAAGCATAAATTATGCTTTCATAGCCAAATGCCTGGCATCTTAAATTGTCAATACCATTTAAATCACAATCTTATCTCTTATATTTGACTTCAATCCTCTCAAGTACCTTAAAGCTTATTGGGGTTAGATTTTAGATAATTGATTGTGAGCTACCAATGTTAAAAAATGTGTGGTATATTAATTAACATTCTTACTTCCTTAATAGCATTGTAGTTATTATAAAAGGCATATTTTTCACAATCTGGGGGTAGAAATATCCCCTTTAATTATTATGTCATCCTCCTTTATGAACAAACAAGACTCTTATACCCTTTTCTCCTAGTCTCATTTAGTTGGTCCCACCATATTAATGATCCCTCTTTTAATCTATAAACTACCAACCTGACTTTCCTCGCCTTAGGAATCTCAATATAGTCAAAGAAATGTTCTACCTCTATTAACTAATCCAAAAATGCTTTCATATCTATATAACCACTAAAGGAAGAGAAATATGCCTTTATTTTATACTTATATTCTTCTTTACCATGTATTTGATGAAGAACTTCTTTCTTATTGCTATAACTATTGTTATAAATCTATAGTGCATGATTTTGAATTTAAGAATGTATTGTAAGGCCATCTTCCCTATCAATTTGATCCTAGTTCTCCTATTATTATATCCTTGTAATAATAGTGACAACTAAACTCTTATCTTTACCAATTATTATTCTACATTGTGATTTGACTCCATTTGCTGTCGATTGCTATCCTAATTTGCGGTAACCCACAAATTTTGTTGTTGGTGTTATTGGCCATTATTAGAAGGCCAAGTTTTAGTTTTTCAAAGCTCTAACCCCACCTAACGTAAAGTAGAAATAACTTACTCTAATCTAAGAATAAAAAAATACCAACTCTAATCCAAGATTTAAAGAAAAGTTCAAAAGAGATCAAATTTACTGATAAAAATTTTACCCTCCTTCTATTATTTATAATGAAAAACAACACCCTAACAAGAAGTTTACTCAAAATATAACTCTAAAATATAAAGTTTATTCAAAATAGAACTCTAAAATATGAGATTTACTTGAAATAGAATTGTGATAACTCTAACCATAAATTTTTAGTCATTTTCAACATGAATTTATGTGTTTTAATTTCTCATCATTCGCTTGATTAATGAACACTTTTTTATTACTATCTTTAGTTACTTAGTTGGACTAGTAAAGAAATTAAGTGTAATTTTAATTTTAAAAATTATTAATCCAATTTGTGAGGAGTTTTATTGATACTCATTTCAAGAGGGAGGAAACAAGTGCCCTTAAGTGTAAAAGAGTTGATATACTTAGAATTGAGATTAAGGCTATGTTTGGTTGAGTAGTTATTAATGGAATGAAATGTAATATTATTATATCGTTTGGGAAGAGAGTTTATAATGAAATGAAATGAAATAGGATGGAATGAGAGAGTTTCATATTACATCTCATTCCATCTTAAACAGTAAAAACAAGTTACCTCCAATTTAAGCGGTTTAGGATGACATGTAAAATGATAAATAAAATTTTCACTATATTATATTATAAATCATTTCATCCCTCTCAAACAACAATTTTCTAATATTACACTCATTTATATCTCACTCTATTATAAATCATCTCATTCTATTATATTCTATTAAAAATTTTACGTACAACTAAATATAGCTTAGAGGTGTCAAAGATTGCTTTAAGAATAACACAATGTGTTTTAGGGGAACAAAAGGGGAGGAAAGAACAAAAAGGACGACGTTCATCATGTTTCCAAGTATACCCAACCAACTTCTCTATTCCTCCTAGACAATGCCAGAACGATAAAATATGAGCCCTTTTGAGTATTCGTCCTAGACAATGCCAGAATGATAAAATATGAGCCCTTTTGAGTAAATAAAATATGAGCCCTTTTGAGTAATGTTGTGCTCGAGATTATCATTCCAAAAGTCAAACTTGAAAAGAAGTGTAATTGACGTGCAAGTGAAGGATTGATTAATATCATTGGTGGTATTGTTTTGGGATTTTACTGTTGGAAGTTGAAACTCAACGTAATCTCCGACTATAAGGAGAGATTAGTTTGATGGGGCTGCTAAAGAAAACTTAAGCTAAGAAAAGCTTCTGATAGGGGGATCTATAGTCTCGTAGGTTGGCAATAAATTTGGATTGAAGTATATCCATGCTCCCATATATGTTTTGAGAATTAGAGATTAAATAGGAGTGGAAGACAAGGAATAATTAATTACAGGGGTGGCCTCAAACAGATGAGAAAAAATAAATAAGAGCCACATTGATAGTAATGTGATAATTAACTAAATTAAAGATTTTGTCAATTAGAGATTTTATTAAGAAAATTTTTAATCGTTAAATTTTTTTAGAATAATATATTTTAAAGTATCTAACCAAGTCAATTCTTAAATTTAAAAAATTTTCAATTTATGCCACCAAGCTTTCATACAGCCACTTCAAATCATTAGTTTTAATAGTATTTTGCTAATTTGGGTAATGAACTCGTTTTTTTTTTCCCCGATAACATGTAGGTATTCACATGAAACATTAATTGTCAACTAATTATCCTTGTAAACTAAAACACTTAACTCATAAATTCATTCACAAGTCAAAGATTTGGTTAGTTTGAGATTTAATTCAAACGATTCTAAAATGATTAAAAAAAAATTATACATTCTGAAACATTAAATTTTAATATAGATGTTAAAATTAAAGAAAAGATTTTTTCAAATAAAAAAATGAATGTCAAATACATTAATGTTGTTGAAGAGCAATATTTGTTAGACTAAGAAATTTATAATAATTATTAAAAATATTTTCAAATAAATTATCTGCCAATTTTTATATTTTTTATTTAGGGTAAATTATCTAAAGTATCATTAACTTAAAATTAAATAATAAATTTTAATAAAGGGTGACCCATTATAACATACAAAACTTTTTTTTATTAAAACAGCTATTTACTTATTAACGTAAGTTTCTTAGTGAAATGATTAATGAAATTGTTAATGACCTAATCGTCACAATCGACTGAATGAAGATTGGCGGTCAAGCAGTGGCAGAGAGGGCACTACTCGGCAGTTCGCTCGACATTCGATTCACTGTGTCATGATTCCACAGAATCTGGGCCCCCAGATCTGATAATTCGTGACCCGGATCCGAATAGAACTGAAAATGCCCCACGACCCGTTTTCCGAACTTCCAAAATAAAGCCCAAAATTCATCTCCCTAATTTAACCATAACAACCTTCCGCAACCGTTTGCGGCGGTTACCGACGTTGAACTGAAACCTACTCCTGAAATCCACCGGAGTGTAGTTGGAAGTTTCAATTATCAGCTCATCTGTCCAAAGATGGTTGGTACGTGTTTTAGAATTTTCGCGCGGTGGGCTTTTTATCATTTGTTTTGAGGGTTGATTGTTGACTATGTTTGGTGGACATGGAAAAGGCGCGCAATCTGAACGAGAAGAGAAGGTCTCGTTGGAGCTCACTGAAGAGATCCTTCAGAGCATGGAAATTGGCATGGTTTTCAGGGATTATGTAAATTTTTTCTCTTCTCTGCTCTGTTGTACTTCGAACTTGGAGCCCTAAGTTGAACGTGCTTGGTTATTTTCATTATGCCGCTTGATTGAAGTTCTTTACTTTGCTTGTGTTTAACAAATTTGTTAGCAGAATGGGAGAATTAGTTCACTGGATTTTCATAAGGCTTCAAGTTATCTAGTGACTGCTAGTGACGATGAATCCATTCGCCTTTACGATGTTTCCGCTGCAACGTAGGCTTCTTTTTGTTTTTGTGTGTTATGACTAAGCATTTTGGTTGCATGTCTCTTGTGAGTTTTATGTTTTGAATTATAAGAGCTTGCTGTGTTTTATTGAGAAAAGGTTTGATTTTTCAGGTGTTTGAAAACAATCAATAGCAAAAAGTATGGGGTCGATCTTGTTTGCTTTACATCCCATCCGACAACTGTTATATACTCCTCCAAAAATGGTTGGGATGGTATGTTTATTGGCAATTTTTCTTCCCATGCTGATTTGGTTTTAGTCTCTTGTTTGGTTGATGCGGTGGATTAACTGCATGATCTTATTCCTTCAGAATCATTGCGACTTCTCTCGTTGAATGATAATAAATACTTGCGATACTTCAAAGGTCACCACGACAGGTTTAGTCACTTGTATAACTATAATAGAAATTTCTCTTGGTCATTGCCTCCTTTAGATATTTCGGTGATGGAATGGAACGGTCATCTTGTGTTGTTTCTTGTAGGGTTGTCTCACTAAGCTTGTGTTCTCGGAAAGAGTGCTTCATCTCTGGTTCTCTTGATCGAACAGTTCTGCTTTGGGATCAAAGAGCTGAGAAGTGTCAGGTATACGTCAGAGGATAGAGATTCTTGCTTTAGAAAAATATACTTTCCTTCAAGAGCTTAATTTCTGATTCTCTGTATATTTGTTTTAGGGTCTTTTACATGTTCAAGGAAGGCCTGCTGCAGCATATGATGATCAAGGGATTGTCTTCGCAATTGCCTTTGGAGGATACATCAGAATGTTTGATTCACGCAAATATGAAAAGGTTCATAATGATTGTTGTTTCATTAGTTGGTTATCCTGTTTATGAGTGTTTGGCATGCACTTAACCAGAAACTCTAAAAGCTTGTAGGGTCCTTTTGAAATCTTCTCTGTTGGGGGAGATATTTCTGATGCCAATGTGGTTAAGTTTAGCAATGATGGGAGACTTATGCTTCTAACAACTGGAGATGGGCATATTCATGTTCTCGATTCATTCCGTGGGACTCTTGTACGTATATTTTCAGCAATTATCCTTTCTTTATGGTCTGATGGAAAGTTTGAACTGGAATTCCATTGATCCCTTTGAGTCTCCTTTTGGTGCTTATATCTTAGTATTGTTACCAGTTATCCACCTACAATGTAAAGCCAGTGTCAGGCGATTCCACATTAGAAGCATCTTTTAGCCCTGAGGGAATGTTTGTTATATCAGGTATTGCATCTGCTCTCATGTGCCTGCTTTGTCTTCTAATATTGACTTCAAATTTTCAGCTTATTTTTTTCCTTTGAAGTCTCTTTTTCTGTTTTATCTCAAATTCATTTTGTATTACATGGAAAGTCCTGCAATCCATGTACTTATTTCATTTTCTTGGTATCTTAAACCTTGACAGGTTCAGGTGATGGTCGTGTTCATGGTTGGAGTGTGAGGAGTGGAAAAGAAGTATGATAAACATCATTCCTTTATCACATCATTTCTCTTCTACATCACTTTGTGGACCATGAGTTTGAGAATTTATATCCACAAGATACTATTCGACGGTGACTGATATCATCTTCCTTTTCTGTCTTAGTTGAGGTTCTCTTTTGTGGGACTGGGGTTGGAGAATTCCAGTATAAAGGATCTTCTAACTAAACTAGTTGCTTTCATTTTCTTAATTTTTTGTTTACCTTCTTCATCTGAGCTGCCTGGTTGTCTGATATTCTTGGAGTAATTTCCATTTGCTTCATATTTGTTATATTTACCCAGTGTGATTGTTTTTGTTATTCGTAGTTTGTTACTTGCTTATACTAGGCTTGAGAACCAAAGTTATGTGGTTTTTGTTATTCGTAGTTTGTTACTTGCTAGCTTATACTAGGCTTGAGAACCGAAGTTATGTGCCATCCAGGTCGCAAATTGGATGACTTATGAAACTGGGCCTCATGTAATAAAATGGGCCCCTGGAAATCTTATGTTTGCAACTGGGTCTTCGGAGCTATCATTTTGGATTCCAGACGTATCTAAACTGGCTGCTTATGTTGGAAGGAAGTAGAACTTATCTAGTAAGTTGTAATTTGTGATTAATTTTTGTCAGTCCTTTTCTTCTCCTTTTCTTGGTCCAGTTTTGAACTTACCTTTCCAAAATGTTTTCAGTTAGTGCAGGGATATTTGTTTTCTTGAAGGCACTCTATCTGGCGTATTGATTATTTGGTCTAATTTATGAGAAGCTATTTGCTGAGAATGTAAGCTATCTATTCGTCAGCTGACCAAGGGTCACTGCCTCACATTGGCATTAAATCCTCAAGGAAGCGTAGCATAACTATCAGTATCAAAGTGCAGCAACCATCTACAGAAGCCAGCTTGGGGACGCACTTCCCAGTGTAGTTGGTGACTGGGATCGTCTTAAGTACATGTTGTAAGATTACTCTGGGACACTGTGTTTACTTCTAGTGCTATTTTGCAAATATTCTTAGAAACATATATACAGTGAAAGATTTTGCTGACTGGTCCTCGTTGTCGTAAACGTATGGCAATGAAAGAAATGAATTACATCAGTAAGAAGCTAAAGCCAGCAATTTGACACCATAGCTCAGGATTCACCTTCGTTCTGGAATCTATTTAAATTTTATTGAAAATTGAAGCTCTGATTGAGAGTAGGGGCCTGGTTGTTTCACTCCTTTGAAGGCAAATTCCACTTTAGCGGTCAATACACAATAGTTAGTAGGTAGGAGAGGTAGACTGAGAAAATGGATCGTGGGTCCTTGTCAATTCATCGACAAAAAGTATCCATGGAAAGCATTATTGGATTTAAAGTAGTCGAAGAGTCTTTCTCAACTTCCAATCCCTCAGCTGGGTAACTGAGAAAAGGTTCCAACCAAGCTGCCTGAGGAAAAAAGACGTTCAGGCTAGACTCAGTTTGTCTCTCTTTCAATCCCCTCACGTTAACCTTATAATTTACAAGAATCAAAAGCAAATATATGAGTTGAAAGAGTAAGATTGGTGTGAATTGAACTTGAGGCTGACTGGTTTTCTGTTTTACTACTTTGTGCAACATATTTTAACATGTTAGAGCCTTTCCATGTTCTTGCACGTGAAAATTAATTTCTCTGGGAAGGGCATTTTAAGCAGAACTGGGAAATTATACGCAAGGGAAGGTATGAAGAAAGGGCAACGTAACCAACCAAGAACGAGCCATTTCAGAACTTTCATCAAATTGCTGGAAATCGTGATGTTATGTTATTCCTCGCATTACTCGCAAGGGATATTACGTACTTGAGGCCTCACAAAGCGTTGGAGATCTTTTAGGATCTACCAATCAAGTGTCTCTCTCACTTTATTATATCTATCAACCATGTAATCGAAGCATTGTCTATAGTTTCCAGAATGAGGCCCTTCTCTTCCAAACGACAGTTGGGTCCTTCCGTCACGATAAACTGTGGAACCTTGTCAAACCAGATAAGGAAACTCCTACTCAAGGGGGACCCTCTTTTCAATTATTATGCTTCTATTTATTAAAAGTGGTAGAACTCTCTTAAGTCTTTACAGGGTCAAGGAAGATGAGACATTTAATGCATTGGTTTAATTTCCGATTTCGTCGGCACCAATTACTTTGTACCGCGTAATTCTATTCCACTTCGATTTGTTTTCGTCTGATTCCACTGAAATGGAGCATTTGTTATCAGGTTATCGCAAGAGCAAATGCCAAGAAAATGGAAGGAAGATACAGTAAGTTGATTTTCGATACTCTTCATTTATATGATAAACTTATTGCTTATTTCAACTTTTCTTTTCTTTTGACATTGTCTTAATAATATTCCAACTCCTTTGAGGTCATCGGGCTGTGTCAATACTTGTCCTCAGTAACTTTGTCCATAAGATTGATGTCGGTATATTATTGTTGAAGATAGTACAAAAAATTTTAGGAAACATTTTTCTCATTGTTTGACGATCACTACACCAAGCTTTAACAATGCACTTGTTAAATACAGGTATGGCCACAGTGTCTCATAATAGAATGAAGGACAGGTGGAAGCTGACGTTGGATTCTAAGATGTATACGTTATGAAAAGTGTTATAAATCCGAGACCCTTAGTATTTTAGAATAAGAAGTTAAGTATGCAACATGCGTGATGCAATTTCATATAAAACTTTAAAGGTGAACATTAGAAAGTATAATAGAATTTACTTTACTAATTAGGACAATTTTCAACTAAGTAGGCTTCTAACTTGCAATTGAACACTTTTATTTGACAATCTATTTAAGGATAGGAACCGAAGTTCAAGCTAGAGACATAGCTTGGATCAGAAGATGCTTAAGAAAATGTGATCTCTATCACTGAAAATTGTCACTAGCATGTTATATGTATGCAATTTTGAAACATGATCGAGGAACAAAGAAGTCACCTTAGTTGCTAAATATGAATGAGATAAAGGAACAAAATAATCATCCTTAGTCAACTTATCAACCATTGTAAAAATCAGTGTATACCCTTTAAACTTTGGCAGACTTTTAATAAAATCCATATGTATATCAAACCAAGTTTAAGGGTTATAGCTTTCCAGGGTATGCTATTGTGGCGTACTTATCATTTGGCACATCTCATATTTCCAAATAAATTCCCTTATTTGTCCCAACATCCTTTTCTAATAGAAATACAAAATCTCTTAAAATGTTCTAAATAGCTTCTATGAGCTCTCACAAAAATCTCATAAAACAATGATGTAATTTTGGATCTCAATTTCTTCTTATCTCTTCCCACCAACCTACCTTTCTAAAAAAATTGTTATACCAAATATAGCATGATTTTATCATCTCCTCTGGTGGATCTTTTGTATCAATAACTACGGATGAACATATGTTCTAACTCCTAATGCTCTACAACACAATAATATGAATTTGAGATATCATCGAAACATGTGATTCCCTACTATTAACTCTTGACGTTTCATTTGTTGTTATGTTGTCTACGCCTTTTTCTATTTGATTTAAAAATCAAAATTAACTTAGGCAATTATGCTTATTGAAAAGCAGTAGTAATCTTCTATTAAAGTAGATATTTAATATTTTTTGATCATTTTGTATCACAAATTTCCTGCCAGTCAAATACTAGGATAATATGGAATCACAACCATTGAGATTAGTGATTCCTTCTCAAAAATTTGTAAGTAACTATACCTTTTAGATAAAACTTATACTCACATATATAAGGGGATGTCCTTCTTACATTAATACAACTCTCAAACCAAGGCATCAACTTGGACTACAAGTGGTTTATTAAAATTAGGTAAGCCCAGCATTGGTCAAGAGACGAAGGCAGCTTTAAGAGCATTAAAAGTATCTTCAACTTCTTTCTACCATTTAAAGCATTATTTTTAAACCAAAGCCATTAAGGATCTTCTTAATTGATCATAACCTTTAGTAAACATCCTATAATATCTCTTCAATTCCAAAAAAACCGCTTAATCATTTCAAATTTAGTGAAATTGGCCAATTTTATATTTGCAATATCTTATTTGGTAGAAACTCTATTTGTTAAGATGGATGACATAAATAGTCAACTCTTTTTGGCACCAAAAGAGCATTTATATTTCTTGATAAGCAAATATTGATCCCTCAATGTTTGCAAGACTTGTTAGAGATGATGTAGATGTTACTCCAAGGAAGGAATATATACTAAATTTACTCAAATAGGGGTTAAAGATTAAATTCATTAATTTTGAAAAGTAGTCGGATTATCAGTTTAACCTAAAAGATATAACCAAGAACTCATAATATCTTTCATCAGTCTTGAAGGTACTTCTAAATTTTCCTATCAAACATGTAGATTTGATGATAATAAAGCCTTAATTACAACCTAGAAAAAACTTTTCCATTACCTAATTCATCTATTAGCTCTCGTATCGAAAAAATAAGAAAATTTTCTTTCTTCATACATTATTTACGGCCTTATAATTCACACACATTCTCCACGAGTTATCCCCTTTTGCACCAAAATAACAAAGTAATGAGAAAGGTTGGCATTGTATTAGATAACTCTATGTTTCCACATACCCTGCTTAATTCTTGTATCATACACTTTTGAGACCGCACACACCTATAGACCCTTATGTTAACTGCTTCAATACCTTCCTTCAAAACAGTCATATAATCATGATGTCTTCTTAGTAATAAATTCATTGGTTCAATAAAAATATCTTCATATTATGCTATTAAGTCATTAATAAGGTCTCAACTATTCATGCTTTCTCTATTCTCACTTACTTCCAATTGCCAAAATTAATAACCGAGCTGAAGTAATTTACCTATTTCATGTCATCTAATTGCATTAATAATAAAAATTTATAAACAAAACTTACATTCTTCAAGCTCCCGTATTTGCTTTGTCTAATAACAACTTAACCTTATATTCTTATCTGTTGTATAACTCAAATATTTCTCCTTTCCACTCAAAGATTATAATACCATTCTTATAGTTAAAAACTACACCATTTGAACACTTTTGACTGTTAAAGAGTTCCTTTTTAAAGGATAAAAATAAAATTCTCCAATGTACAAATTATAAGAAGCCCAACCATGAAGAGAAAGATTGTTGGCATAAAGAAAAACCACAATGCTTCAGGTGCAAAAGATTTGGGCATTTGCAAAAAGATTGCAAATTTCAAAATAAAGAAGAAACAAAAATAACACAAGTGACATAAGAAGAAACTCTTTTTTAAAGTTGTTGGTGAGAAGTGCACCATAAAGAAATGTGTATAAGTTGATGATAATGTGTATTAACAAATTTGAAGACGGCGATGAGAAGTGCATTACATTAGGAGAGAAATGCTCCATCCTTGAAATTTTGAATTAAAAGAGAATGTTAAGAATTAATTCAAAATTTTAAAGTTGTTAAAATTCCTTTAGAATAGGTTTTAATTTGTTTTTAATCTTATCTTATAAGCCAAATTGTAGATGAGATATCTATTTTAGTTTTTTAAAATATTTTTCTTATATAAAGCAACCAATTTTATTAATAAAACTACTTCAGAGCGTATTCTTTTATCTTTTATATCTTTATCTTATCTTATACATGTTCTTTTCTTTAAAATTTCAACAGAGAAAATATAAGGAGCTCAAATCTAGTAGAGACCTCCACTCTGGTCAATCTCGCTAAACTCACTACAAGAAAATCGTCTTTTAGCGACGGAAATTACCGACGGAATATTTGTTTATTCCGTCGGTAATAAATTTACCGACGGAATTCCCCGACAGCCGGAAAACGTCGGGAATCCGGCCGTAGCTAAATT
>JAOSBN010000179.1:10298169-10323668 GCA_027563595.1 Erythroxylum suave | reverse complement strand
TTCTTTTCCGACGGTCGTTCTCTGTCGTCGGAAATGTTGTTATTATAGCGACGGAAAACGAAATTCCGTCGCTAGTTACCGACGGTCTTACTTCCGTCGGAAATGTTCCGTCGCTATTTGACGATTTTCTTGTAGTGACTCCTTTTCTAGAGCGCAATCAATCTTGTCAACGAAGCTATCCTCATTGGAACTATTCACATTCAAATGTACAATTGTATTGTCTACTGAGTCAACGTCGACAAATGCGATACAAAGAAGAAAGGCATAAATGAAAGCCATAGTTAGAATCAATTTCATTGTCAATGCTTCCACTTAGAGAAATGGATGAAACAAGAAAATAAGCATATGAAGTGATAAACGATGAGAATGGTGGTGGGAGCTGCACCCACAAATTTGTGTTTGATTAAAGGAATTGGAAGAGACTCAAAACAATGAGTTTTGTAATATCGGTGAAACTCAATTTCATTTAAAAATAAGAATAACACATCAGTGAAAAGTGAGTCTGTCTAATATATATGCAAATTTAAAAAAAAACATTTAACTAACAAAGGGTAACTTCTATTAGATTTTTCTTCTCAATAGAATATGGTTTGAAAGTTATGTAAACATTGAGGTTTAACTTAAACATCTAAAAAGGTTAGAATTCAAATTAGATTATGATGTAAATGTTAGAGCTTAAAGTACACTTTTGGCCTGGTATCAATTATTTTTTTCAAATTCATCCATTCTCACCTTAGGTATCCTTTTATCATTAGTTCATTATAATTTTTGCAAAATCATTTCCTTTAACTCCTCAATTATTTTCTTATGACATCATGAGATCTAATTTTCTCAATCATCTGCTTTTATTCTATTGAATTCTTGTTTAAATAACTCTAATATAGTTAAAATTTCAATTGACGACTTAGGTTTCATTATTTTTGAAAAATTAGATAAAATTAAAAATTAAAAAATATCAAAGAGGAGAGGGAGAGAAAACTAGTTGATTAATTGTCAATAAGCTGTTACACCCTAATACCAACGACTATTGTAGCCGTTAATTCCTCTCTTCCTATTATTTACACGTCTTACACTGCAGATTATTTTCCTTATTTACGTAACAACACACCGCTGATCTCAGCTTCTCTTGGTTCGATGGCTGTCCCAGTAACACTTCAATCCCTTCAACCTGAGCTAATCAGTAATCACAACTTGGATCAAATTTTCATTTTAAAAGTCTGTACCTCTATAAGTGCAACTACTTTATTACGTTAAACACTAATCTTATAGCAACAATTTTTTTCTCATCTGCAAATGAACCTGCGAGCGAGTAAATTTTTTATGCAACTCCACTATAATTGCAATTGTCAGGTTCGTCATTGACAAACATTATCCAATACCTTGCCATATTTCTCGACGTTTTTTTTTTCCTAATTGTCGAGTAGAAAGATGATTTTTATGCAATATTGAGGAATCATGATCCTGTCAAACAAACTGAAGTTTTCATTATAACTGGCAATATATGCATATACTGTAGCTGAAATTTTAACTGAATATCTTCTTTAGTATATTTTGCGACTCTGAACAAGTGAGTTCATTATGCGACACGTGTCAAGTTGGGAATAAGTTTGAAACTTTGAACAAGTGGCATACACGAAGGTAGCTAGCAACGTGGCTTAGCTTAATTACATAAGAAACCGCTTCTTAATTACCACTAAACAGATGGGGAACAATGTCAAGGTGCTAAGTGTAAGTTTGCTTAATATGGTTTGAGGCTTCACAACGATTAATGTTTTAGAGAGAATCCGGTTGCTGAGCAGTGTAAGAGTTGAGGCTAAGCTCGAGGGAAGTATAAGAGCCACCGTGATATTCATCGGAGCCGCCGTACCAGTTCTTATAGTAGCAGTTGTTTTTTGGGTTGTGCCTGATACTGCAGAAACCATTGATGTCGTCGCGGTGCATGGGGAAGAGAGGAAGTGTCTCAATATCTGGCGTTGGTTCTGCATCTTCGAACTCCTCTTGGTCTTCTTGATCTTCTAGGGTTTCTTTGGCTGATATTCGATTCTCAAGAAGATAGGTACAGGATGTGCTATAGGGGTCGACCCCCACCCATTTATAGTTCTGGTGGTTTAAAGAACCACCACCAATGCCATTGTTGGAAGCAGCTGAGATAGAACATTCCTGGTTTAAACAGAAAAAGTAAAGAAAAAAGGATCGTCACAAGGGGTTTAAAATAAAGTTTATATAATGATTTGAAAGGGTTATGAAAAGTGAAGAATTTGATTGAATAAAAAGCGGAGAAAAACTAGAACTTGAGGCTTTGTTGAATATATCCATCTGTTCTTCAACTACTTTATGTCGTAAATTTCATTAGTACATGTGCTCGCAAGTTTGTCTTTACGTGATATGCCGTTATTTTTTGTCTGTTTTGAGCAAAGAAGCCGGAAAGGGTTCCACCTTTAATAGACGTTTCAAGAAACATTTTCTAACTGAAATTGCTGAAACATGTTAGAATGCAAAACAACAGTTAACGATGCATGCAAAGGGGTGAAGACATTGATGCTCACTTCTTGTATATCAATACCTAGCAGATATAGTTAGATGAGTCACACAAAGTGCCCAAACTTCATCAAAAGCTTTATAAAGGCATCAACTTGAACCTTAATTTCTTTGGTAATCAATGCTCACCCTAAAGTTCTTTTCCATGGTAAAAGATCCATATGCATAGTTTCCTGTCTGCCCAAGTGTAGAAAGAATGGTAGCTGATGATGGAGATGCTGAGGATGAACCTTCAAGAACAAAGAAATCGACATGGAGTAAAACGGAAAAACAAAAACTCTTCTTTCGTAAGTATTCGAACATCATGTGAAGACGAAAACTAAGAAAAGAACGAGAAGGAAAGGGGAAAAATCACCAGAACTATTGTTGGGACACTTATTGTGAAAGGAGTAATCGTCAGGTGATCTCCAATTAGCAGCATTTCCTACGGTTCTCTGCTGTATGGGGGCATCATTGGTGAACCTTTTCTTCTGCCTCTCACGAGCTTTATGATTCTGAAACCAATAAAAGACATTCTTTCCTTCAATCTTACCGTACTGTCTAAGCCTAGCCGAGATCCTCTGAATCTGCTCTGCGTTTGGGGACCTGAGTCCAGTGTTGTAGTAAAGGTCCTTCAATATTCTTATCTGGTCAGTAGTGGGAGTCCACCTTGTACTGCTTTGCCTGCAAAGAAAGCTTCCTTTGGCACCGCCGTTATTTTCCTCGTTTGGTGGTTGCTGGGGTTGTAGTTGTTGGTTTGGCTGCTGCTGCTGCTGCTGCTGTTGAGACTCCATGATGGCTTTGGAAAACAAGAAGAGAACACAGAGAAGCCAACAAGGCAACTGTGTGAGAGAGAGAGAGAGAGAGAAGACAGGGTAGGTGAATACATATGAACTGGAGAGGAGGGGGTTGAGGTCTATAAAGGTACAACAAGGGGTAAAGAGGCACATGGAGAAGTGAGGAAGAGAGTATGTCAGATAAGTATCTTAGAGAGAAGGACTGAAGTGGACAGAGAAGGGTTCATAAAAAGGGAAGGGACAAAACGGGGTTTAGAAAGGGAGTGTTTCAGTGGAATTGCTTCGAACAAAAGGCATGACTGTGAATGCTTAATCCCAGCGAGCCTAGCTTTTGTGGTGACAGAGATAGAAAGTAAAAGAAAGAAAGAAAATCAGGTATGAAGTGATATATTAGATGGAAGGAAAGGAGAGAGGCTTTTGTGAATGAATGAATGAAATGGATGTGTTCTTCGAGGTTATTCTTTTAATGGAGATATAGTCCTCTTTTTTACTAGGCCAAAAAGGCAGTAAGTGTATGTAGAATATATTCTTTGTTAAAAGCACAACATGGGTCCCCACCAAGGCTAACTACAAGGCTACACATAGTCATTAGAGAATGGTTTTCATTCTTGGTCTTGGTTACCATATAGGATAGGAAGCTTTCTTTATGTCGCAGTCTTCCCACTTTTAGTGCTTTGATATGTTAATAAGCTCTACCATACTCTGCAAGAATTTCTGGAATTAGCAAATCTCTCTTTGGAGGCTACGGGCACGCCAGAATTTTAAAATGTACAGGAATGCCAAGCTGTTGTATGGTAAGTACGTAACGCATTCTCGACCAAAATAAACGCTTAGGTGGTTACAAGTGAAAGGGTTTAATAGTTGGAAAAGGTTTTATATAGCAAATTGTCAATAAGATTGTGTGAGATAAGCTTTCAATTTTTGTGATTGAAATATCTTTGCATAAAGAATCCACCAGCTTTGAACTCTCTTTAGTAGGAAACATACGAGCACTGTCCAAGCATTTCAGTTCAGCAAAACCATTGACCGAATTAAGGAAACAAAGCAGGAAGGAATTTCATCATCCACATCCTGGTATTGATTTAGAGAATTGTGTGACTATCATTAAGTTTCAACATTTACACCAAACACGAGAAAAAAGTACCAATCAGCTACCTATGAAGAAACTTTGTGAAGAAGAAGAGGAGAAACAGTTTCACTATCACAATGCCCGCAGGCCTTCTGATTCAGAGCATGCGCCCTAAAATTAAATGCAAGAAGGCAAGAGCATTTAAAGAAGAGATGTCAGTGTTTTCTGGAGCTTTTGCATAAGAAGACCATCATCAAAAGATCCATGGTGCTTGGTTGTGTTTTCTTTTCCCTATAACGCCCAAGTTCAACATCAAACTCCACAGCTAACGTACTCGGTTCTGGCTTCTACTTTAGTCTTTCAAGGGATGAAACAAATTGTTTCCATGGAAAGTTCTCTACCTTCCATACTCTACAAGGGAATGTTGAAATCAGCATTCTGACTTCAATTAAGTTGCTTGTAATACTTTTTTCTTTCGCATGCAGGACCTGATGTCACAGAAGCCTATGATGTTCATAAATTCACTTATCCCTTCAGGATACACAAAACTGTTCTAAAACTAGTGAAACATGGAAAAGCAGTGCATTTAAAGTCATTGGCCTCGTCATGACTTTCAATGAGGGGTTGCGTTTTCTGGAGCCCAGTGAAACTATAAACTTTCATGGTTATTATGAATGATACCAGTGAGTACCAGTGGAACTATGAACTTCGATGGTTCTTACAACATTACCGCGTTATACGCTCATATTGGATGATGAATAATTTAACGTTGCCAAGAAATTGTAAGTTAATAACTAGATCATTTTTGCTATTTTTTTCCATAAACCAACATCAATAGGTTTAATCTCTTATTGCACTATATTTCACAAGTTAGCTGTCACTGAGGGTAAAGACACGGTATCAATCCTTTTAGGTCTTCAGTTTGATGTTTACCAGAGCTATAAGGAGCGTACAAGGGATTCTAAATCCAAGTTCCTTCTGTTTCTTCTATTCTTCCATTGAAGCTCTCCTTTGGTTTATGAGTTAGCTACGAGCCTGGAAAGGCAACAGACAGTGACAGCAGTAGAAACTTTCGTGGAGAACTAGTGTTTCTTGTTCCTCGCTCTGGGATATTAATAAAGTATGTGTTAGTCCATATTATCGGTAATGGTAAAAGCTTGCTGTTTTTAAATAATGGGTAATATTGGATTGGTAATATTCGATCACCTTGAATTCAACTTGTTGCAGTCTCATTCCCTTTCTTAACAATTCTGACAGCTGCAGTCTCTCATCTCTCTCACTCATTCACTCATCAGTCTCGGATTTTAACTTTTTCAGATTGTGTTATTTCTTTGATATTGACACTTCCATCATGAGATTTTGCTCTCCTTATCATGCATTTACATCGGGTTTTGTTCTATCAGAGATCTCACACACATACACCGGAAGGAAACGATACACTGTGATGCTGAGGATGTTTGTTTCTAGGCAAAATTGTTAATAGTCAGTGTCATTCGCTCTTTATCAACTTTTAGACCAATATGTCGGAAAGGGAAGGCAATAACTTTTTAGACTTTGATTTGGCAGTGAAAGTGAAGCCTATTATCATTATTACCAACCTCTCTCTTATCCAAAAACCTGAGTTGCTTACCTCACATGAAGTAGTAACTCTAGTGCCTAAGTAGTGTGCACTGTGCAGCCGCAGCGGTACGCTTCCCTTTTCTTTCGGGTAATCATCTTCTTGGCTAGTATTTTCTTCCCCATATCTCCAAAGATACCATCACAATATCATTCCATATCTCTTAACCTCTCTCCTAGGCTGCCATTGCAGCCTCATTTATCTTATCCTTCGTGTCTTATTAATTCTAAGAAAGAGACTGGCTATCACATGGAGCACATCCTAGCCACGCAACCTTGCCTTTGTTTTGTGATTATGTGCTATTTGACAGTAATAAACAGAACAGAAGTGTATTTCAAATTTCAGCATCCCAAGATCTTATGTTGTATGATGTCAAAGTGAGAAATTCTCAGGTTCAGATCCCACTTATTGAATGATTAAGATGGATGAAGCATAAGAGACACAGGATAAAAGGGCATAGAAGATCTGAATCCTAGAAGTAAATTTATACGAGCCTACAGTTGGACCCCAGAATTTGTTTTGTAGGGTTTAGGCCTCAAATACTTGATGTGGACCAATCCACGGGTTACTTCAGATGACTACTGTTATATTAGCTTGAAGTTGATGGACTCCTCTCTCACAAATTAGTCCTTGATTTTAAACTCTCAGTTTGGTAGCTTTGGAGTTTAGAATACTTTCGCCTTATTCCTTTCTACCAAGTGATTGTGGTTGGAACATAATAAGGACACAGATGGTAGAAGTATGTGAATATTGTCAACTGCAGATGTGAATCCTATCCCTGAGCACAGCGATTGGCAAGCTCAAGCCTGTTACTATAAGCAGCCACACAATGGCATGAAATGACTAATGCGGTTCACCCATTAATGGGCAGATATAGTTCAGATTCAGACAAACAAGATAAAATCATGTCAATGCAACAACAAACAAAGCAAAAATGGGCGGGTGAAATGGAGAAATAGTTTAGCTTGATCACTTGTAAATATAGCATGAGCTAAACCAAAAAGATAAAATATGCACTTCTCTGAAAGTAACACAGGACAGGCAGGATGCACCAGCCAGCCAGATAAACACTAAGAAGATTAGAGAATCCTGCATTTTCTCTAGGAGGGTAGCAACTTCAGCCTGTTAATTTTCCCTGGTGATATGCTGGTGTTATTCAAAAGGGTAACCTTACAGCATTGGCAAAGATGTCAAGGAAGCCATCATTCAAAGGCTGCATGGTTATGGTTTTGCCACAACCAGAAACTGTGACCAAAATGATTTGAATGGTTGATACAGCCTTAGAGCAAATCCCAAATCCAGAACCTTGCACAGAAACCCCTCACATTCCAATTCTCTTTCCTCTAAAAGATTACTGTGGGATGGAAAGAAGAGCAATATAATATAATTCCATCTTATTCACCAAAATAAGAAAGAGGATTACATCTGACATCAATCACCAATAATAGAGTATACACCTCCTATAAAGTTAATCAACTGAAACGTATACATAAAAATTGGGATTCAAGCAGATATAAAATCTAATATTACTGTAAGCAGACATCATTCCAAATGTAAAATAAAACTTCAATAATACAATTGTAAGGTAATCTTGAATAATAAAATGTACACTCAAATTTTTTCTGTTTCTCCAATACAAATAGTGTGGCAACTCTTCCCTATTGTGTACACTCATGCAGCTACTTGACTAGTAAGAACCAAAACCATCATACGAAAATAGCTTCAAGATGGCCAACCAATAGGCTTGTGAAAAGCTCTTCCAAACAAACAACGATCCAATCATATATCAAGAGGAACCAAACCAGTCGTTACAAAGTTTCCCGATACAGAAAGTGCCCGTATAGTTCCACATCACAGTCAAGAATTCTAATGGTCATGGAAGCTTCCAAAGTAGGAATTGGGGTGCTAAGTAATGCATTTGACACATTATCGTTGATTGTATGAAGATAAAACATTCATACGATTTTGTAGCTTCTCAGGTGCTGGAATGAATTTTACTTACTTACCTAGGACCCACAATATAATATACAGACCAACAAAAGAGTTCAGTCGCATCCATTAGCTGTCAATCTGGAATTTGTTCCTTTGCTTGTTTGTAGATCCTCGTCGACCACGACTTAAGTAATAACGTTCTGACAGAGAATTTTCAGCAAGATCTTGAATTTCCATCCTTCTCTCTTTCCTAATTGGCTGCCTTTTAACATGATCTTCAAACTTATGAGAATTAGATCTCTTAGTGTTGTTTGCTTCGTATGGCAATGGCTGAATCCCCTGCAAATCTGGTTCTGGAACAAACCCCACAGGCTGTTTCGTTTCATCCATTTTTCTAAATGTGATTGATATCCTAAACAAAATTGACCAAGAGGGCACAATAGTCATTCATAGGGACCAACTAATAAAAGGAAGACAACCAAAATATAGACTCAACTAATACCTCTTCGTAGGAACTGACGGCACACAATGCTTCGAAACATCAGCTGCATTTCCATTTAAGACAAGAACCGATCTGGATAGAACATATTCTGATTTACGAGTTTGCTACACAGGAATATATGACGGAAGTAACTGCCAATAAAACCACATTCATAAAAAGGAGCAAGAAGTTCTACATAAACAACTTCACAGCAGACTTACCCCACAGGTAGAGGGATTGCAATTGAACCAGTAAACTCACCAGCACCCAAAACTTTCAAATTTGATCCAAATACAATGTTGCACTCACTTAGAAATGATACAGTGCAGAAAGGTCGAAGAAAATCGTGGTTGTCAATATGGGGAGGTATGCAGTCCCCTACTTCATAAATGTTGACAATACAACTGTCAGGTACACAAGTAGGAGGGAGAACATGCCACTTGACCAGCCTTCTGATAATGACTTTGAAAAGTTTAGGTATGGGATCCACATGTTCATTTCGGAGAATGCCAGGTGGGTTGCCATTTTTGTCCTGCAGTATTAGAGAGGAGAGACTTTATGTTCTATTTATCATACTTCTCACTCATTGCGTTCATTGCAAAGTTAACATATTACGAAAACATCAACATCAGCCCACAGGTTCTGAAGAACTTACTGTCACATAATTATAACAGCATCCAAATTGAAGGGTTACACGCCCTTTGCCTCTCATCCACTTCTGTGGAGCTGTATATGTTCGTTCTGTAAAGGGAAACTCTGATTTCAATACCATGTAGATGGTAAAGATATTGGGGAAAATATTGAGTCAATATTATAATGTAACCTATATTCTCAAGTTAGCTATTGTAATACGTTAACTGTCAAGTCAAATGGTTGCTACTACTATCTCAACTTAGGGATATTGATAAGCAAGTCCGATAGTTGCACTTACTATAGCATTATCATCCATGAATTGCAATAAGGTAAAAAAGTGGTTCACCAAATTCTTGGACAACATAAAAGGTCAAACTGAAAAGGAAAATATAGTAGACCTCCCATCTATACCTCTGAACCGAATAAGGTAACAAAACAGTTTATCAAGTGCTTAAGCAAAAGTAAAGGTCCAACCAAAGAAGAAGGAAAGTGCGGCAAAACTTCCATCTACTTCAATAATATTTTAATTCAGTAGAAAACAAAGTAGTAGCCACTTCAATCTAACTGTCCACAACTACAACCTTAGAAACCACTCTTGAGGATTTAAACAAAAAAAAAAAAAAAATCAAGGGACCAAGAAATTTTACATTGCATATATGTAAACATGAACTATGCAGGCACAAAAGCAAAATCATCAACAATAAAAATAATGAACAAAAGGTCTTTATGTGTATCATTGAACATTTTGATGTTGATTCATCATTCCACTAATGGGAAGCGTGACTAGGTGTTCAAATCCCTACTAAGAACTGGTCTTCTATGCTTGACGACACAGGAAAATCCTACTATAGAACTTTTCTGTAGCACTAAATATTACTTGGGAGTTAAAATAATGTTACATACCACACATTATAACCAAGCAACACCATCACTCTCACCAATGGTGGTGATGCAGAAGACTAAGAAGCAAGTAGGCATGTATAGCACAAAATATTGTGCTAAGATCAGAATAATACATCCATAGCCAATTCAAGCTATGCGTGAATGATTTCCAGGAAGACCAATATCAAAATATCTCCTCTTCCAAAAGTGAAGCTGACTGCAAAAAAAATAAAGTTTTAGAATCTAACCTTTTAATTCTCCTTTTCTCCCCATCTCATAAAGTTCATAGACATGATCAACTATCCTCTTCTGTTCCACAGCACTGAATACACCGGTGTGAAGCTCCAGTCCGTCAAGAATATTCACTAATTTCCCTTTGAACCTCTCCAAACATATGAAATCTTTTTTCCTGTTAACACTCGTGAATCGAATGTGCTCTCTTTGTTCTCTTGATAACTTGGGCTTCTCATCAACATTTGATACCCTCAACCCTCCAGTCAAAGGACCTGTATCAACAACCTGTTTGCTTATTTCTCGCTGCTCCTCTTCCTCCACAAGCTCATCTTCCTGCGCCATATCAGCCCATGACATTCGAGGACCAGTCATCTCAGAATAATGTGACTCAACAAGAATTCCACTTGCAAAGGCTTGTGGGACTGACTCGGACCACCCGTGTGTTCCATCCTCCCAACCACCCAATGAATTCGTGTCATCTCCATCCTTCCAACTTCCCAATGAATTCTTGTCACAATTATGGTCACAACAATTCTCGTGGGATCCAATGCCATTCGTGGCCGAATGGGTTATACTCTTGTCTGAATGCAAAGGTTCTGCTTCCCCATCAAGTGCTTCAATACCAAACGTTGCCACTCAGAAATCATTAAATAGCACAATAGAAGACACAAACCAATGCACATCCATAAAAAAACGACATAAAAACTAAACGCTTTTCAGTGTCTAAAACATACAACAACTACTGACGTTACCCTGTAATACAGCACCCACGAAGTTTAGAGATTATAACTTTAAGAATGGAGGGAAAAACCTATACCTGGGTCCAGAGAGAGAATACGACGAGATAGGGTTTTGGTGCATTGGCGGCAGAGACCTCTGGAGAGAAAAGGAAGCCAATTGTTGAGGAACTCCAACGCTATCCGAAGGTCAGACGGTTGATATTGCAAGAGGAAGGGATCATCTTTCTTGATTCCGTTCAGATCTGCCATGGCTATGCTTCTTAAAATCAAGATTCACAAACTGAGAGAAACAGCGACATATCCCATATCCAACATCAAAACGGAGAGAATTTCGTGACTATAAAAAGGTTTTGGACTTTGGACGCCTACGTAATTAAGGGACATGTCAAGGGCTATTTTGTCAATTAAATCCGAATCCCATTAGAAATGTACGCCTGATTGTTGCGGGCCGAGCCGGGCTTTGTCACAGGATTTCGTTGTCTGAGAAGTACATGTAGGTGTGGCCACATGTAAAAGCAGCCATCTCTGTAGATAAAATGCCAGAGATAAGCTTTTAGTTTAGGTACCGCCACTTGGTTGCTATCAAAGCTATGGAGACCAACTTGCTCCAGTTCCGGCGGCCACAAACGCCGCCGTCAACCATGACCGTATCTAGAAACTTTTCTTCTTCCACAAGGGTGTTTCAGTGTCCGACTTTCTTGTCTCGCCGTGGACAACCATTCTGGCTAAGCTGCACAAACAGCTCCGGCGACGATGGCCAGCCACAGGCAGTTCCTCCATCTATGAAGCCGCCAGAAACGGTCGATATAAGGCTCAGAAGGGGGTCCAGGAAGCGGCGGAGACAGCTGAAGGAGGACGGCGATGATGGACGGACTGCAAAGGTGCAAGCTTCAAGTGTTCCAAAGAAGTGGGAAGAGATGAGCATGTCAGAAAAGGCTATGGAGGTGTACATGGGTGAGAAAGGTGTCCTGTTTTGGCTGAACAAGTTTGCATATGCTTCAATTTTCATAGTGATTGGTGGTTGGATAGTGTTTCGATTTGTTGGACCTGCGCTTAACCTTTACCAGTTGGATACTCCTCCTCTGTCTCCTTCGTCCATGTTCAAGGGTTCGTAGATTCTGACGAATTTGTTTCATGCTTAGGTCTACTTATAGTTTAGTTTCCTTGGCAGAACTTTTAAGCAGTGAATGAGTCTGAGTATGGAATTGTCTGATGCGAATTTCAAAATTAAATGTTTCATTTAAGGGTAAATATAGTTTGATTCATGATAAATTATAACCAAACTCATAGAGAATGGAGACTAATTATTATGGTGTGAGCAAGAGAGGTGAAATTTTATATAGAATAGAATAGAGTAAATAGCTATATATTTTCTGGTTCATGTCAAGTTTAGTAATCTCCTATTATTATTCGTATGAATTACCAATACAATAGAAAAATACGGCATCAGATTCAGGTACCAGTGAATTTCAAGATATTTAGCAAAATGTTTGATGATTGTGATTTGGGTGGTAGTCATAAAAAAAAAAGTTTCTTATTTGACATTTATGATCACGTAGTTGAGTTTTAGTATTTATAGTAAATTGCTTTTCTTTTTCATAATTATGCCCATCAGTCAAAATTCTAGGCATTAGGCTTTGTAATTAGTTAATTAGAGTTTTATTAGGCTTGATTCAGCTCAAAAAGTTTTAAGTCCACTTTAAATCAAATTAAAAACTTAATTACAAAGTAAAATCTTATTAAATCGAATTCTGCCCGTTAATTTTGTGTTGGACATAGATTTTTCTGCCAATTTTATCAGCCATGTTGATTAGAGTAACTGAGCGCATTCAATCATTTGTTAGGAAGAATTGAGAGCTTTCTGAGAGAGTTTTTATTGAGATTTTTAAACAAGTTCTTTGAGTGATTGTTATAGAGAGCTTCAGTGAGGAAGCATCACGATTCCTTTAGGGTCTCTTTGGATGGAGGGTTAGTAATGTAACAGAATGAAACTTAACATATTTCCATTGTTTGGTAACTTAACATATTTCCATTGTTTGGTTAAGGATTTCATAATGGAATGGGGTGAGATGGAAGCGGAGAGTTTCATGTTACGTTCCATTCCATCCTAAATAGTGAAAATAAGAAACCTCTAATTTGGGGGGTTTAGGATAGAATGTAAATTAATAAATAGATATTACCTAATATACTCTCAATAATTTTCTTTAATACCTATTATTTCTTCTAACCTTAACCTCCTTCTATATAATTGATAATATTTTTATATTATTTCTCCTTTACTATTAAATCCATAATGAATGATGAATGGGGCTGGCCACCGTAAACAAATAACAGGTTAGTTTCAAAACATTATTCTAGAATCCAAACTAGGAACAATTGTGACTTTCACAACTACGAGCACTTATGGTTAGAACAATAGAAGACCATTTTCTCACCCTTCCTGGCGCAATTTGAAGAGACGTGGCTTTGGGTTACCCTCTTATGGAATAAGGGTGATAGAGCCAAAACTTACAATAATATATGCAATGGTTACCGAACAAGATATCATAACAAACTAATGGAACAAAACAAAAACCAAATAACGAAATACAAATCAAGATTATGAAGTTCAATACTTGCTCTACTAGTCGTGTAGTCACTCTCCATTAGCAACATTAAAGTCAAATTGGTTTTCATTCAAACTTTATACACTTGATTCTATCCTAATTAAAGTAAAAAAATCCCGCATTTATGCTTATGAATTGCATGGAACACAAAACTTGAGTTTTCATAAATAGTAAACATAGTTAGAGTCAGCAATTTGACAAGAATAGTCTAAGGGGATTAAGAACAATAGATTGAGGGAAACCAAGGGGAAGAAAGCAAAATTTCTCCATATTCATTCAACACTCCAATCATAATACCGAACGTAGCTATACATTCCAACCTCTGGTCTTTCATTCTTCCCCGGAATGTGAATTAAGCACTAGTGCATTATCAACAAAAACGTAAATTTATTCCTGAAGCACTTGTATAACACCTTCCTCCTCCTCGTCATCATCAGCAGCTTGTGAATGGCAAAGAACGTACACAACCCCACTTTTCTAATTATATCATAAAAGAAAGAAAGAAAGAAAGTGTACTTCCTTGGAGAAACGGGGTATTTAAGGAGTAGCTTATGGAACGGAGGAAGAAGAATATCTGAAGAACCCAAAAGGGGTAGGATAGGTGGAGGTTACTGTCCTTTTATAGGACAATATGCCTCTTCGCAATATCCTACTTCGAGTCTTTGTCGCCATTATAATCGAAAAAGAACCAATAAAACTCTATTCAACTAAGAAACTAGAAAGGGGACAAAATAAATAGATGAAAAGTTGGTAGTTCGAAGAAAGTTTAAAGGAGCAATGGCGTCGAGTTCACAGAACCACATATTATTGTTTTTTAGTATTGAGTCTTGCTTAAAGCACCGAATAGATTAGCTTAAGAGAAAGAAAGAACCCTCTGAAAGAGAAAAAGAGAGACCAAAACCGCAGAACTTTTACATCCCAGAAAGACAAAAACAACCGTAAAAACCAGAAAAAGAGATGTGAACCAATAAAAATAAAATTTCAGTGAAATCTATAGATAGGCGTTTGTGTACAAATTAGTGTTTACCTAAAGCAATCCATAATTGTTGGCATTGCTACTACCCTTTTGGTTGTCCACACTTTTTACATTTTTAATTCACCATTTTTGTTGGTGCAAACTATTGATCCGTGCCATACAAAAATAACCAGCAATATAGGCACAAAAGGGAAAGAAGCCATATATGTGCATATTAGCTCGTCGACCCCATACCAAAATGCATATACAAAAAATACATAATCACTTGACCTAAGCGATAGCAATATGCTTTGAACTTTGAAACTTGACAGTAATTCCATAACAAGCAATCATTATAAAAGGATAAATGGAATCTATGGTCCAGTTTCACTTTTAACATCAAGAGCCTTATGGTCAAACTCGGATTGTAGTTACTTCTCTAAAAATTATGCTCTATGCCATACAAATCTCTAAGGCAAGGAGATCTTGAACTTTGTTGGCAAACAACATAACATAACTATAAACTAACAATTCCAAAGCAAGCAGTCCCACCAAACCCCAAAACTCAAGATTCAAACTTTAACGTGCAAACACGTGCACATTTAATAAGTCATAAGGTATAAACATGCGCAGCAAGTAATAGTAAGAGATAGATAGGGATGAACTAACCAGCATAAATCTAATCGCTAAGTCAAGGAAGCCACCTAAAGAGTTAAGTGGTTTTAGACTTATAGTTGATACAGAGGTGGGGTTTGTTAAATTTTTATATGATTGGGCCTAAATAAACTGAGCACATACAAGCTCAAACGAGGTTCTATCCTAAAACTAATTGATACTAAGAGGAGTAACTCATTAGGCTTATATGCATGCTCAAGGCCATATATTCTTTCGATGTGGGACAAAGTCTCACTTATATTTCAACACGCCCCCCTCACATGTGGGCTAATTTACGGCCCAACATGTGCCACAATCTATCGTGACGAGGTGGTGACAAGTAACCTAAGAGCAACCTACTCTGATAACATGTTAAATTTTTATATGATTGGGCCTAAATAAACTGAGCACATACAAGCTCAAATGAGGTTCTATCCTAAAACCAATTGGTACTAGGAGGAGTAACTCATTAGGCTTATATGCATGCTTAAGGCCATATATTCTTTCGATGTGGGACAAAGTCCCACTTATATTTCAATGGGGTTGTTTGTGTCTATTAATGTATAAGGTATATACCGTATGACATACATTTATAAAGATCTATAAAATAACTATAATAGCATATTTTTTAGTATATTCGTATGTAAAATTAATGTATAAATATCCCGTTATATAATAGGTTTACTTAAAAATACAAAATATTCTTTCCTAAAAATCTTTTTATATGGTATTAGGTCTTCTAATTCTTAACTTTTGAAGATAATTTGGTTGCTTAAACAGTGTTATTATATACAAAACTCTTATACTCTTCAAGACAATCACAAATGTGCAAGCCATGTCTCTAAAAGCCCTCCAACATGCCCAAAGAAGTTCAATATTGAGTTCTAAAACTCTAGCTTCCTGAGGTTAAAGACAACTCAAAACAACATTATTTTGATCATCTTTAGATAATAACGATGTCACTTTAACTATAGCAGTATTAATATCTAGTTAGTTAGCAATGATATTCTAAATGGTCCACGTGCTAAGGTAGTGACACGTCAGTAGCCACATCAACAAACATATAATCTACCATATTAGCCAAAATGGTCCCACACTTTGCCACACTACATAGCTACATCAATATTGGGTCTCTCCTTACTACTATATCAATTGTCACGTTATATAGCCACACCACGTCATTGCCACATTAACACCTTACATCATTACTGGTTCAACCAATTTGGTTCAAACCAGTTCAATTCAAAACTATTTACCAAAGTTTGGCTAACTGGTTTTACTATTTATTACCATTTTTTTTTCTCAAGTTAGACTATTTCCTGAGGTATCTAGTTGTCTTGAACTCATTTTTTGGGGTCAAATTTGTTAAATTCTAGCTTTGAAGACATGTTTCTTCATTTTTGTATATTTTTAAGCCTTGTTGCTAAGGATTTTTTTATATTTTTTTGTGTATTATGGATACTTCTAAATTTCATCAATACATTCCTAAACCAATTAGCATCATCTTTGATGGATCTAACTATAATTTTGGTCTTAGAAAATGTGTAGCTATCTCAAAGTAAGACTTCTTTAGTGTATTGCTACTAGAGAAATATCCAAATCTACTTAAAAACTAGATAAAGTAGAGGATATATTCATAAAATATCTTGAATCTTGGAATGTTATCAATCATTAGATCCTACATGATTTCTCAACACTTATGTCAAATTAATCAAGCTTGATTTTTGACAGTTTGATATAGCCAAAGAGTAGGATTTTTATAGACCACTTTATTGCATCTAGTTTGAATTATAACAGCTTTAAGATCAATTGGCACTTGAAGATACTACTTGACCTAATACCAAGCTATCACCATTTTATCAAAAGCATACTTAACATCTACTAATGACTCTTAGAGATGAGTTTGAACCCATCCGTAGCTCTTTTCTTCAAAGAGGATCTCGACCAAGCCTTAATATAATAGTTAAAGAACTAATTATGGAAGAAACTGAGGTGATCACTCTTTGAATGGAGAAATCTACTCCATCTATCAATGTCCTTCTTGCCACTCAGACCTCCTTTTATCAAGCTTTTCAAAATATAAGTGAGAAGAAGTTAATTTATAACTACTGTAAAAAGAATAGTCATCACATTTCTAAATGCAAAAAAAAAAAGCCTAAATAAAATAACTCTTACAAGTCTTCTGAATCTACTGACATTGTTGTTGCTATAAAGTATTCAATGGAGAATACATGTAAATCTCATAAATTCTCTTTGAAAGATCTTCAAGCCTCTTTGTAAAAACTTCAAACAGATTATGGTACTGTCGTCTTTCTTCTTTTGTTAGTCAAATCAAGTACTTCTTCTTTGTAGTACCTTGATTTTGCTTATTGTATCCGCATGACCTCTAACTCTTTTATATTTGATTCTTTAAAATCTTTACTTCATTCCATATATTGTCCATATAGCTACTAACTCTACTATGAATGTTCAAAGTGTTGGCATTGTTCAAACATCCAAGTTAACTTTTCTTTACACTTTTCATATTCCTAATTAAATCTCATTTATGTTGGTAAATCATGTGAACTTGATATTAACTTATCTTTTTTGAGTCATAGCTATACTGTGTAGGATTTATAAATGAGAAAAATCATTAGGATAGAGCATGAGGTTAGACAACTACTTGAACTTACTTCCTCTACGTTCCATCCAGACTTTTTGTTATTGCTTGTTAAATCTAATATTTGTTAATCCCGTGTTAGTCAAATTTCCAACCTTAGATTTAAATCTTTAATTTCTATTCGTTGTTTAGGTCAAGTAAAGACTAGAAATTTTGATTATATTTCATATCAACTTTCCAAAAAATCATTATTTACCTTTTATTAATAATGATTATATTTCTTTAATACCGTTCGATTTGATTAACTATAATATTTATAGGCTTGCTCCTTATGAAATTATGAGAGGTTTGCAATATTATATGTTAATGATTTCTCTAAATACATATGGATTTACCTCTTACATCATACATCTAAATTTTTTTTTCTGTTTATTATAACTTTTTAAAAATTGTTCAATGCCAGTTTTATTACAAAATTAAAATTTTGTATACTAATAATACAATTGAATATAAAGAAAATTCTCTCACTCATTTTCTTAATTAAAAAAGAATTGTCATCCAAATATCTTATTCAAGTACTTCCTAATAGAATGCTAGTATTAAACAAAAGCATAGACATATTACCGATACTATTTGAACTCTTCTCACCTCTTCCTCATGTTTAGAAACTTTTTACAGAGAAGCTACTCTTACAAATGTCTATACAATTAATAAAATTTTGATAAACATTATAGGTGATATCTCTCCTTATGAATGCTTGTATAATCATACTCCTAAATATCAAACTCTTAAAGTCCTTGGCAGTGCTTGTTTTGTTCTTCTCCACCCATATTAATATACCAAACTAGAAACGTAAGCACAATTATGTTATGTCCTAAAATGTAGGATATACCATAAAGGGTATTAGTGTTGGGATCCCTTGTCACAAAGACTTCATATTTCTTGGCATGTGATCGTTTTCGAACATAAGATATTCTCATTGTTTTTAAAATTTTGTATCAATGAATCTTCTAATCAAATTTTCTTTGATCCCAACATATCCTTAATCCCTAACATTTCTCTTATGGGGTCATCTGATAGTTCTAATAGTTTAACACATCCCACATTTAATCATATTGTATCTCCACTAGTTATAGATCTATCACCTCTTTCATATGATTCCTCTCTAACCATTCATTTATGAGAACCTCCTTCAACTTAACTTGCTATTCGTTATACTAATCGAGTAAGTCAACCATCTGTTCATCTTTAAGGTGTTATATTTATTCTGCTATTCTCTTCCTAAATGAACTTTGCATATATTGTGAGGCAAGTTATAACCCTTTATGACAGAAAACAATGACAAAAGAATTATAAACACTTACTAGCACTAATACTTGAGACATAGTTGACAGACCTTCAAATAAATGTATTTTTGGCTACAAATGGGTCTATAAAATTAAAACTCGAACTAATGGATCAGTTGAGTGATAAAAAGCCCAACTATTTGCTAGACGATTTACCCAAGAGTATGATCTTGACTATTAGAAAACATTTACTCCTATAGCTTATTTAACCTCAGTCTACAGTTTCATAATAGTTACTGTTAGTAAACATTAGCCATTATTATATATAGATTTTAAGAATGTCTTCCTTAATAGTGATCTTATAGAAAAAGTGTACATACAACCTCTATATAGTTATGATCATCCATTTATTAAAGTTTGTCGACTTCACAAAGCTTTGTATGAATTGAAACAAGTTGTTTGGATCTAGTTTGCCAAATTTAGCTCCATTATTGATCTCCTTGGCTTTCAATTAACCCCCTATGGTCATGCCTTGTTCATTCATAAAACAAATTAAGGGTACTCTTTTCTTCTTTTTTATATTGACAATATGATAATTATTGGAAATGGTTTTAACTCTCAAACCATTTTTACATCAATAGTTTGAGATGAACTATTTGGATAATTTAGATAGTTTTTAGACTTGAAGTTGCATATGATTAAGCTAAATATTATATATCATAAGCAAAATATTCCACGTCTCTTATCTCTCATCAAACACCGCTAACATTAAGACTACTACCGCTCTATTTGACCCTAATGTTCATTTTTTTGTTATTAATGGGACTCTTCTCAGTGATGGTACTCGCTATCACTAACTAGTCAATTTTTTATATAGCTCACTATCTTCTATCTTAATATTACACATATTGTTCATATTATTTGTCAATTAATGTCAATAACTCTTATCACTCACTTTTCTTATGTTCTTTGTGTCCCTCTGTGTATTAGAGGTGCTCTTTTTCAAGATCTTCACTTTTGTCATTCATCTCCATTGGAATTATAAGCATACTCTGATGCCAACTAGGTTAGAGGTCTAACTAATTGACACTCGATTACTAGCTATTATTTCTTTCTTGATACATCCCTTATTTTATAGTGTTGTAAGAAATAAACAGCCATCTCTTGATTTAGCACAGAAGCAAAGTATTGAGCTCGTACAAACATAACTTCTAAACTCCTCTGGCTACATTGGTTGCTCTAAGAAATAGGTGTTTCCTCTTCTTCTACAACTTTTCTCCTTTATGTCATACAAATTGCTTATAATAATGTCTTTTATAAGTGTACCAAATATATTGAGATCGATTGTCATCTTATATGACACCATGTTATTCAAGGCACTATTCAACTGATCCCAACTTCATCACATTCTTAAATTGCAAATATTTTCTCCATATCTCATCCATCTTGACAAATTTCTTGAATTTGTTTTCAAAATCAAAATGTCCAACTCTTTACCACCTTGAGTTTAAGGGAGACGTTAATATATGCTACACATTTATAAAGGTCAATATAATAATAACAAATATATATTCATGTGTAAATTTTTATATAAATACTTAATTATGTAATAGTTTTACACACATAAAAATCCAAAACATTTTTTCCCTAAGGTCTTTTTTACATCATCTATTATAAAATGATCTATAACTATAGATTTTGTTTTAACATCCGCTGCACTCCTAATCATCTTCTCTTCTCTCCCCCTTATATTTTTTGCTCTTCCTTTCTTCTTTAAAATTCTCTTTATATTTAATCAACCATGTAAAGAAAAGATTGTGGGAAATCTTTTAGCAAGATTCAATTTTTTCATATTTAAGACATCTTTCTATCATGTGTATATAAACTCTCCAACAAGGAGTGAAGCTAATAACAAAAAGGAGAATGGAAGGTTAAGGATTCTTTACATATGTTAGGAAGATAATTTTCTAAAGAAAACTAAAAGCCTATAAGGCCCTTTCAGAGATTAACCCATTGGCATATTGTCACAAACTAACGACCGGTAGTTGGTTGAAGGTATCACAATTAGATAGACTTCTTTCTTATTACAAAGAAAAACGAAAAAAATTCATAAGTTTCTTAATTCTTTATATTGATGAAAGTGATGATAGGGACAATAGTTTGACTTGCAATTGAATGTAATCTCTTATGTGGTCTGGTCTAAAGCGACTTACTAGATAATATTTTAAGAATATTGTTGTGCCTAAAATAAGTTCTAAAAATACCTAGGCTATCCTACTCACAAGTATAGGAGGTAGTTGTAGTTGTTTACCCAGCGTCGTCTTCCATAGAGGTGAAATTGTTCCACCCAAATTAGCCTTGAACAAAATTAAAAACAGATGCATTCCTAAACATTCTATCCTAATTAGTTGAGTGAAGGCTTTAAAGAAAATTACAAGATTAAACTGAAAAGTAAACTAATTTAACTGGGAGAAAAAACAAATAGATTAATCAAATTGGAAAACACTTGAGAATTAATTTCACTAATTTAATCTCTTATGCATGACTAAGGGGAAATGATTAGGTGGTGGTCTTACTAAAATTAACAGTTGGGTTCTAAGATCATCTCGAATAATAAACTAAGTCTTACTTTCGTATTTGACAAGTTATCATCCAAATTAATTATAAAAACCTAATAACTAATTACCACTTAAGTTAATATATTTCTATTTCTTTATTCCAAGGTTACACGCGCTAAGTTTTATTATCTATAACCTTGGTAAAACCCGCAAGCGTATGGGTCATTCATATAGTACCTAAGATATCGATCCCATGAGGAAAGCTAATCTGGTCCTAACCTTAAACTACAATAATTCTAAACAAATAGCTAATCCGGAATCTAAATCAATCAATAATCAATTATGAGAATTTAACGTGCCAAAGAGTAACAAAATAGCAATCACATAACCCAACCCAAAATTGACCTAGAAATCGCCTAATGAGAGAAGGGGATTTTGATTTAAAACTAAAGAAATCCTAACCAATTATGCAATTATTGAATTGATGGGTCTAGATGGTCTTAGGGTGAATTACTCTCTCTCTAGTTATAATTCTTAACCCTAATTGATAATTCCTAATTCAAATTATGGAATTGCGATCTCTCGATTCGCAATTGATCTAAAACCTAAATTAGTTTTAAAATTGTCTACTAACCTACCCAGAATCTATGCTCAATCTCTCGTTACACGACTCTACCGGTTTGATTCAATTCTCTACCTATCAATTCACCTAACTCTTGTTAGCCTAAATTGATGATTTTTACCAGCTCATCTTTTAAGTTTGACGTCGAATTATTAAGAGCATAATTGAAATCACAATCAAAGCAACAAAAACAAAAACAATTAAATTTCATTAATCTTAAGAGTCAAAATCCGAAGGTGAGTATAAATATAGACTCAACATTTAACCCAACGATTCTCAACACCTATTTCAATTTGATTTTATGCTTCATCTAGTGTCTTCGCTTAATCACTTCGTCTGATCCATCTTAGACTTCGTCTTATTCAGCTTTTACTTGAATATCATCTTGATTTGATGATTTGTGCTACTTATATTTATCTGCACACTTAATAAACTCATCAAAATAGTTCACACACTTCTATTATTATTATTATTTGATTTTCATCAAAATCAGTAGAAGAAGTGAAGTATTCTTGGTTTAACAATTTGGTCTCTTGGGAGTGTTCTAAATTTGGATGAATCTATGTAACACGAACACGGCAAAATGGAGCTATGTCCGCGTGTCAGACACGTGTCCATGTTGGACACCACCTAACACGTGGTGGACACATGTCTGACACGTGTCCTTACTTGTCGGAATTAAAAAATAATTTCTGTATGCTCGGACATATTTGAACACGGGTCGAACATGGCTGGATTCAAATTTCGACCGTTTACCATCCGAGCAAATTATTTTTAATCCTAAACTTTGACTATTTATTTCTTTGTCTATTTTTGGATAAGAGATTGTAGACAAATTGCTTAATAGAATATATGCTCCATGTTTTTGTAGAGAGGCTTATAAAGTACCAAATATGTATGGACTATCAAGATGTTGGAAGTCTTGAAACACATCAATCAATATATATCATATTATGAATTCTGGATTTTTTTTCTTAATTCTAAATTTTATAATATATATATATATATATATTCGTGTCCACCAAATTTTAGAAGTTGATGTGTCCTCGTGTCAGTGTCAGTGTCCGTGTCCGTGTCCGTGTCCGTGTTATGTCATGTGTCTGTGTCTGTGTCCGTGCTTCTTAGGGATGAATTAAAATAAACACTGATGGGAGCTGTCGTGGTAATCCATGGGAGGCTACTGCTTGGGGGATTCTATGGGATCATAAAGGTGTTTGCTTGTTGGTTTTGCTTTTAAAGTGGAATGATGTTCAATCATTAATGCTGAACTTCAAGTAATTTGACAGGAGTTTCTATTTTCTTGGGATGCAGGTTATCATCCAGGGGGTTAGAGTCTTGACTCTCAGCTTGTCATCCATCTTATTAACTTATCTAGCTTGGGTCACCACCCGCTTGGAGCTTTGGTAGAGGATTATCGAGCTCTGATCAAGCATAATTGAGAGTGTCATATTTGACATATTTATCTTGAGCCAAAATTTTGTGCTAATTTTTAGCCAAACAAGGGCTTAATTGAGATCTTGGACGTTAAATATGGGATTCTCATCTTGTGGAGCTGTCTGTCATTCTTGATGTGAACTTAATCAATGATAGGTTTAGTCGTTAGTTGTTTGTTTCATTTCTAATGTATAAAGAAACAATCTTAACGATTTCCAAGAAAAACAACACAGCCTATGAAATATCATCAAGTTTAGGTAAAGGAATAGACGTAAGGAAAAGCAGCAATGGAAAAAGAGATTGTTCAAAATACGCTTGTTTTGGACCCTAGAGAAGAAGATAAAACTCGCACATTTGCCGATTCTTCAAAGTCTTCCCAAATTAGGAAACTTGGTGTCTTGCTCTTCCTTTACTCTTTTTTAGTTTTTAAAATTTTGATGATTTTCGTCCTTTAAGATTCTTCATATTGTGTTTAATTATGTTATGTCTTAGGATGAATTTTTTGATCTACTGCCCTTGGAATTAGGAGTTTGATTAAGAAAAAGTATGTGTTTTTTTACCCTTTTGATGACTAAAGTTAATCACCTTAATTACGGTTTGCTTTTATATGGTGTGTAGTTTTTGATGAATTATATTGAGGTTTGTTATCTGGATCAGGTTGGTTTTCTTTTTGTTCTCTAATTGCATTCATGGCGCAGAAGGCCTGAAACTTGGAACCCGCCCCAAACAAAGTTAACGAGCTGCGTAATAGGCTACCATTTCACGTGGTTTCTTCCAAAGAGAGAGTCAACACTCGGTGTTTCTAATTGACTGGATCATTATCATTAATTCACAAATGTGAACAGCAACTTCATTGTTGTTGGTTCTTGTTTTTATCACATATTCTTGAAGATTATCTGGGAAATAGAACTGGTTGTTCAGTATTCTTCGAATGAAACGTTGTGAACTAACGGTTCAATGAAGTTTTTGCCGCATTGTAGAAAATGAGAACTTTTGAAATACGTATTGGTTACTTAAGTGGACAATCAGTCAATTGAAGATAGGCAATGTTGGGATCTCTCAAAGTTATTCTGCAATTAATATTTACGGAAGTATTATGATGTTATATATAGATGAAGCATAAGGATTGGGTTTTATGTCTGTGTTTGTCAAAACAAACCTTGAGAATTCTTGTTAATGCCTTATCTTATTGGTTGCAACTTTGTGGATGGATTGATCCTGACGTGGCATTATGAGTAATTATTATATGTGTCTTTCTATTTGCAGTTATACATGGTAAGTATACCCTGAAGTTGACCGTTAATTTGTATCTGTTGGCCATATAACATACCACTCTTTGTTTAGGTCTATTCCTTCACACGTATTCTCAACCTTGTTGTATTTTATGGGTGTCTATGGCAACTGGGTTCTAAGATTAAGATAATTTTTGTCCTTTTGCTCAGAAAAGTGCATGGCATAAAGAGAAGCTATGGAATTCTCTAGTTTGAAGCCTCAGCAAAGTGAAACTAATGGTATGTGGAAGTTAGAGATGGATCGATGGCGGGCCCAAACTGATGCTTTGCAAACAAAGTTAATGGAGGTGAAGGCCTATATACATGGTTCCAAGGAAGATGCAAAGAAGAAATTGGAGGTTTTTTGACAAAGAGTCTGAAGAAATAAAGGGACTAACCTTTAGATAAGCTATTTAGATGCGGAATTAGGATTGTCTCCCCATTGCAATACCCATGTAATGTTCGGTCTCGATGGCTACTGGAATCGCCGGTGTTGCATGCCGCAAGTCCCCGGTCCAGATAATGGAGGATCAATGAGATTGATTCTTTTTGTGAATTTTGTGTAAGTTTTTATCAGTAAAAACCATCTCTTTTAACTAAAGGAAGCACCA
>JAOSBN010000179.1:10267094-10298069 GCA_027563595.1 Erythroxylum suave | reverse complement strand
GTTGATAGTTTTTACAATATGAAGAAACTTATTCGGGGTCTTGGTTTGCCTGTTGAAAAGATTGATTTTTGCAAATTTGGATGTATGTTGTATTGGGGTGATGCATATAGCTAAGTAGAACTCACTACTATAAGACTAAACATGTTCGAGTCAAAGCAGCCTTGAGTTTACTCAACAAACATATAATAAACAAAACTTTAGTTTGTTCTTCTAATAATGGAAGATAACAATCACTTTATCAAAATGTACTTAATATTTTAATGAGATATTTTAATTTTATTCATCTCATCAATCATAAAGTTTTATGTAAAATATCATACCTATAAAACATACAATTTGACATGCAATATACACAACTAATGCACTCATAAGCAAATTATATGCATAAAACATCAATCTTTGATCTTCATAATCTAAAATAATAATTTCAACTAATTGGAAAATTTAACTTTGATTAAACTCATTGATTCCTAATATAATTAAATTCATATTACAAATAGAAATTTAATTAGATTTGAAAACAAATTCTCAAATCCAATTGGAAACTATTTTTGAATATCTTTATGCCTTTAACAAAATTTAATTGAAAATAATTTTAAATAAATTGTACTTCTTACTTATTACAATTTCGAAAAAATACTTTTTAAAAATTATATAAATAACACATTTTAATCTAATTAGAAAATTATTTCTAATCTAATTAAAAATTACTATTTCTAATTTCATTAGAAATTGCTTTTCTTAGTTAGAAAACTATTTTCTAATATTGAAAGGGAACTACTTTCAAACTTAAATTAAACACTTTTAAATTTAATTCATGAAAGTCATTATATTATTTATTTAGAGATTGATTTCTCAATTAATTAGAAAATCCTTCTTTAATAGATTAGAAAATTATTTTTAAAAATTTCTCATTTTTCTTAATTAATAAATGAAAGCATTTTTCAAAAATTTAATGAAGAGAAATAATTTTTAATAAAAAAGAAATATTTCTAAATAATTTGAATAATCGTCTAAACAAATAAAATCACAAATTTAATTTATCTATATCAAATTGAAATAAGCAAATTTAATTAAGAACATATTTCTAAATTACTTAAGAAAACAATTTTCTTAATTTTAAGGAGTCTAATTAATTAATTAATTAATTAATTTCAATTTAATCGAAACTAATTAATTTTAATTTTAGAAGCTTTTTCTAAAATTAATTAGAAATCAACATAATTATTATTTGTAATCATATTAAGAAAAATAATTAATTTAATTCTTGATATTAAGATCTCACCTTAATTAATATAGTCTCATTATATTTATAATTTCTAACCTAATCCAATTATGAACGAAATCATTTAAAACCTTTTCTTGATTCTAATTATTGATTTAATTTAATAATTCAACTTTTGAAAAATTAAACTAAATTCCAAAAATTTTCCTAATAAAAATTAACCCTTGAAAATAATTTTAATAGGAATTTAATCTCTATTAAATTAATTTAATAGAAATTAAGGATTTAAAATATTAAAACCAAATAAAACAAAAGGGTAAAGTCTGTATGGCATGTGCATCAGACACTATCTCTGGGCGTGTGCAGTCAACTTAAGACACTACAATAAAAAACCTCTTTCCCGACGATTTCTTTAGCGACGAAACATAATTCGTCACCAAAGGACAACATATTTCGACGTTTGAAAGCACTAGTCACTAAAACTTAAAATTTAGTGACGAAAAAAGAGCGTCGTAAAAGGAAAAATCTTTAGCGATGTACACATAAAGTCGTCGTCAAATGCTAGATATTTAGTGATGATTGGTTGCAAAATAGGTGACGATTTCATATATTCGTCGCTAAATAATGAAAGGGTGACGATTTCCTAAAACGTCACTATAAGTTGTCAACCATATGGCGATGAATCCCACAAATCGTCACTAAAGGTTCTATATGTGACGACATTATTCTAAAGCATCACCAAAAGGTAAATATTCAGTGACGAGTATTCTGTTTGGTCGCAAAAAATTATAAATTCAGCGACGATTTGTTTGTCACCGTCACTAAATGTTTAACATTCAGCAACGAATGATGGAAATTATCACCAAATGGTCATCATTCAGTGACAAATGTTTGAAACGTCGCTGAATGTATGCATTTGGCGACGATTTCTAAAAATCGTGACCAAATCATTCACATTTTCATAAATTATTAAACTAACATTTTTATAATCTATCATATATATTGGAAAAAAATTGACAACATAATTTTAAGTGTTAAACAGTAATATTAATTATTTATTAGTATTTACTAACATTGAAAAAATTAATTAGTCAATTTTTTAATAATATGTTGATAAAAACTAATTAGTCAAATTTTTAATTATTCATTAGTATTTACTAACATTGAAAAAATTATTTATAAAATTTTATCAACGTATTATTAAAAAAACTGACAACATATTTTTATTGACCTGACATTAATTAATCATTAGTATTAATTAACATTGAAAAAAATTAGTTAATAAAAATTTAAATTATTTTATCAATATAATAAGATGATATATGGAGTAGTACGAACTTTGAATTAGAAGTTATCCAATTTATACACTCATAGAATTAGAACAATAACAGTCAATATTCAATAATATGCAACTTGACCCATAAGTAATACATATGTTGTTTGGAAAATTATTACAGATACAACAAGAAATTAACTTTAAAGCTGAGTTTAGTTGATTGACTCACCAATTGACAATTATATAATTACTTATTTAGATTCCAAGTGATATGAGAGTCAGTAAAGGTAAATAAGTCCCCAATGTCTGGATTCCCCAGAAGGGCTCTTACACATTTGAATGCATCAATTGAAACAGTAATAGCTTTTCCCTCAACTATAGTAGGGTTTCTCACACCCTCTTCCAACAACTTTTTTGTTATCTCTAAATTTGAAGAGGATGCAGTGAAATGATTGGTAGATTTAGAACCTTAAACACAATAAGTATAGAAGTTAGATGTTATCATATTAGTAAACCATTAAATAAACTAAAATTGGGGTGACATGCATATGTACATGAGCAGACAAAGTATTCGGAATTGATGAATTTGTCAAATCAACCAATTTTCCTTTATTAACTATTGGCAACGATAATCGTATATTGTAAGCAAATGTTTGATATTTTACGACGAGTTCTTGTTTCGTTGCTGAATGTTGTAAACTTAAAAAGAATTTAAGTGACAAACAACATCATCCCACTTAAAATTTTCATTTTACGACGAATCTTGTTTTTGACACAGAATGTAGCTACTATTAAAAAAAATTACATGCGATGACGACGTATGTCTTAAGCCATACGACGTCATCCCATTTGGGTTAAAATCAAACTCAACTTCTCTTCCCCCTCCCTCTCTTTTCTTTGTTCGTTTTCTCTGAAAATTTGCGTTCCCTCCTTTCTTCAATTTTCTTTCAGTAGTTGTTGTCCATTTTCGCAAAAAAATCTACCCCCCATCATCTCGTCAACTTCCGGAAACTAGGTAAGTTTTATTTCCTTGTTTGGTGTCCGTTTTTTTTAACAACCGTTGTTGAAACAGTATATATAAAATGTTGTGGCTTTTGCGTTTTCTTCAGTTGTTTGCATCTTGTGAGTAGCAAAATGGTTAGTATGTGTGTGTGTTGTGTGAATGAGGATGAAGAAAGGGGAAAGAATGAAAAAATTGGCCAAGATTATTGTATGTTATATTAGTGATTATTGAATTTTTTTCTTTATATCTATAAATAACATTTGCTTTAAAGAAAGAATTAATTTTTGGCATTTTCACAGTTAAAAGTATTTTTCTTTATGTCATATTTATTATTATATAATTTATACTTTTAATTAATTACATATAATTAATATTAATTTAGTCTCTTATAATTTTCGGGAAAGAAAAAGTTTATAAGAACTTCGAAATAAAATAATTACAACTTAACAAATATGGATGTTATTAAATATATGAAAACGTAAGAGCTTGTAGTTTAAAATTTGTTAGTGCTATAATTTATACTTACATATGAACGTGTAAATAAATTAGATATATTTCAAAGTAAATTAAGATTATGAGATAATTTGTCATCACGATATATATAAAATTGCTTTAAATTCAAATTTAGTAAGCGATTTTAACTTTCTCCATAAAAGATAATTATGGCCTCTTTTATATTAATTATACAAGTATAAAAATCAAACGATATTTTATTTAATAATATGAATTAAAACTAATTTTACAATAATAATATTTTTTTTGAGAATCCTACTGTACTCAAATCTCTACTATTTCAACTGTAATTGCAAATGTAGCAGATTGCATTTTATTTTCATCAATTCGATAAGGGAAAAATTAAAAGACAAGTGTATAAAGTCTAACTAAATTACACTTAACTACTTAATGACATTATTGATTATTTTTAGCATGGTTAATATGTAATAATATTCTACAGTTCAAAATAATTTATTATTCTCCAAAATTGTTATTAACCAATGTCATGGCCATACTATTTTGCAAATTCTGTGTTCGTTTTTTTCTTGGAGTTAACAATCACATAACATTACTTTTGCATTATTATTATTATTATGCATTATTACTATTAGTTGTAGTATTAGTATTGTTATTATTATTAAATTTCTTCTTCTTATTATTATTACTATTTTTATTATTTTTATTATCATCATTATCATCATCATCATTATTATCATTATTATCATTATTATGATTATGATTATGATTATGATTATAATTATGATTATGATTATGATTATTATTATGATGATGATGATGATTATTATTATTATTATTATTATTATTATTATTATTATTATTATTATTATTATCATCATCATCATCATCATCATCATCATCATCATCATCATCATATTTGTGGGAAGAAATACACAAGTTGCAATGTTAATGGGGGGCGATATCACATACAAAATCGAGATAGTCGAGTTAGAAGTCAAAATAGTGAGGTTGTCGTTGAAGGATGTCATGATGATGAAATAATGGACTTCTACAGTGTCATATCTGAAATTATAGAGTTGTACTACATCAAGGATAAGAAGGTTATTCTTTTTAAAAGCAAATGGTTTGATCTAACTGACATTAGAGTGAATGCGCATATTACTATAAATGTTATAGTAAGACATGGTATGATAATGATCCTTTTGTCCTTGTAACTCAAGTCAAACAAATTTTCTACGTCAACGATACTGTATTGGGTCGCAATTGGAAGGTTGTTCAAAAGTTTTAACAAAGGAATGTCTTTGATTTCTGTGAAAGGGATATTGGTGAATTAGATAAAGATGCTAATGAAGTCTATCAAGATAGTGGATTGGAGATCAATAACAAAGGCATTATAGCAGAAGATGCAGATATATCTTTATTCTATAGGAGAGATGTCGAGCCACATATAGTTCAACTGGATGAAATCCAACCTCATCTTATCTTACAAACAGATGAAAACTATACTCAGGATGACTTCAATGACAATAACGATACTTTGTTGGAATATATTAGTGATGAAGAATCAAACGAGCATCTACTTAATGAGGATGATTTTCTTCATCTTGATGATGATGATTGAATGTAAGTTTTTTTTTTATTGTTTCAAATGTTAATAACATAATTATAGGTCTTATGTTGTTGATATAGTAGTTATGTTTATTTACGATGATTATAAGCATATTTTTAATGTTTCAGTTATGTTTTTGCGGTAGTTGATGAATTTCTGTATTTGTTGTCTATTTTTTGATATTGTTGATGTTATTGATTTTGACACAGGTTGATTATAATTGGACCTGGTCGTAACAAAGAAAAGAGGGTGGTTACGGGTGATGAAGTTTGTCCAACATAATAACCAGCAATTGCATCATCACATGAGGAAAGTCAGCATTTACTAACATCGTCTGGTAGTCATGAGGGATCTTTAGATTTGTTATTGATAACCAAGCATATATACATTTATGCTCTCATTACATGTTTTGTGTGTTTTAATCATTATGTTGTTTTTTTAGGTTCCAATATTGGCCTCAGAAAATGAGGTAGAGAAAAAACAAAAAGAGTTGAGTTGCAAAAAATGAATGTTGTAATGAATTCCAAGTCGTCTGTGACTATTGACCTGACATAAGGGCGCCCAGTTGATAAGATCCAAGCAACAAAATTAGCTAGTGAATTGGGCGTTGTTACTTAGAATGAGTTGCCTTGCCTTCAGCATATCAGACAGTTGAAAGAAGACAACTTGTTGCAAAAAGCTTTGGATAAAGTTTCGGTATTATTTCAATTCATTTCATTATAAGTATTCCAATTTTACTTAACTAAATTAAAACCTTATCTTAATATTGTAGATATCGAACAGCCTGAGGTTTCAAGCAGTGTTGGTTCACTACTGAAACAAAAGCTGAAGGATCATTGATATCGACTACATAAATATTATCAGTCTTTCCCTTCTGATGATGAGGCCAGGAGACATATGCCGAAAAGAGAGATTGAAGAAAACTGGAACAAATTATGTGATTATTAGGGTTCATCGCAGTTTAAGGTTTGTTTTCTTTTGTTCATATGTTTCTTCCATTAATTGTATTTATACAATTTATGACTAATTCTCTTAATTTAGGAAAAGTGTTAAAAAGTGAAGGCCAATAAAGTAAAAAATGATGACTCTGCATAACATTGGCTCCAGATCATTTGTCGTTGTCTGACAAAAATTAGTAAGTATAACGTGTTCAATTTATTATTCTATTTTTTAATACAATAAATTCTAATTGGTTAAATCTTATTTTAATTATTGTAGAGTCAAACACAAAATCAAGGGCAACAGTATGATCAGATCAGACTGTACAAGCACACATACTACAAGGAAGAGCAAGGCTGGACGTTGGAAGAGGCACAAAATAATTATGTAAGTACAAATAAATTAATATTACAATTTTTTTCTTTTTTCCCTTAACTAATAATTTTTAAGTTCACTGCATTTTCTTCTTTACATTGTAGATCAAGATGCAGGAGTTGTTGCAAGCGTCATTGGCTGAGGGAAATCAGTCCAATGTCGATGAAATTTGCGACAATGTCCTTGGTAGACGATCGGGTTATATCAAACGGTTTAGATATGGCCCCAAGCCAGTTGGAGCCTCTTCCTCACGACCAGCATTGTAGACAACACTTCAAGAGGAGAAACAGGTACTGAAGACAAAATTACAATGTACAGAAGATAAGTTAAATCGGGGACTAAAAGAAATTAGCAACCTTAAAAGATTGGTTTAAAAAATGCTAGGTTCTTCTTATGATAATGCTAGTGACTGAGATTCAGACTCTTAGTTTGTAAATGATGTAAATATTATTTTATATATAATGCTTTCCATTTTATATGTTTATTTTATTTCAATTTATGATTATTTACAAAATATTAAAATTGTCTTAAAATTTGTGATAAATTAAAATAAATTCTTTTTTAACAATTATAATAATCATAAATTTCAAAATTAAAATTTGATAATATAAGCTATCAAAAATAATCCGTTAAAAAATCTTTAAAATTGTAATAAATTAAAATCAATCTGTTTATAAAAAATATAAAAATTATTAAATTAAAAATTAAATTTCGTCAATCAATACTATTAGCTACCAAATCAAATTCGTCACAAAAACTAATTCACTACGTATAAACAACGTCGGTAAAAGGTATTTGCCACAACAAACATTTCGTAGCTAAAACTTTTTTGCTACCAAAGAAAAATAGTCACAAAATCATATTCGCGACCAAACATTATTCATCACAAAAGATTTTTACCTACATTTAGAAAACGTCTATTAAACATTTCCCTACAGGACAAATTGGTAGCTAAAAGTTTTTTGCTACCAAAAATAAATCGTCACTAAAAATAAATACCGACGCGTAAGGGTTCGTGGGAAAAGACTTTTATTTACCAAAATGAAATGTTGCGCAAAATCATTGCTGATGTTTCTCTCTATCATCAGTGATAATTTTTTCCGTCAAATTATTTTTGTCGCAAACTTGGTTTCGCAACGATTTACGTAAAACGTCGTCAATGTTGTTTTGCTACAGGGATTTGGAGACAATTTTGGTGACGAAATATAATCATCGCACATTAGTAATAGCAATGATTTTTCTTTCTTTAGAGACGTTTAAATTTGTCGCTAAAAATCCAATTTGTTGTAGTGAGATCTTGGTGAGGCACCTGCATAGTTCTGAAGTTGCAAGACATTCGTACGAGTGATGTCACTCAATGCGAAGTTTCTCATCAAATAGAGAGGTTAAGCTAAAGGTTACTAGAAGTTTTCACGCTATTCTTCCCTGTTTAAGACAAATCTAGAGATAGGTGGAAACTCTAAAATCCTGTAGATCATTGTCAATAATACTTGAACATGTAGATAGATATAAAGAATTCTAAATGATGAATGCAAGCCTTTGAATCAAATAAATCCTAGTCATCCATTAAGGAGGTGGAGGGTTATAAATACTTAAGGGGAGTTCATTGATAACATGCATAGAATCTTATAGTAATAGTCTTGTAGAGCTTTCTTAATTAACACAAGCATTCTTTAAGTTTCCTCGCTTTGTTCTTATTTTACTTTCATCTTTACTAATTTGTGCTAGCTTAGCTTTTAACATTTAAGGGAAAAGTTGACTTAGTTGCGAGACATATAACTAATTATCATACGGTTCGTTGGTAAAAAGATCAAACGCATGAGAATTGGTATCAGAGCTAAGGTTGTGTTCATCGTTGCCTACTAAAGATGTCCAGAACAAGTGGGACTAACAACGTTGGAGAGGAGAAGAAAACTGGTAGAGAGAGATGAAGGTCGAGAGTCGTCTTGGTGGACATCAATGGAAGGCTCGCAAAGGTGGAACTTGCAGTGACCAAAAGGCAAGAGAAGTTTGAGAAGGTAAACTAACACATTGAGGAACTTCAGAAGGGGAAAGAATAGTTCCAAGAGGAGATGCAAGGTACCTTGAACATTGCCGCTAGGTGTGTCAATGGGTTGGGCCGGGTTGTGATGGGCCATAGCCTAGGGCCTAGCCCGCCGACCTAATTACTGCTTCCAAATGCCTAGGCTAAGTGAAGACCTTGGAGGAATCTCTTCAATTCGAGATTCACTAACTCAAAAAAGTGTTTGCAAAGGTCATCTCTGAGTTGCAGGATGAGCTAGTCCTTTGTAAGAGGACAATTTCTTAAGGGGAAGTAATGTCATGCCTACGGTAGTCATTACTCCTTCGAAGGTGGATGTTCCAAAACCAAAGGAATATGGTAGGTCGAGGAATGTGAAGGATATTGATAATTTCATTTGGAGCTTGAAACAATACTTCAAGGCACTTGGTGTCATGGAAGATGCCAAGAAGATTGACAATGCCACTCTCTACCTTGATGGTACCGCGATAGTTTGGTAAAGGAGAAGCGGTGGTGATATTGAGAAAGGTAATTGCACTATAGACACATGGGACGAGTTCAAGAAGAAACTCAAGAGGCAGTTCTACTCTGAGAATGTCAAATTGGAGGCGAGAGTCAAGCTAAGACTTCTCACACAAAAGGGAAGAATTCGAGAATATGTGAAGGAGTTCTTCAAAGTGCTCTTAAAGGTCCCTAATTATCCAGGTAAGGAAGCACTCTTTGCTTTCATGGATGGTTTACAAAATTGGATGAATTTGGAGATCTAAAGGCGTAGTGCATAAGACCTTGCCACCGCCATTTCCATTGCCAAGTCGCTTATCAAATTCAAGAAGCCCGAGAACCCCAAATCTCACAAAGACAATGGTGGAAAAGGAAAAAGTAGGGGAGGCAACCATCAAAGCAAAGAGGATTCCCATAAGTATGGCAAGCACAAGGAGAGTGGCCATAAGGAGGAAAAAAGTGGAAAGCAATGATCAAATGCTTCTTTTGTGAGGGACCATACAAGGCAAGGGAGTGCCCGAAGAAGAGCAAATTGTCTGCCTTGATTGAAGAAAGGGAGGAGTAATGATAACTCAAAGAGATCGAGGCGAGGTCCTTGCAAATCCTAAAAACCATCAAGGCCAAAGTTGAGGTGCCCAAGTCTAAGAAGAAGGGACGATTGTTCGTGGAAGTCAAGGTAGGTGATAAAGATATAAAAAATTTAGTTGACACTAGAGCTACTCACAACTTCCTCAAATTAAAGGAAACTAAATGATTAGGCCTCAGGCATAGTAAAGAGCAAAGATGGCTCAAGGCAGTGAATTATGAGCCTTAGTCGACATTTATAGTTGCTCGTAACATCAAAGTATGCCTAGGTGAGGGGTCTGACCTTTTTTCAATTGTGCCTATAAATGATTATCCAATTGTGCTTGGCATGGAGTTTATGGATGGTGTCAAGGTCATGTTGATTCCCTTTGGCAACATTATGTACATCTTAGAGGAGGATAATCCATGCATGGTGCCTTTGTCACGTGGGGCAAGTCTACAAGTCAAGCAACATTCGGCCGCCAAGGGTGTGAAAAAGATGCAACCCACATTCTTGGTGGCACTTATAGAGTTAGAGCAAGCTTCATCATAAGGTCTACCTAAGGGGATTACCCATATCCTTGAGGAGCATAAAGATGTGATGCTTGTGGAGTTGCCAAAGAAGCTTCCACCAAGCGAGAGGTTGATCACAAGATCAAATTGGTGCAAGGTACAAGTCCCATAGTGGTACCTTAACAAATGGCACCTCCTGAGCTTGAAGAATTGAGGAGGCAACTGAAGAACTTGTTAGATGCGGTATATATCTAATCATCAAAGGCTCCATATGGTGCACTCATTCTTTTCCAAAAGAAGCAAGATGGGTCACTTTGATTGTGCATCAACTATAGGGCACTCAATAAGATTACTGTAAAGAACAAGTATCCCATCCTATTGATTGTCGACTTATTCGATCAACTTGATAAAGTGAGATATTTTACTAAGCTTGATTTGAGAAGGAGGTACTATCAAGTGAGGATCGCAGAGGAAGATGTACCAAAAACTATATGTGTTATGAGGTATGGTTCCTTTAAGTTTTTAGTAATGCCTTTTAGACTTGCTAATTCACCCGCCACATTTTGCACCCTCATGAATCAAATGTTACAACCCTTCTTAGACAAATTTGTTGCGGTGTACTTGGATGATATTGTGATATATAGTAAAACATTGGAAGAGCATATTTGCACTTATGACAAGTTTTCAAAGTCTTATGGAAAAATAAGTTATATGTGAAAAAGCATAAACGTGCTTTTTCACAACATAACGTTATGTTTTTGGGGCATATTATGGGAGGAGGCAAGCTAAGAATGGACAAGTCCAAGGTGCAAGTCTTCTATGATTGGGAATCACCAAGGAAGTTGTCTGAGGTATATTCCTTTCTTGGCCTTGTCAACTACTACCGAAAGTTCATCAAAGGATATTATACCCTCGCATCTTCACTCATTGATTTATTGAAAAAGAATAGAGTTTGGGATTAAGATGCTAAGTGTCAAGGAGCATTCGAAGTATTGAAGGAAGCAATGATGGAAGAACCAGTGTTGGCCCTTCCCGATCACACTAAGCCATATGAGGTATATAATGATGCTTCCAATTTTGCATTTGGTGGTGTTTTGATGCAGGATGGACATCCAATTGCTTACGAGAGTCATAAGCTAAATCTTATTGAGCACCGCTATATGATTCAAGAGAATGAGATGACTGCAGTAGTGCATTGTTTGCACCAATGGAGGCATTACTAGTTGGAGTCTAAGTTTGTTGTGATGAGCGATAATGTTGTCACAAAGTACTTCCTCAACCAAAATAAGTTGACACCTAAGCAAGCTAGGTGGCAAGTTTTCTTAGCAAAGTTTGATTTTGTGATGGAGTACAAGTTGGGTAAAGCCAACATGGTGGCTAAAGCTCTTAGTAGAAAGGTCGAGCTAGCTGCCATCATAACTCCAAATTTTCCTTTGGTGGATCATGTTAAGGAAGGACTTGAGCATGACTCGCAAGGTAAGAGTTTGGTGGAGTTGGCAAGATGTGGGAAGACATGTCAATTTTGGCATAGGGATGGAGTGCTCACTACCAAAGGTGATCGAGTGTATGTGTCAAAGTGGTAATGCTTGAGGAAGCAAATCATTAAGGAGTTCCATGATTCCAAATGGGCGAGACATCCTGGTGTACATCATACATTGGCACTTATAAAACGTGTATATTATTAGCCCTAAATGGGTGAGGACATTGAGTTATATGTGAAAACTTATCTTGTGTGACAATAATACATGGCGGATATTGTGTGCCAATAAGGCAAGCTAGTTTGCCAGAACCATTGCCCATTCCGAAGAAGCCTTGGGAGAGTATTTCCATGAATTTCATCATATGTCTATCAAATTCCAAAAGATGTAACAACATTATGGTGGTGGTGGATCGGTTTAACAAATATGGAGTATTCATCTCTGTGCCTACAGAATTTATAGTCGAGGATATGACACACCTATTCTTTCGACATATGGTGAAATATTGGGGCATACCTAAGAAAACTATGAGTGATTGGGACACTTGCTTCATCAGAAGATATTGGATGGAGTTGTTCAAGCTAATAAGGTCTGAGCTCAACTTCTCTACAAACTTTCATCCTCAAACCAATGGCCAATTCTCATACAATTTGTAAAAGAGTGAGTCAAAGGGAGCTAGTATATTCGAGATAGCTACGGGACAACAACCAATGACTCCTAACATTTAGGCAATTGGGTACAAAGGTCCAAGTCTTGCTCTATAGGAAGACTAACATGACACGAGCATACTTGGCAAGGGCTGTCGAGCGAATGAAGAAATGGGCGGATACTAAGAGGAGACATTTGGAGTTTGAGGAAGGAGACTTAGTTATGGTGAAAGTCCCTTCCCCATCAAAGCTGACGGTTTGCAAGGGTTCACAAGGGGCTAGTAAGGCGATATGAGGGTCCTTCCCCATAGAAAAAAGAGTTGGCAACCTAACCTATCGTTTGACATAGCCCTCATATTTGGAGACGCATCCAATCTTCCTTGTGAACTTGTTAAAACCATATCATGCTAATAAGGAGGAGTCAAGTAGAGGCGAGTCAAGAAGAGCACCCCTAGCCATCACTACTTCTTATGAGCGCGAGATAGAGGAAATATTTAAGCATCGTGTCATACCGAGGAGGGGTTCCCATCTAAGCTATATGGAGTACTTTGTGAGAAGGGTTACTCAATAGTGAGGCGAGTTGGGAGCATGAGCTCACATTATGAGACCATAAGGAAATGATCGAGGCATACAAGGAGGAAGCGACGAGGGCGTCAACCAAATAAGTCGGGGAGAATGTCACACAACGCAAAGTTTCCTATGAAATGGACAGTTTAAGCCAAAAGTATATAGAAGTTTCCACATTATTCTTCCATGTTCAAAACAAGTCTAGAGATAGGAGGAGGACTCTAAAATCTTGTAAACCATTGTAAATAATACTTGAACATATAGATAAATGTAGAGAATTTTAGATGATGAATGTGAGCCCTTGGATCAAATGAATTCTAGCCATTCATTGAGGAGGTAGAGAGCTATAAATACCCAATGGGAGTTTATTTGTAACATGCAAAGAATCTTATAACAATAGCTTTGTAAAGCTTTCTTAAGTAATACAGGCATTCCCTAAGTTTCCTCATTATTGTTCTTGTATTATCTTTAATCTTTACTAACTTGTGTTAGCTTTGCTTCTAGTATTCAAGGGAAAAGTTGACTTAGTTGTAAGACATACAACTAAGTGCCACACGGTTCGTTGATGAAATGACCAAGCTATGATAGTGATGGCTGGCTGGAGCACAAAAAACTACATTGCATAATTCTACGTCTAAATCTTCGTCTTAAATATTCAAGTTTTATTTTTTTGTGAATTTTAAACCTTGAGACAAATTTCTGGAGTTGGTTCCAAGTTTTATTTATTACACGATCGATAAGCTAGCAATGACTTTTACAGATATCTATCCATAATTGACTTCCATCACAATTTTAAATTATAAATCAATTATATAGTCCTTATTAAATAAATTTTTATTTTATGAAAAATATTTTAATCATTTATGATATTAATAATAAATAATATCTATCAAAATTCAACAAATAATTTTTATAGACTCATAAAAAATGATAGTTAATAATACAATTAACCTATACAATTATGAATTAGTTATTCTATTTCATCTAGTTGAAGTAATTATAAATTTAATTTCAATTAATGAGATTTTTTGGATCATCAAAACAAACCTCTTCCATTCTAAGCTGAAAGAATTATGTTGGTAACAATGCTTGGCTGCCTAATATAACTTTTGGATTTCAAAATTTGTAACACTGCATCGCATCGCTTTCTTGATTTTCCAAGAAGTGTCCACTTGCCTAAACATACAGAACTGGCAATAGAAAACTCTGAACAGGAAAGACACAAAATAATCCTTTGACAAGAATCAAATTCGGATTGCAGGCTTGTCAATAGTACAGTAAAAGCAATTATAAGGTGAAGAAAACACTCAGCTTGTAGCTTGGGTCTTACTTAATCCCCTTACAAATGTACGCGTCTCGATATCTTATAACGAAAAGAACAATAGAAACAAAAGTGAAGGAGTTGTGACTTTTAATGCTGAGCGCTATTTCTTGTGGATGCAAGGGAATTTTCAGATATCTTTCAGATCTGAGGAGGTCACACAGATCAGCGCAATTTTAGCAGAGCCAAGTACTGTTCCCGAAACCAACAAATTATCTAGAGTGGACCGAAGTTAGTCAGTTCATACTGTTCACTGGTATTGACATTCTAGCAATTATGGCTTCAGCTTTTTCTGTTCATAGTTACTATCAACTTTAACCTTCGTATCGGGCTAATGTACAAAAGTAGGGGTTAGCTGCTTCAAAGGTTGAAAGGCCTATTATTTTTTTCATTTTTAAATTTAAATTTAGATTTTTATAAATTAGTATATATTATTTATTTATTTAATATTAATTGCTAATATGAATTATGACTAAATAATTTAATTATTCAATTTATTATAATTTTGTTATTAGTTAAAAAGTAAAAGTTACGTAAAAATAAAATATTTTCAAATTTTATATTTATTTAATAGATAAATTTAAAATTTTTCTAAAAATAATAACTAGTAAGTAAAAAATATTTTAGTAAAAAATATCAACTTTACAAAAAAGTACACATTTTACTTATATAATTGTTTATTTAAATAAAAGATATTTTATTAATATTTACTAATAAATATTATATCAGAAATTAAAATAAAATTATTTACTTAACCAATTCATAAAATTAATTTACCTTTAAGTTTTATGTAATATTTAGTTCAGTAATAAATGTATAATACATTGAAATTAACAAGTAAGGGTATTTAAAAAAACAGATTAAAATAAAAATAAAAATAACCAAAAAGCTATAACCAAAAAAATAACATAACTAGACATCCCCACTCTTAAAAATTTTGAAGTCCATATTTAAGTCTTAGAGATTTAATTTTAATTTATTAATTTATTGAATAATTTATTTATAACACAAGATTAGAGAGTTATTATTGAATTATTACTTATATCCAAGACTTTATCCAATTCAATTAGTAGATTATTAAATTGTTAAGTTATGAAAAATTAGTCATCGTGCTTGATATTATATATAATCATGCATTCATTACAAGGACTCAAGGGAAGAGCAATGTGAACCGACTTACGAATCATGGGGGAATTTGTCCTACGATCATATCCTAAGGTACAATGATAAGTTCATGACTCAGAGTCCTTGTTTTTGTGATCATGTTAGACATCTACCGAATCAATTCCTAACAATTTGTATGCTTGCGACCCCATTAATTAGTGGTTCGTAAAGAACCAGAAATCTGTTCCTGGAAAAAGGGACCAGAATCTGAAAATTTGTCCTCAATGTGGATGGTCCTCTCTCAACGATGAATCACTTATCCTGTCGGATTGTACTGTACCTGTGGTCCTATATTAGCTTCTTTAAGGGCATTTACTGTATATGACCTTGGTTATTTCCACAATCGCTTTGCCAATTTGGGAAATTTCCAAGTTTGACAGATGACAGCCTCGTGAAGCTAGCTTTATCCAAGGACAGGAGCAAGTTGACCAGCTCTTGTTGTAGCAATAGCAATTATAAAGAAATGGAAAAACTAAAAAGAACGAACATTGAAGACAATATGATAACGTCTATTATAACCGATTCACAAGGTAGTTTTAGAACAGGAGAATCAAGTTTGATAATAAGATATTTTATATTTTATTATGATTATGATTATTAATGAATTACAGCGATTCTCGTTTTTTAGAAATTATAAAGTCTTTTTGGTTTCTTTTTTATAACTAACGTACGGATGAGATAAATTCCGCCCAAACAGTTATCAAATATAAAACGATGATGTGGCCAAAACTAATGACCAAAACGACGTATTTGAGAGGACAAAGAGTGAGATAAACGGTCCCCTTTATGTCTTTAGAGGGGGCAACAAGGTAGGGCAAACCCCAACGGGGTTGGAAGCTGCATGACATTGCAAAACAGTTGCCTTTCATAATCTGCTTTCGTCTGTGCTCTCGTCCCTCATAGCACATGACTTTGTTCAAGCTCTAGCAGCATTAATTCATCATTTCGTCTTTATACCCTCTAATCCACCATAAATACCATCTCACCTCCTCTCAGACCTTCCCCACAATTGCCACAATTTCTCTTCTCCTGATCAAATCGTACCCACATAGATTGCTCTCTACCTCTTGCAAAGCTCGCAAAAGATTCGGACGTCAAAAATGGCCCTAAGGAAATCAAACAAGCTTCCACAAACAGTGGCTCTTAAGCAAATCCTGAAAAGATGCTCTAGTTTTGGAAAGAGACACGGTTACGACCAACAAAGCCTTCCTGATGATGTACCTAAAGGCCATTTTGCAGTCTATGTTGGTGAAAACAGAAGCAGATATATCATCCCCATATCATGGTTGGATCATCCCGATTTCCAAACCTTACTTCGAAGAGCTGAAGAAGAGTATGGCTTCAAACACGACATGGGTCTTACCCTTCCCTGTGAAGAGGTTGTCTTCCGCTCTCTAACAGCCATGATAGGATGATGAACTGGATACGATTTTAGAGGCATATGATCCACAAAGATTAAGCTTTTTCCCTTTTCATTTTTGTCTGGTGCAACACTGACTTAAATTAATTCATCATTAACCTAGCTAGCTATTGTTTATACCATCTTTTCTTGTTGACCTTCGATTGTAATCAGTATTATATATTATTATTGCTTGTATTACTTGCAAGAAATAAAAGATGATTTATTGGTATTTCCAAGTTCAAAAAAATATTTATGGCTTATCATTTCCGGGTTAGTTTATGATTATGGCACCGAGTTTAAAGTTCCTGCTTTGTTTGTTTCTCGATAGAGCTAAAGATTCGATCTTCAAGTACTCGCACCATCACTTTTTAGAAAAGAATAGAAAGCAAATTAAATCAACTTCGCCACATCATATTCACCAAGAAGTATGCATCTTCTTTCTCATTTTTTTCATGAAAAAGAAATGGCATTTGAAGCGTTGAAATTGAAACAGGAGTTCAATATACAGCAATCCTTTTGTTAATCTTCAAAGCAATATCAGCAGTTTAAGCTGTGAAAAGGAATGTAACCAAAATAAAAGGCATGGTATATAGACCAAAACCCACCTACCATGTAAAAAAAAGAGAAAAACTTACCTGTTCTTTTGAACTCCAAAATGCAGAAAGTTGTGAAACTTACTTGTCTCTCTTTCTTTATCCCTTATTAATTGGGAAGATAATATTTTTATCATTTATAAATTAAAATATTGATAACCACGAAAACCTGTTAATCACCAACTATGAATCTTTTGGTTTGACATTTTTAACCATGTTAAAAAAATGGGACCAGAAAACAATACAAAACAATAAAGTTCCTTGATTACCATATAAGATTATTCTCAATTATGAAAATTAAATGTTAATTCTACATAAATATAATATTTAAGATTTCAGAATTATACGATCTTTTACAATTCAGTTACTTATAAGAGAAAACATTCTTAAATCTATTATAGACTTGAAAATAATGGTAGAATATAAAATTTCTCTCTTTTAATCCCTTTAAGTTTAACCATGTACTTTATGAAGAAAAAATTTTGTTAGAAAGATCCAATTCCTAATTGGAGTTTTCTTTATGTTATATGTACCTAAATTTTAAATATTGGATTAGAAGTTAAATTGGTAACACAAAAGATTTAAGGTTTAAAAGATTAAAACATTATAAGACTGTTATAAAAATTGTTAAACATTGAATAAAATTAAAGAATTTAAAATATAATTGAAAGAGATTATTCTTATCCATCAAAGAATTTAAAGTTTAAGTGAAAAAAGCTTATGAAATGAAAATAAATTAACTTATTTTGTTTTATAGTAACTTATTAATTTACAAAAAATGACTGATTAATTAATAAATTGATAGATTTTTAATAAAAAGAGTTATTGATGTAAATTGAATTAAAAAGTTAAAAATTGAATCGCAAAATTGGATAGTTCAAGATTTTTAATTGAACAAGTCAAACAGGTTGAATTTTTTATTCAATATTCACGTGATATTATTCATTTTTTCTAATTTAACAATAGAACATAATATGCAAATAATGAACTAAAAATTCTTTCTTAAATTGGTCAAATCATAAATAATTATTAAGTAAAAACCAACAAAGATCATAGTGGTTATACGTCATTAAATCGATATAATCTCATTGTACTCAATACAATATGTAATGAAAGGCATCATGATGGCCCAACTATAATATCTTTGTTAAAAACAAAATCTCATAATAACATCATACACTCCTATATATATACTAGCTCACACAATGAAACATGATACATTTAAATATCGTAAATAGTAAATAAATGAATAATACAAAACGTAAAGAATACAAATTTTCATCATAATGTCAATAATATTTTTTAGTAATCTATATTCTTTAATCATGTTTATTTAATATCTTTGTTGAAAACGCTTTTCCAAAGGATTTGCAACCATGGAATTGATACTAATGTGTTGAATTGGAACCTTTTGCTCTTGAAATTCTTTCTTTAAAGATAAAGTACTTCTATTTTATGTGTTTAGCATATTTAAATCATAACTTTTAGAAAAGAAGACAAATGTGACTTTATGATAATAAATTTTTAATAGCATGGTGATACTATCGACAAGTTTAAGTTCTGAAACAAAGTTCCGCAATTAGAACATATGAGCAGTAGCTTCCAAGCATATCACAAACTCAGCTTTCATAGAGGATGTGATAATTATAGGCTATTTTACACTTTTCAGTGAGATCATTTCTCCACAAAAAAATTGCTAAATGTAGATTTTCTTGTATCTACACATCTTACATAATATGAATATGAATATGAATATAAATATCATATTACCTCAAAATGATTAGATCTTTTTAAGTGAGCAAGTGATCTTTTACTCTTTAAAAGTATCTAAATCCTTTCTTTTTAAATTTCCAATGATCCAATCCTATATTATTTTGATATCTACCTACCATTTAACCAAAAACTATTATTCAATCTGGTATAAGATTAAGCATACATCAAACTACAAACAATAAATGCATAAGGAATCTATTCCATTTTTTGTATTCCAATTCAGTCTTTTGACATTGAATAAGACTTAATTTATATCCTTTTCTAATTGGGACAACAATTGTAGAATATTTTCTACTTAAATCTCTTTATAACTTTATTAATATATGCATTTTAAGATACCCTTAACAATTCTTATGACCTATCATAAAACATTTCTATTCCAATCATATAAATGCCTCACTCATATCTTTTATTTTAAATTTCTTAAAAAGAAAATCCTCAGTCTCATGTAATAAGTTAAGATCATTAAAATTAAGCAAAATATCTTCACTATATAAAATAAGAATTATAAACTTACTCGTACTGATCTTAATGGATATCCATTGATCAATAATGTTTTCCTTAAGTCTAAAAAAGTTGATGGTATCATTAAATTTAAGATACTATTGTTACAAAGTTTAATTAAGTCCGTATATTAACTTCTTAAGTTTACACGTCATGTGTGTCTTTTCTTTAATTACAATACACTCATGTTTCTTCCTTTAATTTCTTATTAAGAATGGAAATATATACATCCATTTAATGGATATTTAAATAATAATAAACTACTAATTTTATGATAATTATCAATGAGTCATTTTCAAAAAACAAGAAAAAGGTCTCCTCATAGTTAACATCATCTTTCTAAGTGAAATCCTTACAAACAAGTCTAGCATTATGTCATTTGACAATGCAATTAGAGTTATATTTGAGCCATGTCCCATTTATACCCAATTCATTACAACCTTCAGGAAATTCAACAAGATTTCATATTTCATTATAACTCATCAGTTTCATATATTTTTTTTATAGCATATAAACACTAAGTAGAAATACCACTTTTAATATCTTATGAAAGTCAAAAAGGATCATCATCAGTTCCTCATTCAAAATTTAACTCTTATAAATAAACCATATAATCATAAGAAAAATAATAGGCTTTCTCCACTTTCTAGACTTTCTTAATACTATCTCATATGGTTCATTTACCACAGGTTTGTTGGCTATGGTCTTACTATAGGGTGCTTCATCATTCATTTACTATTCTTGTATATTGTCAAAATGTTTAACAAACATGGGAATTACGAATGGGGAAAAAGTTTAAGGTAAAATAATATCCATCCTAACTTCTTGAATTTTAACTTTATGTGGTTCCACACTATTACTAATTTCACCATTTTAATGAACCTTGCATCTTTTTAGTTTAAAAAATTCTTATACTATAGTCAATACAATAAATATATACATTTTAGATTTTTCTAGAAAACTAATAAAGAAATATTTGTTATTCTTAGGACCAATTTTTTCCTATAGATTATAAAAGTTTACTTCTATTGATTAACTCTAAATATGTATATACCTCAAACTAGATTTTTCTTGTCCCCCATTCATAAGGAATCTTTGAAACTACCTTACTAGGAATTATGTTTAATAAATAGAAGATAATTTCCAAAGCATATATCCATATGATAAGGAAAGATAAGAATAACTCAATATGCTTTTAACCATATCCATTAAAGTATGCTTTTGCCTTTCTACAATACTATTATATTTTAGTGCGATGAACATTATGTATTGAGTACATACATTATGCTTTTTTAAGAATTTAAACAATAGGTCAAGACATTGTCCAATTTCATTTTAACTTCCTCAAAATTTACCACCTTTATCAAACCTAACAACCTTCACTTTTTGGTCTAATTATCTTTTAACCCCTATTAATAAACACATATAAGGTGTTTACTGATTATGATTCTTCATATAGCAATCAGACATATCCATAATATACAATCATCAATAAAGTGATAAAATACTTTTTCCAACTAAAAGATGAAACATTAAAAGGTCCATATATATCAAAATATAAAAGTTCAATGTGTTATGTGCTTATTGTATTTGTTTTCTTAATTATGTGTCTTATATGTTTTCTCTTAACACTATGCACATATTTACTAAAATAGGTAACATCTAAATTATAAATATTTCATTCTTTACAATCTTTGATTCTTTCTTTAGATATGTTACTTAGATGTTTATGTCATAAACGAGCTAAAATTTCTTCTACTAAACTATGTTTAATACCAACATTTAATGCAAGGTCAATAAAGTCTCAGCAAAAGGATCATCAAAATTTAATTTGTATAAACCATCACAAAACCAATAAAATTGTTATTATTAAATAAAATGCAACGTACATTTCAAAACTTAAAGTAATATCCAGCTTTATCAAGTATAGACAAAGAAATTAAACTTTGAGAAACAATAGGAACATAAAGTGTTTGGAAGAGGTATAAATGATGTCTAATGCCTAAATTCAAATGACAAGTTCTAAAGGCTTCAACCTTGAGCTTTGATTCAGTTACCCATAAATATAAAATTTTCATTTTAGTTTATGGTTAAGGTCATAAGGAATCTCTGCATCATATTTAAGACATAATTGGTAAAACCATAATCAACCCCATCAAGTGTTAAAAGAAAACTTGTAAATTTTGATTCAAAATGTACAAAAACACTATACTTACCTTTCTTTTCAAATCATGCCTTATCTTTCAAGAAGTCTTTTTTATCGTGTCCAACCTTTCCATAAAAAGGAGAATTACCATTCTTTTGTTCCTTCTTATGGATTTAGGTGGATGATTCATTAAAATTTATTAATTCCTTAATTCCTTTTTCATTATTCGTTATTGGTTCCTTTTAGCTTCTACTAATCTATGAGATTAATTGAGTAAATTCTTTGCTTCTTAAATCTTGATTCCTTTTGAACAAACATGCGTTATATTTTTGTCACATTATATTTGTCATTTATGGTGTTGTAACTTATTTGGAATGTACCATACTAATAGGTAAGGAATTTATGATAAATTGTATAACAAACCTTCCACTCACTTACAATCTTATAGATCTCAATCATATTGTTATATTTATCATTTCAGTTATATATTAATGTATGTTACAACAACCAGTAAACTTCATAGTAGATAACACATTCATTAGTATACCAATAACTGACTTATCAATAGTGTCAGATTGAAAGATAGTTTAAACAAACTGTACTATAATTTTTAGGAGTCATTGACTTAGTATTATTTGTTATTTTCATCTGTATGAGCATTAAGCTTAGTCCATTTGATCTTTTCCGAGCCTTATAGAAAGAAATTTATTGTCACTGCTAATGTTAGTTATAATAGTGGGCTTAAAAATTAAAAGTGTTAAATTAAGATGTGAAACATCTAAGTGAAACTGAAGTTGTTCAAATTATTCAAGAAAACTATTGAACTTCGTAGTATATGAAGCTTGGGAAGGAAGAGAAATAGACAAGAATTATGTAAAACATTGATTAATGATCATAACTTAATGCCCTGAACCATAAATAAAACATAAAATATAAATTCAAGATACATTCATATACGAAATAAATATACATTAAAGTTCTCCTTTGACTAGTCCAACAATATACATAATAAATATAGTTGATGCCCTGTGTATCTATCATGTAATTGGCAATCATGTACACTCTAATTAGACATGCTTACAATCTTTATTTATCTAAACACATCTATTCAAAATATCAATTAAATAAGATCACATTTATAGTAATAAAATGAGTTATTTGATTTTATGATCCGAACAATACTAAAGATCAATCACAACAACAATATAAGGGGGTTTTAGACATTTATGTCTAGACGCATCTAATAATTGTCTTAAACAATCTAAGAATTGTTAGAGTTTTTAGACATTTATTTTAGATGACAAAATTTGTCTAAAAAATATATTAAAAAGATTCTAATACTTCCAAAATTTCCACGAGATAAATTGACTCTTTTTTACAGCTGTAAATTAACTCTTATTAACTCTGGTTCTAATTTAATATAAGCTCTAAAAACTAAAAAAAAAGACAAAAAGCGATAAAAAAACTTAATTATGGCTATTAGTGGCTTTAGTTTTTTTACTCAAAATTAAATGATTAAGGATGGCCCCAAAAACAAACATACATTCTAAAAGTGCCTAATTGAAGACGACAATTATCATTTGATTACTTGCAATTAGTATCTTCTGCAGTCACTTCTTTTGAATCTTTCAACTGGAAGTAGGGTATTCATCATTTGATTACTTGCAAATTGCATAAAAAACAAAAGGAACTAGGAACTGACAAACTCGCCAATAAAGTTGTTGAGATTTGATAGGTACTAATTGATGCTGTCTAATTTTTTAGCTAAAGATTCAACATCATGTAATTTTCTATTATGATCAATTTAATTGGTTAGGGCAACCTAAAGTTGTGATCAATTATGGAATAGATCCCATAGTGCCTTCTATTAACTACGATTCAAATCCTTATAGGTGCATGAGAAGATGAATGGTTTTCTAATGGACTTATACTTCTTGATACCATAAAGGAAGTGTTTAGTTTTATAATCCAAGTGTTTACTATCTCACCTTATTTTATATGCTGCTAAAAAATAAATAAAACATTTTAATAACACCGAGTCGATTTGAACTCACTAGAGATTTATCAATTTACTTAAACACCCCTAACGACCGTACAACTGGGTAGGACCAACCTTGCGTCTAAGTTCTAGATGAGCTTCTAGATTTATCTAACTCTTATTACGTTCTTTTTTAGTTGGGCAGGACCATCATTTTGTCTAAACAAAACATATTTACCTAACACACGTGACTTTATCCCCTTCCTCCGTCTCACTCTCTTCTCTTCAAACTTTCAAAAGACGTGAACGACACAAGCCATCTCGCTCTCCCACGAACTCCAAACAACAAACTCTTTACCAATCTTCTACAGGTATCTCTCTCTCTCTCTCTCTCTCTCTCTTGTATTTGTCTTATTTTGTGTTTGTTTTTTCTACAAGTTATTGATTGGACTTTTGCACCGATCAAATCCTCCTTTGCTTCTGTTCACTAATTTTTCCGTTTCTTTTCTGTCTCAAACCCTCAAAATTCTTGTTTTTTTTCAATAGTTATCATTGTTGCCTATCTTCTTCTTTTTTTCTTTTTAATTGAATTACCTAATTTACGTTAACTTCGAATTGAAAGTCTTGTAACTGTAATGGTTTCAGGATCAATTGCTTTTGGGCCTTGATTGTAGATTACCATGTTTGGCTCCACCAACTGTAAGTTGTTTTTTAATTATCGCTTTATGCTTAGTATTTTTGCCATGTTTGTACAAGTATTTAGAAAGTTGTGAAGTTGCTTTTCTTACGTTCTTACTTTAATTTATTGATAATGTTTGTTGATGATGATCAAAATCAAAATACATCATTATTTTGACCTTCTATTTGTTTTTAATTTTTCATAAAATTTTGGCAAATAGCCAATTTCAAAGATTTTGTTGCAGTGAAGTTTATAACAACATTAATTCAAGCATTAAAAATTGTTTATTGATAATTGTTATGAGAGAGACAACATTCTAGCTAAAACAATATTAGTATTTAGTAATTAGTATTGTTCAATCTTATGGTTTACAAATTCAATATAAAATAATTCTTTAGATGAGAATTCTAGCTAATTCAATATAAAAAGTATTTAGTTGAGATTTTTGTATCCAAGCCATTCTATATTTAGTTGAAATTCTTTTATCCAAAGGAAAAATAGTGAAAATAAAACTTCAGTTCATCTATAAAATAAGGTGCATTTTCGAGATGGTTACGTTATTTAGTTTGTGTTGAATATATTTGCTATAAAATAGCTTAGGAAAAGATTAAAAATCAAACCCAACAATGCTTGCAAAATAGACGATAATTAATTAAAGAATGTTAAACTGATCCTTGTTTTTGTTATTTATGCCTTTGACTTTTCATTCATTTATTTTTTAGAATAAAAATGTCGATGAGCATGAAATCGTAATTGTTTGTATTGTTTAAAAATATATGTAAAGGTTGATACTTGCGAATCTATAGGATCAACATCCACGGGTATAAATAAGAGTTGGATAAATCAACCAAGAAATAGCGAGTCTTATATTCAAGGGATTTATGATTTCATGGAATTTGCAAAACAAGGTGCACAAAATGAGAAAATTAGATATAGCTTCCAAATTTTTGGTAAAAAGCAATAAGTTTTTAAGTCAACGGTGATTAAAAAAACAGAGTTTTCAATTGTTAATTAATTTTATTTTAACTCATTAAATAATTATTTAAAATACAATTTTATGAATTATTATATGCATTTAATAATTTATTAAATACTTGTTTGAAACTATTGTCTAATATATATTAGAGAATATCGATTGTGATTTTTTGTTACAGAAAAAAAGATATAAAACATTAGTTGACCATCTGAGTAAGAAAGTTTATACATCTTATTCACTTCAATCTCTTTTCCTGGGAACCTGTACTTTACATAAGTTGGCTCATGTGCTCTAAAGCTTTAGACAGCTCATTTCGATCGACCAGCCAGCTTCTTGTTCGCTCACTGATATATCCTTTTTCAGATTTTTTATTTATCATCTTAGTTACCTCCTAAGTCCCAACTTACGAATATATACGCTTATATCGTATATAAATAAATATACACATCAATATATATAAATATATATACACACACATATATCATTTTCTTTTTTTTTAAGAAAGAATTCCAACCAAAATCAATTTCTTAGATACAACAAGAATTTATATTCTCAAATGATATTAGAGGAGTTTGCTGTCGATGTGGAAACTCCATTTTCCCTCCAATTAGTATCTTCTTTAGACTGGTCAAAAACAGTAAAATCTCATAATTTATGATCAATTCATTCACTATTTTCTTCTTTAGAGGATAAACTTTTACATTTAAATTATGTATCAGATGGATTCGTACCTTATCCTATCCATCTAAAAGGATGAAAAAAATTGCAAGTTTCTTTTTATTGTGGACAAATAATATCTCTTTTTTCTTTGCATTGAAATAACAAATTAAAAAATGATATTATATATATATATATACACGCGACATATTGTTGTGTAGTACGGAATTAAGTTAAATCGTTATGAATATTCTTTTTGGGATTGTTAAGAACATGAGAGATTAGGTTGCCTGTGATAACTAAATCAATATAAAATTAATTTGTATTGACTTAACGATAAATAATTTCTGAAAAAGTAATAAGGATATGTGTTTTGAAGTTTTATCCTATTTATTTTTGTTGGCAAGTTATTTTGATTGTTTTGGTAGAATTTAAAGACCAATCAAAATGGTAAATTCATTTTGCATCTATAAAATTAATTTGTCATTTAACAAGTTTATCTCATCCATAAATCCTTTATGCGTATGTCTTATTGATGTGATTAGGTGAAGTTTACAACTGAGGAGCTTCGTCGTGTTATGGACTACAAGCACAACATCCTTAATATGTCTGTTATATCTCAAGCTTAAGTAAAGGGTTAACAGAAGAAACCTTTTGTGATGGAGGAATAGAAAAAAAGGCCGAAACATGTTTGGTAGATTCTTATTTTTGAACTTGAATTGGGACACGGACTAATTGTGCAGTTCAAACTATTACTTGGCCTCTTAGATCGAAAGCATGTTAAATGAATGATTATCAAGAGTAATGATATATGTGGTTTTTCTTTTTTAAAACCGAGTTACAATAGGTTCATTTGTAATCAAGAATTTTAGATTAAGTTGTAAAAATTATTATAATAATACGTATGTGAGTGATCTTAAAAAAGATGCACAAAGCAAATTATAAGCTTATTTTTTTTACTCAAAATGGTGGTGTTAGTTGACGTCAAAAACTGTCTAAAAGTAAAAAAATATCGACAGAGATTAGCCTCAAAAACTGTCTAAAAGTAAAAAAATATCGACAGAGATTAGCCTCTAAAAGCTTACACAAAGTGTCTAAAATAACATTTATGCATTTAAGAAAACCGTCGAAAATGTATGTTTTCAACGCATCTATGTGTAAATAAATTTTTGACGCTTAGATGTGTAAAAATGTATATTTTTTCGACGTTTAGATGCGTAAAAAATGGACGTTTTTTTGACATATCTATGTGTCTAAGAAAACCGTCAAAAATGATTTTTGTGACACATTTTTTTACGCTTTATAAGGTGTCTAAAATTATTTTTAAAACAAAAAAAAGTCTTAAAACTCCACCTTTTGTGTCTTTAAACTCCATATTTTGTTGTAGTGAATTAAAAAGTGCACATATTTTTTTATACTATAATCTAGTAAATACAAGTGTTGTTTCCATTAGTACTATAAGTATTAGTAATAACTATCTTTTTATTATCTAATCTAATTAAATGAATGATTGATTTAAAATAAGTGGTTAATTAAACTAAAATTACAAATTAAAGCAAATAACAAGATAAAATAATCAAAATATAATCAAGATCTTGATTTTGAATCTCCTCGAATCTTTTTATGTTTAAATTTATCATGATTCAATTAATAATCCTAGTTTTTTTAGACCGGTATAAATTTCAAAGTTATAACCGTATTTTGTCTTAAGAAGTATAGCTTCTACCATTAAGTTAAACTAGTGGAATCTCTTTATAATTAAAACCCTTAATAATGTATTAATTTGTTCTACGAATTTCTTGGGTTAGATTTGACTATAATCTAGAAGACTTATACAAACCTATTTTTAATTATTCCATATAATTCTTATTATTCATACTAATTAGATCTATTTATATATATGATTTCTCTCAACCTCTATATATGAAATAGCAAATTTCATTTTTAACACAAGAAGTAATCATGAATAATTCACACAAAGCTTAGGTTTTTCATTATATCAAAGATTCAATCCAAATAAATAGTTCGAGAAGTCATCTCACCTAGATCTACTAAAGTTTTAGTTTATACTAAGATAAAGAAAATTAACAAAAATCAAGAATTAAAACAAAATAAAAAGAACTTATTCTCATAGATCTTGAATTCTTGAAGTTTTTCAGTTAATTGAATCTTAATGAAAATTCCTTCTTTCTCTCTAAAACTTTCTTTTCTATCTCAAAATGCTCCAGTTTGACTCTCTGTCATAATGTTGATGTCATAAAAATCTTCCTCTCTTTTATTCTTCAAAAATTTGAACACACCATTGGCAATGCACTTCCTAGTTACACTTATATTACTTAACTACTCGACAGTCAAACCTTAAATCAAAATATAGATTGGCCACGATTCTATATATGTTTTGAAACCATCATGCCAAAACTGCTCCAATATTCCTAAAATTTGCTCGAATTCATTTCTTCTTTATTGAGAAGGTAAATTAAGTGTTGAAGATAAAATATAAGCTAAACCAAATATTAAATCCTATAAAAATATCAACATGTAAACAAAATACCCTTACAATCATGGTAAAAACACAGTCTAATTAGTACTTACCACTAATCAATATTTATGTGATCCTCAAATATTTTACAATCAATGAAGTTTAATATACCCATTACAAAAAGTATGTATATTATCATGTATTCTTAATAATGAATTTTATTTAATATGATATTTATGAAAACATTTTAATTTGACCATTTTAGTGACTAACAAATTATTAGACATCTAATTAAATGCAATATCAATTAATTTGATATACATTAAACATTAAGGCCGTTTGATCAATTATAGAGAGTTAAATAAAAGCTTTACGTTCATTAAAAAACTTGCAAGCAATGAGGAGAGCACACTTGTATTTTAGTCTGTGTTGAAGACACGGGCCCTTATACAGGCAAGATGAAAGCAAAACTCACGTGTTTAACAAAAGATTTCATAATTTTTAGTCCCATGTTGGACATAGCTTGGGATACGACCATGTCCTAACCCGTACTCTTTTTTTATTTTAAAACTGGCTTCGAGCGATGAATACCATGTAAATGAGTGTTTAACTCTCAATTATTTTGACATAAAAGAGTGTTTCAATAACTTAAATGGATTCGTCAAATCAAGAGCCGACAAAGGTCTTAATCATGCAAAGGAAGAAAAAACAACAATCATTAATACCATATATAAATACATTCTTAATTATACAAATCAAACCATAATTATGCATAAATATAACATCTAAAATTTTAGAATTATATGTTTTCACAATTCAATTATTTACAAGAGAAGAAAAAGAAAAGTCAGTCAACTATATAATTTGCTGTATGATAAGCCAATTGATTATCACTACTCTGTTGGTGGATTTGGAGTTAAGGACCCTTAAGCTTTAAGGCTGGAAGTGGGGCTGAAGCTAGCATGGTTTAAGGATAAAACAAAATCAAGTCTGATTGAACTTCATGGCGATGTCATGGATATGCACACTGAACAAGCCAGTGGGACTGTCCATCTGGAGAGTCACTTCGTTAAGCAAACCTTTTTCCTGTCTCCCATTTGTTGTTATCATCATGCGATGCGGTCAATATATGATGCCATAACTTGGGTGGTGTGGATTTCTTCTCGTATTTGTTTGCATACTTAACTAATTTATGCAGAAGGCAGATCTGATTCAAAACGGAGACATATTTATCCAGTTTGAATCCTTTTATAATATTAGGAGATTGTATGATACATTATATTGCGCACGGACAAGCGTTTTGAGATGTGAATTGCAGGTCTTACTCCAGGCGATTAAAGTTGATAATGATATAACTGCAGTAATTACAAGTACTAATAGACAAGTCTCACTATAAGAGTGATTTAAAAATTTTGAGTGGATGTTATTGTCCATCTCGCAAGCCAACAGCATGTGTTAGGTCTCTTTCTGTTATAATCACCATATTATTCTTGGAGAAAAAGGAATTGTCCTTTCTATCACGGCTCGCAGGACTGACTTGATTGGAGAAGTTAAATGGAACTTGCACGGTTTCTGGGTGGGTTGGCTGAGCTAACTTGTAGGGGCACACAAGTTGGGTTGATGTACAGGTGTGTGCACCAGCAATTTTCCCTGTTGAACACAGTTCTCTACTATGCTATAATTATTACGTTATCTTAAATACTTATAGGCTTAATTTCTATACCACATATACAACCATGAGCCAAACTTGTAGAATACAACTTGTCGGAAGAACCATAATGAAAATGTTGACTATGTCTCCCCAGAACTCAACCTGTAACATGTTCTGGTTTGTTTCTGCTCCTTTGACAATTGGTTGCGCGTTTGGCAACACTGATGATGAATTTGGGTTTCACTTCACTTTAATTTCTTCGTGTTATTTCACATTTTGAATGCAAGAGATGTTTGCTTTAGAGGAATGCGGGTCGCCATCATTGTTGGGTTTGGCTCCTTTGTTGTCCCATATTGGTTGGATACAACAATTGGGGCAAGACTTTTACCTATATAAGGAGGTTGCTACCTCCTTAGTTAGTGCACCAAACAAAGTCAAGGATTTGTATGACAAATTTGACT
>JAOSBN010000179.1:10243750-10259864 GCA_027563595.1 Erythroxylum suave | reverse complement strand
ATAAGCTTTATTTTGTTCACTTATTTCTTTGTTTATTTATTATTGTTTATGCTCTTGTACACGCAACTTGTGGGTATATTTTCCTGCCCCTTCCAGTCAGGTTTTTTAATGGCCCACGCCCTTATCGTCATCAATAAAGGATTTCAAATTTCTTGGCAAGAAAAATCTCACTAAATTGGGCAAGAGGAGAAATTCTACCAACTGACCACTCGGCCTCTACATCCCTCGGCCAGGTTGCCAAGACAGGATTTTGGAATTAAGCGATGCCAAGAGCCAAAATCTTGGATCGCTCAGCCTCGACATCTCTCGGCCAGGTTGCTAAGACAGGATCTTGGAACCAAGCGATGCCAAGAGCCAAAATCTTGGATCGCTCGACCTCTACATCGCTCGGTCAGGTTGCCAAGACAGGATCTTGGAACTAGGCGATGCCAAGAGCCAAAATCTTGGATCGCTCAGCCTCGACATCGCTCGACTAGGTTGCCAAGACAGGATCTTGGAATCAGGCGATGCCAAGAGCCAAAATTTTGGATCGCTTGGCCTCGACATCACTCGGCCAGGTTGCCAAGACAGGATCTTGGAACCAGGCGATGCCAAGAGCAAAAATCTTGGATCGCTCGGCCTCTAAATCTCTCGGCTAGGTTGCCAAGACAGGATCTTGGAACCAGGCGATGCCAAGAGCAAAAATCTTGGATCGCTCGGCTTTGACATCGCTCGGCCAGGTTGCCAAGACCGGATCTTAGAACCAGGCGATGCCAAGAGCCGAAATCTTGGATCTCTCGGCCTCAACATCGTTCATCCAGGTTCTCTAGCCTTGGTCGACCATGACTCTCTCAAACCTCATAACCGATCGATGCGTATTGAGCGCACTCGTTCGCTACCTGTTATTCGAAAAGACAACCCTATCTTAACACACCAAATAAAGAAGGCAACAAAGGATAAAAATAAGTTTTTATTGCTGTTCTGGTCATAAGCCCGACCAGATGAGCCTTGAGAAGGGAAAAATCATTTTGACCCCTCGGTAAGGGAGGAAGTGCCAGCAGCCGGATCAGCAGAAGAAAACAACGGAGAGACGCCCTCTTCCTCATCTGAACTCAGATCCAACATCTCATCCAGCAAGGCCTGTCTTTCCTTCTTAGCTATCTCTCTCACCTCCTCAAGTGAAAGGCCGAGCTCGGAGGGAAGCATCGGCTCGACATAATCCTCGAATGAAGGACCACCCAACTCGTCAGGGACGCAAACGCTGTGGCAGTTCCTCAAGATGGAAAGAGCCAAGTCGCAAGCATATTCCTTGCACTCCTCGTGTAAGTACCGCTCCTTCCATCGCCTGATCGCTTCAACCCTTTGCTCCTTGATGGAGCCTTACAGCTCCAGCAGCTTCCTCTCAGCCTTCATTCTATCCATCACCGCCTCATGATAGTCATGGAGGACTTTCAAACGGAGCTCCTCCTCCGTTTTCGCCTTCGAGTTGGCATCGAGCACCTCTCTCCTTAGGCCCTCATTGTTGAGCTGCAACGCTTGGCATTCATTTTCTAGCTCGCCCCTGGAAGTAACCGCTCTACTCCTCTCCTCCTCCGCCGAAACGACTTGAGCTCTCAAAACGCTCTTCTCTTCCTCCAAAACACTCTTCTCCTCCTCGAGCGAAGAGAGTTGAGCTCGTAAAACGTCCTTCTCCTCCTTCACCTCTGAAAGTTCAGCTCTCAAAGCATTAACTTGCTCAAGAAGATTGTGAACCTCCTGGTCCATCATTTGGTTGACTTCATCAAGCTGATCGATACGTTGATGCATCGCAGAGGCAAACGCCAGATCCCTGGCACAGCCACAGACGAGACTAGCCATCAGCTCCTTGTTGTTCAACGTATCCAAAAACTTCTCGTCCGTAGGAGGAACAACCTTCTGGGCAATATGCAGAGCGACATTGATGTCCCTAATTGATGCAGTCTTATCAAGGCTGATCGTGGACACCCACTTTTCATCGCTGGAGACTCGCTCTTTCCTCTTGCCTTTATCTAATTGGGACACTCGCTTTTCCCCCTTTCCTCTGCCCAATTGGTAGGACGATCGATCAACACTCCGAGCGATCTTTTTTCTTTTGAGCGGTGGCTCCATCTCTTCCTCCGTATCCGCTTGGACCTCAATCACTGGTTGGATCGACAACGATGCAGGCTCGTCAGGACGGTGCTCACTCTCCGAAAGGGCCAGCAATGTTGTAGACAGATCAGGCATCGTTGGATGAACGACGTCTCTGTTGACCTCCGCCTCCTTCCTTTGCCCCTTCACCGTCAAAGAAGTCCAGGCCCTTTGCGCTGGCCTTTGGCTTTGGGAGAACTGGAGGACCCAGCGAAATCCTTGAGCTATGCTATGGCTGCACAATTATAGAAGCAGGTTAGAAATCGAAACTAGTATTTGTGACTACAGCAAATAGTTAAACTACGAGGAGTTAACCAGGAGGGGGCAATTTCCTCTTCTAGCCCGATAATTCGAGGAGGGGGATCAGTTAAAAAGGCATCGGCTGATGCCCCTCCACGATATCCCAGAATAAGACTGTCGAAAGAATACCGACCGAGCGCCTTGATCCTATCGACCACTTCCCATTCCTCCCTAGTAAGGTATAGATCGGTAATATCATTCCATTGCTCGGCCAAGGGATACCTCCACGGTCGGGATTCAAAGGCAGATCCTGGGGGCCTCACAAAGAAGTACTTCGTCTTCCGTGCTTTGATTGATCCTACTATTCCAGCAGGATGATACCTCGCATCCCTATACTGGAGATGAGGGATCCCAGCCCCGACGCTTAAGCTCTGGTTCATTCTTAAAAAATGACGCAGGACACCGACTGATGGTGGACACCCGAAATGATGGCACAGCAAAGCCAGACCGTTGATGAACCTCTAACCATTCGGGGGAATCTGGCTCGGCCTTAACTGATAGGTGCAGCATACCTCATCGACAATAGGGGCGTACGGAAGCTGCATGCCGCCGACCGAGAAAAAGCTGTCTGAAACAACGAAGTAGCCGCCTATGCTGCTATAAATCCGTTCATTCTTGCCGGCCAGCCTAGGTCCCCAAGACGAAGGGATATTATTTTTGATAATCGATCGGTTAAGTTCCCTCTCGGTCATCGTCGAAAGGTCGCTCGGTGGCTTTTCAACAATTTGCCCATCCTTCTGGGCACTCACTCCGATTTCCTCATTTCTCCTCTCGACGGCCAGTTCCTGATGGAGCCCGTGGCGAAGGCTGGCGAGGAGGTGACGAAAAAGAAGAGGGGGAGCTAGCTTCGTTCCTAAGTCTAAGTTCGTCTCTAGGGCTAGTCGACGACATGGTTATTAAAAATGAAACTTACAGGACGAGGAAAGGAAGAAGGACGTACCTAGTTTAGAGATCGAAGTCAGGAATGGAGACGGTGGTGAAAAGTGAATTCTGGTGACTGCAAGGAGAAAGATAGAGAGTAAAGAGAATGATGCAGAACCGAATACACGAAATAGAAAGTGAAGGAAATTCGTCGACCCCGAGTAGTTATCACCGAGATCAACTGAACGGGTGTATCAATCAGAGTCGGGCACGTGGCAAAATCTGAGTCGTGCGAATTAGGGTTATCAAGTGCCCCAATCGGCGCAGCAGTTGAAAGGATCAGACATGACAGCTGCGCAGCAGTTAAAAAGACGTCTCATTTCAAATTTTAAAAACCTGTCAGAGGACACGTGCCGTTAGTAATGATTAAACCAAATGCCTTCATGCGCTAGGCGGCGACATTCAACCCACCGATCCTGGCACGAGCTATCACGCACTAAGCGTTGATGTCCGACCGATCAAGCCTATCACGAGCTGTCATACAGATGAGCTGCACAATCCGTATGTACTCCTTCGACCCTTCTCCCTGGTCAGACTCGAGGAGTAGGAGGGCTTATGGTTGGGTCGGTCGTGCTAGGCCCAAGCCCAGACTCAGAACGGTGCGTGGGCCGATCAGCCCATCCCTTGATGATTGACCTAATTCTTATAGGTATTAGCTATATAAATTCATTACCTCATCATGAAAAAAGGTACGATTTTTGAGAAACTTAGTATTCTTTATTCACTAACCACCAAAACTCTCACAAAAGGCTAACTTGAGCGTCGGAGGGGCCTACCGGCAGTCAACCCCGGTGTGCCTTATTGTTTTGCAGGTATTTTTGTGCCAAAGTCAACCAATCCCATGGATCCTAGCAGCAGCACCCAGCCCCATCAAAATCAGACAAAACCAAGTACTATGGTGTCTTGAAATGGGAAGAAGTAGTGTGATAAGTTAGAGATGAAATGAAGGTAATAAATGGGGTTGAATATATGCATAAATTTGTTATGAATGTGTATAAGTTTGAATGTTATGTTTTTTAGTTGATGACCAAACATAGATTATGATTTGGTTGTAAATGATATTGAGTTAAAATGGAAGTGATAATAAAGGGAAAATGATAAGGAAAATGAGTTAGAAATGATAGATATGCATAAGATGGGTCATAGGTAACTTGTAGGAGTTAGAAATCTGGAATTTGACCCGTAAATGTTTGTTGGGCGGACTTGATGTCTGCTATACGGACCTTCTTAGAAATTTTAGTGTCCTAGCTCAGTTCATGTTATTTGAAGGGACACATGTCCTCTAAGCATACATTCTCTAGACAGTTTTATAAATGTACAATTTTGGCCCTCTAGATGGCAAAATCTCTCTTCAGGGTCTTCATGAAGTTGTAAAACTAGAAGTCCTCTTCGAAACCGTGGATAAATGACCTTAATCTAACATCCATGGTGAAAGTTATGCACATTGTCCCAAATCTTGTACATTTATAAATTGTGGACTTATCAATGTTTTTCTCTGATACATTTAGGCTTCAATGGAGCTTGAAATGTACTTAGTTTAATGTGAAAATAAGAGATAAAAATGAGTGATATGTTAGGGTGATAATTGAGGATATAAATATAAGAATGGATTATTGTATGTCAAGTGTTCAAATACAAAATTTTGCGATTTTGTGAGAATGGATATGAGCCTATGTGGGCTAATGAGCTTCCATTAAAAGGACCCTACACGGTGATGCACGTATGTTTGACTCACGAGTTAGACTCTGAAAACAGGGCCTCACAGAGTTCCTTTAGTTTACTTTGAAGATAAACCATCCTGATGATGTACTCTCTGACACCTCCTTCTCCTATGTACCTCATGGAGAATAGCTCTTTAATTAAGGTGCTCTGCTCCTCATAGGAAGACACATTGTACCTTTAGAAAATATTGTCTATAAACTCCTTTGTTATAACTGTGTCCGATAATCTGCTAAGTAGATGATTTGGGAGCGACCTTTTGATGGTCAAATAACACGTCCTAGTTAATCGTCCTAGATTGCCATAACAGCCTTATCAGCTTCTGAGCTGATGTCAATAAATGGAGAAGGTTTCTCTGTATGCATTGTTATGTTGATGTTAGCCATTTTCAGGGTAAACTTAACATCCTTCTTCCACTTTTTGAAACTGAAACCGATCAAGGTCTCAATAGTGACAACATTTTTGTTTATAGAAAAGGTGAGTGCAAACCAAAAAGACAATGTAAAGATAAGTATAAATGCAGGATAATAGTGATACTTAAAGCATTAAACAATATTTATACTGAGAATTTAATCGCACATATTATGAAACCCCTTTTAAATAAATACATAATAAATGCAATTTGACTTCCATATAAAAGTGATCAGAGTACAAACTATCCACTCTCATGACACTACCACCTTTGGGTGAATAGATCATTTAAGCAATGATTTTCCTCCATCTAATGTCTTTATGTGCATCTTAAAATCCTACATAAGGCCAGCATCTTTAGGTAGAATAAGCAAAACATAAGAATAGAGACATCTCCAGACATGTAAGTAGAACAATCTAAAATACTGATGTAAAAGGCCACTTTGGTGACTATATCCTCATCATTAACTCAGAAGGTCCACAAATACAAGGAATACATCCTTATGTTATCCTTACATCTTATACGGGCATATTATATGTTAAAATCAGCAATAAATGCAAAAAACCAAATGCACAGTCAAATAATCACATACTGGTAATGAAAACATTGTCTTTAAACTTTATTTGAGACTTTTATCTCAAAAAATTTTATCTCAAAAAATCTCAATAAGAATGACTATTATGCTTTCCCGAATACCAAAACTACCACACGAGACACAAAACCTTAAGTGTCTCGCTTATGTGCAGTTTGGAGCACGAAAATTTGCTTAAAATTAGCTTTAAAAGGCTTTAAAACCTTTTTTCATAATCCAATTATCAACGTAATAAATCCAGAAAAATTGAAAAATCACTTAAAAAATTCTTTCGACCTGGAAATTAACCTAAAAGAACCAACGCTACCTTATAGGAATTCTCAAAAAAAAATTTGCTGCTGATGTCAGTAGTACTATAATGCTGACATCATCGCACACACGCTCCATCTACGCACGCAATCATTGTTGTTGCATGTGCAACACGCGCCACCACATGCTCATGAGCCTTTATTGCACGTGCCTGTCACACATCCCCATCTATGCCATCCACATGTCAAGACACGTGGCAGGAGCATGTGCACATATGCCCACCCATCCTCACCCATAGGAGAGCGGGCCACTTGAGGCGCGTGCGTTACACATGCCAACAAGCATCTGTAGACCTATTGTGCCACATGATTGGTTATGGCTGGCGCATGCAACGCAGACACGTGCCAGCCAAACTGCTCGAGGGTTGTGTGTGGTGCACACACCTAACAGTGTAATTGCCCTCCGACAGGAAGGACAATTTTTGGCAACTCCAAAAGCCATTTATGACCCTTTTTGACCTGTTTTTTATAGCTAGCCTCATGTCTACCACTTTTACGTAATCATATACGTAAACAAAAAACAAAAAACGAATAAAAAACGAGCAAATACCCCTAATGGATGAAAATTGAAGAACCCATCGTTTCCGACAACCCGATCACGTAACTACTCTGATGCTATGTATAACACATAGCATAGACCTTATTACGTGTCCTGGATCGTTCATGAAAGAGTAATGAACAAAGGAAATACAAAATACCTGATTTCAGTTCTATTCCAACTTCCGAAGCAGTTTCAGTGGCTAAAATGAGCTCCAATCTTCTAAGACCTTTACGGAATCGTTCACTAACGCATGATTAACATCTTTCTATAGTTTTCTCAAAACGTAAGCAAGTCAGAGAATCCGTATACTTACGAATGATATGAGCAACTGCAGAAAACTTTAATCATTATATATAACATCCATATTGGACTTTCCCATTATAGGCCCAATATGAATCTGGTCCACACTGATCAAGATTTATTTTCCTTCTGGACTTCGGCCAATTAACCTAGATCATTTATTGGATCACTTTACTATCTTTATTTGGATCAAATTACGTAACATAACTGATAAGTTATTAAAAAAGTGAAAAATATAATTAGTAGTTGTCCAATTTTATACGAAATGACTAAATTGTCCAACAAAATTTACAGGCATCGACGGACTGGAGTTTTGCAGGAGACTAGACGGAGGTCACATGGTAGATATTGCAGCAGGAGAAGGCAGATGACGAGTTCTTGGAGGTGGCATTTGGGCAAGTGGGCTTGCAATCGTCGGACCATGTGGTGATTGACATTAGTAGAAGGGTGATTCTAGTAAGGCGAGGAGGGTTATTGGCTGGGAGCCTAAATTTGGGTTTGAGCAGTTGGAGAAGATGGTTGATGAAGATATAGAATTGGCGAAAAGAGAGAGGGAGCTCGTTGATGCTTGTTGCATGAACGCCACCGACAGCCTTTGACCTTACAGATGGAAAGTTTTAAGCCAAATTTCTCATTTTCTTTTTCAGCAGCATCGAAATGAGTGTTGTTTGAGGGGGAATGCTAGACTACTTGGTGTTCTTTGTTTAATTACTTGTCAACTTAAGCAAGCACGCTTCTAGTCGCATGCCACTGGATTGAGGAGGTGCCAACTGTTCCCTAGAAAAATTCCATGGAAGTAGTTGCCTCTGGGAAGTCACGTAGTGTGTAGCGTTGCATTGCATTGCATGATGTGCCCATCATTGAGAAGGCACCGACGGCCAAATTCTGTGCTTCAGGAAAGCAACTTACTTACTGGATTTCCGTTTGTTTTTGACAGTGCTTACCATGGACCAACGTTTCTGAAAGGACTCGCAGATGGGGTGACTTCAAACCAAATTGTCTCACTTTTTGGCATAATAGCTTAGAAAAAACTCATCCTCTAGCACTTGTTTAAGGTAATGGAGCAAGCTCAAAGATGATGATTGGTTGATTAATGACTATATTCAAGAACATAAAAAACATAGTAAAATCATTATTCAGCCTTGTCTTCCTTGGAAGGTAAAATTCTTTGCCAAGAACCACAGCTAAGTCCAGAGTTGGCATTGGCAATTGCAAATGGCTTAACAGATGACCGGAGAGGTTCTGGTCCCTCGGCTGCAATTCTCTTGCATAGAGCATCACAATTACTAATAACCTCAGTCAACCTCCCTTTGAGCTCCCCAATCTCTACCTTCAGCGCGGGAACTGAAAGGAATAGTAGCCGAAGTAGAGCTAGTTAAAGCCTAACTCTTGATAGAGTAAAACTACTTAAAGAAGAGTAAAAAAGGGAGATTCACAGGATGGCAAGACAAATAGTGAGTCTAGGTCAGGCAAGCTTTAAATTAATGGCATTCGTCCCCCTTCCCAAGTCAGTATTTCAATCTAATTTAGCTGTTTTGATGAGCAGTCTGAATACCTTGAGATAAATGTTGTGAAGTAGTCTTCATCGCTGATGCTGAAAAATTATAACGGTTCAAAAGTTTAACTGCCAAGGCATCAGCAACTTCTATTCTATTTTCTATCTCTTCCTGCAATAACATTCAGCAAATTAACTTCATTTTTTCAAAATGTAAACACTTTTCCTGGACAGAAGTAGATTGCAAACGAGGCATTCAAATGTTAAGGTTCTTATAGAAACTTTAGAATATTGATTCCTTAGTGGCTTAGTTCAGGTAAACATGACAATTTCATCAAACAGTTGTACCAAATCTTGTAATTTAGTTCTTTGTAGGTTGAACATTCATTTCGTGAATCAGAGGATTAGCAATTCTAAATGTAGATAATGCTAACTTCAACCATCTCAAATGTTAATCATAATTCAAGCTTGAAAGTTCAAACATAACAAATTAATGTTTTGAATGCTTTCTATACCATTTCGGCCATACTTGAGATTATTCATGCATTATTCTATGATATTCAAGTTCAACCTAATTCTAATGAAGCTAAAGCTACATTTAAATGGATACGTTCTTTGATCCGTCTTATGCATTTATAGTGCTCTGATATGACATAATTTACTAAATTTTTCTTTAGCCACAGTATTGAGCATAACACAGCAAACCTGCATCTGGCTGATCTCCGTGACCTTCCCCTCTTGCCAATCACGGAACATCGAGAAGAGCTCCAGAAGCACCTTTGGACTCACAGTAGCTATATCAAGCATTTAAAATAGAAGATGCAAACATAAAAAATTCAGACTATTAAACAGAGAAGAATATTATACAAGATAAAGTTGCAATTAATACATAAAGGTGAATTATTTCAAATAGGGATTGAAAAGCTTGGATATCATGAACAGGGATGCAAATGCGAGTGGGCTTGAAGAATGTTTAGAGGCAATTTCATGAAATGAGTGGCTTAAATATGACCATAAATACCAAGATCAATTTGCCCCTTCAATCATATTCCATGCAACGTTACATCTTTGCTATATCTACATAATATGTACATGTAGATAATCTCTCCTAATGAAGCCACAAGCATGCTCATTAATTCTTGTCCACATTTCAAACATATGCCCGAAAATCAAGCTTAGAAGTCATGTATGATGACCTCGAGCACATGGTGAATATCAAGAAGAGTGGAGCAGCAACATCCAACTTTAAAATTGAACGTTTTTAATGTGACAGCAACCACTCCTACAGGGTATTTTGATAGCAAGGAGCAAGATGACCCATCAGAAGGAAGAAGAAGCCATGGGAGCTACTTGCTATCATATTTCCTTGTTGAGAAACATCTAAAATTTCATTTCTCAACTTCTAGTTTCAGGTCTTTTATACGTATCGGAGTTCCTTAATTTCATCTTCATTGTGATTCTAGAGTGAAGGCAGACGAATATTAGTAGATGAGTGATTTCTTTGGAGAAAAATTCGATAAACGGTTTGTGTCAAAACGAATCCCTAGTACAAAAACCAAGTGAACAGAAACCAAGTGAATTTTCGAGCCTACTATTCAAGTCCTCGTCTTACCCGAAGTTGAGGAAGACGTTGGCTTTCTCACCAAAATGTCAGTCAAGCTGGTCTCTTCCTTAGGGGGCGTCGTCAATATAGGTCTTGTCTACAATCAAATCCTTCAAAAATTAAATTTCAAGTCCAAATTGAATCAAAGGATCGATTTTGTCAAATATGCAGAAGTGCAGTTATTCAAATTTGAAGGCAAGAAACTCACGATCTGGAGCGATTTTAGTCTCTCTAAAATGGGATCCACAGTTTCCGCTCGCTCGGAGACAGTAGTGATCTGGTCGGCAGGTCTCTTAACGCCAATTCAAAAGCAGTTGTTAACCACACGACTCGCTAGATAATTTAACGGGAAGATATTCAACTATTTTACAAGCGCAATTAGAGCGTCACCCGTGAATTTGAGAGAGCTGACTCCGAAGCACCCATGTCGAGCTCCGATGGAAAACCCAGTAAAGCTCCGATCTTTCTGTTGCAGGGTAGTGAACAGAACTGGAGAATCAACCAAAGCTAGCACACAACTGTTATCGCACCTGGGCTTAACTAGATTAACGGAATGTTTGGGTCGAACGCTGCCGGATGTACGTCGGATCCAACGGGTCGATTTGACCGGAAACCTGTAAGCATTAAGCTTAACAGGCCAGCAGTATTCAAACCGAACCGAAGCATCCAAACGAGGCCTGCTAGGAACTTCGATTTGTGTTTTCTCTTTTTTTTCCTTTGGATAATGGTCAATTTGTGTTAAATCTTAAAAAATGTTACGTACAAGGTCACAAAGGCATATTCTAACCAAGGGATTTAAATCAAAACATCAAAAGCCTTCCACCCACAACACTTACTGCAAAAAGTGATCAAAGTTTGACGATAAATTCTATACAAAATCTTGTAAATCATAGACTTAATCTTAAAAATTATATCAAAGCATTTAGAAGAAAAAAAGTCAAAATGAACAGCATTCCTTGCCTTCCATAAAGTGTAGATAGTACAACAAAACGTCTGTTGGATCCCATTTTTGGAGCGCAACTATCTGGATGTCATAAAATGTGAGTGTGTGTATTATCTTGTATGGTTATTTCCATAAACTCTCATTAGCCATCATCGGTTTATCTTCATTCTTATAACATCATAAAAGTTACTATTATACAGAACAAGATATGCTCATAACTAAGTCATGGTTCAATAATCACTTCATTTAGAGGTCGGACAATGAAGTTATGGTCAAAAGAGTCAATCACGATTATATCCTAAATCATATTGTACCTATCTTGGGACAATTGGCATAACTTTCACTAGAGATATCAGATTGTGATCGTTTTAGGACGGTTTCGAAAAAGACTTCGAGATCTACAACTTTTATAAAGACATTAGAAAAATTTTGCCATCTAAAGGGTCAAAATCGCTTCGTCTAATGCTTCGTCTGGTGCTTCGTCTAGTGCCTATGCTTTGTATGAAGGCCACATCTTTTGCGTCCCAAGCCCACAAATTCCAAACTTTATATCTTTGAAAAGGTAAGAAAAAGATCTACAATTTTCAAGAAGACAACTCTATCTAATTCAGCCTAGATCAATACAAATTTGCCTTAGAAGGCAGAACACAAAAATTTCCCTTATGAATGCTTAAAAATGCAATGTGTAAACTTTGAGAGTCATGAGCAAAAACACAATCATATTTCATTATCATCAAAAGACAAAAGTTTTAAAAAGCTTTAATGGGCATTCCAAGCCACAATACGTCGTAGTCCAAAAATACATAATTTACGCAAAATAGAATTGCTCAAAATGCAACTAAAACCTTGTTTTACAAAAATTAACTTAAAATACAGAATAAGCATAATTCGGAATAACGCCCTTATGCTCGATCACTCAATCTCTTACTCATCATTTGAGATGGGATGGAATGGGGGGTGAGCTTAAAGCTCATGGGTAACAATTTTATAACCAGTAACAAGCAAAACCATTGTATAATTCACAATGCATCATGAAACACATATTTCCAAATTCTCAATTTATTAAACACTTTATAAGCAACTCAAATCATGCATTCAATAAATTTGTCAACACATAAGTACATCAAAATGGTTTGGGAGGTTTATAAACAAAACGAGCTAACATATTCCCATGAAATGGTCCTGTGTAGTCGTGAACAGAACAAACTAACACAATCCCACATAGTAGTTTTGCATAGTCGTAAACATGAGGGAGTCCCGAAAGGAGCTCCATACCACTTACAGGTAGGCGGGAGAAGCCTTTAGTCAAAATGCACTTGACATATAGAATGGATCATACCAAACCCACATAACATTTATTTCATAACTTATAAACTTGTTGCCCAATATAGTACTTTTTTTGAAAAGTGATTTCATAAACATAGTAATCTTTTTTTAAAAAAATCATTTTCGCATTATTTTCATAAATTATCAACACAATATTCACATACCAAACACATATCACTTTCTCAAAGCATTCAAAGAGCAATAAATGTACATTTATAATACAATTGAAAAACAATTACTTTCTTGATTTGGAAGAAATATTTATGGCTTATTATTCAATTGTAAAAATGTAACACATCTTGAATTCCTTGCTTAACAATTGTTCAAACATGTCTCTCTTCTTGCTCCTCTTGCCTCTCCTCTTAATTTTCTTCAATATTGGCAAAAATCGCAATTCAATAGGACTTCCAATTGAGAACTTAAAGAAATATATACACTAAAATTGATCCTAGAATACTTAACCCCATGCATTTCTTAAGCTTCATAAACCAAAACCCTTCCAAAAATCCAAAAGTTTAAACATCAACTTACCTTAAATCTTTACCAATTAATGAGCCTCTTGGCTCAAATGGAAGCTCTATTCTTCCTCTTTCTTTTTCCCTTCTTGTACAACTTCAAAATCACTCTTTAAAACTAAGAAAATTGAAACCCTAACCTTTCTTCTTCCTTTTTCTCTCTAATGGCCAAAACCCTCACTTCTCTCTCTCTTTTTCGTGTTTTTCTCTTCACTCTCCCTTCATTCACGCTTTTCTCCTTCTAATGCACAAGACACACTTTTCTCTCTTCTTGGAGCATAAGGTTGAAGCCCCAACCCCAAAGGCCCCCTAAACCCCGGCCCGACGAGGCTAAAAGTCATCTTTACCCTTTCTTTAAAGCTTCATGGCTTTTAATCTTAAGTGATCTTCCAAAAAATATCCTTTAACCTTCTTACTACTTTAATACAACAAAACCATATAGTAAAATCCTACTAATATGAACTTGATAATTAAACTCCAAAAACTTAATTTATCAAAACTTCATAATTCATTTAAATCATGCTTAAATAAATAAAAAATTCGGAGCCAACAACGCCAGTCTTGCAACCTTGCTTCTCAAGCATGCTCCAGTGTAGTCTTTACGGATCCATTTAATAGCCTTAGGCAATGTAGACATTTCCCGTGCTAATCCAAGCCGTCCTCGAACTTTATCCTAGACTGTACCTGAAAACAAACATTTAAAGAACAAATGGTCCATCGTCTCTTGCTCAACTCCACATAAACTACATGTTCTGTCAATGTCTAGAAACATTAAATTATCCTTGGTTGGCAATCTATTATGAAAACCGAGCCAAGTAATAAAGAAGAATTTAGGAGGAATGTACTGCTTCTAAATGAAAAACATCCACAGTCTTTTTATCCGCTTTACACATAATAGTTCATAAACCTTCCTTGAAGAAAGTCTTCCATTAATGCACATTTTTTGGATTCCCCACACTACATTTTCCCGTCTACCAAGTTTCACCACCAAAGAATCTTTAATAAAAGCAAACCTCTTCTTTAACGGTGAATCTCTATTTAGAGGTTCTCAATCCTAAATAGATTTCCCCCATAAATAGACCTCATGCATCTAGCGAACCCAAAGAGTGTCAGCTTTGGAGTGAATGTTCCAAAGAATCTTAGATAATAATACAACATTCTATACTTTACAATTCTTCAAACCTAAGCTTCCTTCTTCCTTTGGCAAGCAATAGCATCCCAAGCCACCTTATAATTCTTCTCACCCTATAAGAACAACCTACTTATAGAAGTGATTCTCTCTAAGATGGTAATAGGTATAGGAAATGCTTGGAGCCAAAATGATTGTACTCCTTGTATTACCGCCCTAGTCAACTCAAGGCATCCAGCATAAGAAAGCCTTTTAGCATTACAATTATTAATATAACCTTCAATAGTCTCAATTAGAGGAGAGAATTGAGCCACTGAAACTCTCAATGGAGCCAGTGGAATTCCTAAATAATGAACCGAAAATGATCCTAATGGAAAGTCAACCAACTTCATAATGTCCTCCTTTTCTCTACCATAAACTCCTGCAAGATATATATTAGATTTGGAAGGGCTAATTTTCAGGCCCGATACCCCTTCCAAATCTCTAAGAACCTCTACGAGAATTTTAATAGAAATAAAGTGCCCTCTTGAGAATAATAAAAGATCATTAGCAAAAGCAATATGCGTAATACCAAGTTTACCACACTTCGGGTGGTAATTAAAGTTAGGATTTGTGGTTCTTATCTTAGGCAACCTAGAAAAATATTCCAAACATAAAATGAACAAAGTAGGGGACATGGGATCACCTTGTCTCAAATCACGTTATCCTCTTAACATACCTTACAAGACACCATTAATGGAAATGGAGAAAGAAGTCGTCGTTACACACTCTATAATCCATTCCACAAATTGTGATGGAAATCTCAATCCAATCAACACATCTTTGAGAAAAGACGAAGAAACAGTATCATACACTTTTATAATGTTTAGCTTGATCAAGCATCTTGGAGAAATCCTCTTCCTGGTGTAGCCTCTAACCAACTCCTGTGCTAAAAACACATTATCCACCATAGTTCTTCCCAACACAAAAGCAACTTGGGCTAGATCAACTAGAGATCCATTTAAAGGTGACATTCTCTCAGCCAAAATTTTGGTAATCACCTTTTATATGACATTAGTGCAAGCAATAGGTCTGAAGTCCTTCACCCTTGGGTTATTATTGGTTTTTGGCATTAAGACAATAATAGTATGATTAGTTTACTTAAGGAGCTTACCATTATCAAAGAACTCTTTGACTGTAGCAACAAAATCCCTTCCCACAATGTTCCATTGCTTTTTGAAGAAAGCCAAAGTAAAACCATTCGGACTTGGCACTTTGTCGTCCCCAATGTCAAAATGTGCCCTCTTGATTTCATCCTCCAAAACTGGAGCAACCAAGTCCTCACAAGAAGATACATCAACTTTCGGCCCATTTAAAAGTACATCCATTTCCAATCTGTTAACAATAACCGATGTACCAAAGAAACCTTTAAAGAAGTCCACAAATTAGGTAGCAACATGAATTACTTAGAGTGCCATCCTCTTTAATAATATGAGAGATAGAATTTTTCAAGCCCTTCTTTTTTTCCACCGCATGAAAGTATCTAGTGCACCTATCAGACTCCATAATGTGATTACTGTTGGGCCCTGAACTATATTTTTTAGTAAGCATGATTCGAATAAATTTTGTGGTATTGTTGGATATCTCATAGTAATTGGAGTTTACTATTTTGTCGAGTTTAGGAGGGTTTATTTGATGGATTGATAAAATTTTGAAGTATTATGTGGAAGAATTAAGATTAAGTTAGAGTATAGCAAGGTGTAAGTTAAATTGAAAAATTAAGAATGCATAAGGGTATTTTTGGAAGATGACTTAAGGTTAGAAGCGCTAAGGCATTAAGGAGGGGTAAGGTGGGCTTTCCTCACTCATTAAGGGTAGAATAGGAAGAGGAAAAGATTGACTAG
>JAOSBN010000179.1:10226210-10243650 GCA_027563595.1 Erythroxylum suave | reverse complement strand
AATAGTTGTAAATTTATCTATATATATGTATGTGTGATTGTGTGGCTCATTGCCAATGGCTATAAATATTTTAGCCATTGAGTCATGTAGCGCAACTCTTAATTTTCCCTCCTCAGGTGCAATTAGAGAGGACAAGTGATCTTGCAAGGCATTCGGACTCCAGGATAGCTATAAGATTTTTGCTTCTAGCTAGTGTTTTTGGATAGCTTTGTAAGCATGACAAACATGAACATCTTCTGTATTCTGTTTTATGTTATTGTGTATGTTGGCTTGTAATAAACTCACATTGTGTTTAAAAACAAAAAAGGATGAATTTGAGTTTCTTTCTGAGTATGTTTTCTGTTAGTCAAAAAGTTGAAGGAAAATGAATTGTGTATGTGCCTAATTCTCAATTGCTGAATTGCCTAGAGTTAGTACGGAAATGGCAGGATGGAATTGGAGAGATGGTGTTTTGAACGCAAAGGAAGGATTATCGTTTGTGATGACGTCACGTATAGACGCAAAGGAGAAACCACAGACAATAGAGAAGTAAAAGTAAGACGATAAAATACAGACGAAAGAAATCGTCTATGATGACGTCATATACAGACGCAAAAAGTAAGACGCAAGGGATCGTTTGAGTTATGTATAAAGAAAGACAGACGATAAAACACAGACGAAAGGAATTGTCTGTGATGACGTCAGATACAAACGTAAAAAGTAAGACGCAAGGGATCGTTTGAGTTATATACAAAGAAAGTAAGACAATAGGACACAGATGATAGGGAAGTAAAAGTAAGACGATAAGATAGTCTGTGTTATGTATGAGGAAAAAGTGAGACGATGGAACGTAGACGAAGGACAGACGATAGAGGTCAAACACAGACGATAAGCAGAACATAGAAGTTAAGGAGTTGTGCTAAATGACCCGAAGTATGTACATATGGAAAATTTGGGACTCACCAACGCTATTGGTTGATTTGTTTGGGTTGGATTGAATTTTGGCCAAAATGGGGCATTGGGGAATGACAGTATTTTGTGTGAAAAGGATCGGGTATCCAAGGAATGTTGGTTATTGTGTAAAAGTCGGGTACCCAATTTTACGACATGTGGGGCGTCGGGAACAGGGTCCCACAATTACACTTTGCTTTATGTTGGTAGAAATGTTTTTCAGCTTCCAACAAAAAATTTGCCTCTTTCCTCTTCATATTGACCAGCTCCATAAGACCCACATTAGTAGGATTATTAAGGGAGGCCATATAAGCATGTTTAAAGCTTTCCTTATCTTCCTTAGCTCTTGAAGAAATTGGCCAAAGGAATTAAAGTTAAGCGACTTCAATGGATACTTAAGAGATTTCAACTTTGAATACAAAACATATTAAGCACATCCATCAATAACTTTATCCCACCTACTAATAATAATAGACTCGTAGTTTAGGTGAGCAATCCACACATTAAAAAACTTAAAAGGCTTGGCATCTCTATAATTAGGTCAGATGAAATCCACCACAACTGGATAACATATTTTGTGGTCATATCTAAGAAATTCACATTGCAAGATAGACCTGTATTTTCCCAATTCTGATTAATGAGAACTCGATTCAGTTTGGCCCAAAGGTTCTTATTATGCCAAGTGAAGAATTCTCTCATAGAAGATGCATCCTCAAACTCAAGTACAATCCAAAAGTTAAGACAATCCCTAGTCAAATAAGCCAACAGTGGTTTACTTCTAAGTATCTCCTTTGCCGAACAAACACAATCGAAATCCCCCATGATGGCCCAAGGCAATGTCATTGTTTGTCCGAAGCTCCTCAAATGCTACCACAACTCCCTCCTTTTGGAGACACTATACAATCCATAAATAAATGTAGAGATAAAAGCAGTCTGAGATATAAGGCACTGAATATGACAATGTATATGTTGTTCTCTAACTTCTAAAATATCACATCTAACAAAATAAGGATTTCACATAATGAACATCCCTCCCTAACCATGGCATCAAAATTATGAGAATACTTCCATCCCGGGAACCTATTCTTCATAACCAAATTAAGATTATCCAAAGACAGTTTCGTTTCAATAACATAATAAAGATGAGAATCGTGTTGTCTTAAAACGTCAACAACACAATTTTGTCTCGAGGCCTTATTAAAGCCCCAAACATTCCAAAAAAGGATCCTTATTTATCACCTTTGGAGGTTTGGTCACCTCTAAGCCTTTTAACCCCATCCATGTTACTGTTCCCATTGATATTTTCTCGAATAACCACACCTTGGTCACGTCTAACTTGATTACCATATCCAATCCTATGCTTCACCCGACTGTTAGCATATATCATAATTTCTTTACCTTTATTTTTGTTCACACTCCTACGACTGCTCATCATTTGCCATTGGTTCTCATTTGCCACATCCATTTCTTTTTCATTTACCTTGTCATCACTAACCTGAGAGGCTACATTACTGACCAATGTCTTACTTGTAGTGGGCTGGACAGTTCCCTCATTTGCATTCGACAATAGCTCACTCGTTCCATCTTGCCCCTGAATCCCACTAGAATTCTGCCTGGCATCCCCTACACACTACTGGACAAAACCTATAGTATTCTCCACTTCTTTTTCTAGCCTAACAGTCTGCCTTTCCTCCAAATTCATCCCCAGCTTGCCACCCTCATTTCCAGCAGTTTTCATCTCCTTCCTTTTTTCCTTTTGCAATAGTCTTGCAATCAAAGGGATTATGTTCAAATTTTTTGCAAAAATAATAATAATTTGGAAAAGTCTCAGGCACTACCTTCTGCATATAAGATATTCCCCCTGGTAATTCAACTTCAAACAATGTTACAGGCCTTTTTGATACATCTAGTTCAGCAAGGATTCTCGTATAACCAATCCTAGACTTTATGCTTATGACTTTGTCTATACATATTGGTTTTCCCAAACGTGATCCCAATTTCCTCAATCCCTTTGCATTCCATAATTCTAAAGGCACATTTGGCAACTGCACCCAAATCGGTACCTCCATAAATTCCTTATAATCAAAGGAAAATCCTTGTGGCAACCATTTAAGTAATAGTGTTTTTCTTAATACCATGTATGGTCCTCCTGTAAGCACATTGGTACAGTCTTCATCATTGTAAAATTGAAAAATAACCCTTGATCATGTGGCAACATTTTACACTTGACATTCCATTTAACTATCAATCCTTCAATCGCTTTCAACCCCGAGAATCTACTCATGAAGCATCCTACAAGACAAAATCCCGACTCCTTCTCAATAGTTACTATGTCATCAACTTCCATAGTAACTTTATCATCAACCTCAATAAATTCCAGTTGTATTCCTTACTTCAATTTACGGTAACAAATGATGGTTTTGATGGATTTAAACTTTGCTCATCCACCACCTCACGTGTACCCCTTTTTTGTGAGTTAGATAATTCATCAAACACCTTTATTGCACTGTTATCTTTATATCCCCCCTCTTCCAAAGATGTTGAATCAACTTCCTCAGAATCAGAAATTTCATCATCATCTTCATCTGTGGATGAAGTATCTTCCTCTCCCAAATCTGCGCCTTCATCCACTTTTGCCCTACAGCCCACTTCGACACCTTTACCAACCCATGCTGCTACATCCCCACCATCATGCCAACTCTTTCTTGCTCCTATTGCCTCGTCATATACCTCCCACACAGCTCTAGCGCCTGGTGTTTAGTCTGTGCGCTTACCCACTACAGCTCCTGTACCAACATCTAGATTCGGTTCAACCCTACTCACTCCCATTCTATTTACTACATCACACGGCACAACACAACCCACTCAAAGATCTATTTCGTAGGGTAATCTATTGAATCCAATTGCATCAGCACACAAATCAATAGTCGGGAAAGCAAATCCAGAGAAAATCCCCAAAAAACAAAACCAAAAGAAGAAATATGAAGAGAGAGAGGTGAGATGAGCAAGGCTCATAGTGTGATTAAAAATTGCCTCTACAGTGAGAAAACTCACGGTCTTGTTCTGCTTCTTTCCCTCTCTAGACACACGTGACGACATTTTTTTATAAGGTTTCATTAAGTTATTATTATTTATATTAGGTTGTGAGATATTTAGAAAGAAAAACATTTACATAAATATTGATTGATGAAGTTTCCATTAGCTAATGAATTGTTTTAAATAAGTAATTTCACTTTGACAAATTTCAAATTTAGGTAAAGTTTATAAATAAAATAAACAATATTTTAGATTTATCATTTAAATTAAAATCAAGAGAATAAAAATATTTAAATTCAATTAATTTTACTCAAGATTTTATTGTATTAAGTCTTAGCTATGCAATTTAAATTTGAGATCCAACTAAATCAACTTTAAATATGTTATATCTGTTTGTAAATTAAGTTGCATTAATTTGTATATATAATTTAATATCAAACTTTAATCTTTCAAAAAAATGTTATATAACAAAATATGATATTATTAGGCATTTTTGATTTTATTCTGTACACTCCTCTCCCTTAAAAATAATTTTACATCCTAAGTTTTTAAAATATTATTTAGCATCTTCAAATTTAGCTTTCATTAAATAAATAAATAAATAAATAATTTTATCTTTTAGCTAAATAAAATGTTTTTGAAGTATATTGTAAATAAAATTATTACTTATTTGTTAATAATAAAATTTAAGATGTTAATTGAAATTTAAAAAATTAAAAGACTGAAATTGACTATTTATTTTTCATAATATTAATTACATCAGCCTGGTACTTGGTTCATCGTAATAGATCAATCTAACACGTGTCTTGTGCAAAATTTGTAAACCGACTATTTCCTGACGCGACGTGTCGTGTCGTATCCTCAGCGGGTGAGATTAGCATAACTTCGCACCGAAAGAGAAGAATATGCCGTCGATTGGTCCCCTGGAATAGATATCATTTCGCCCTTATCTGAGTTCTATCTTCACCTCCGACCTCTGAAAAATCTACGTCGATTGAACAACCAAACTGACAAACAATTGTTCTGCTCTATATCTTATCATCAGTTCATAGCTAGGGTTTCCATAATTGGTAAAGTCAACAACTTTCAGTAATTGTTATTATGAAGCCTAAGAATGCTGTTACTTCCAAAAAAACGCCGCCAGCGACGAAACCTGCTGCGAAAGGAGCTTCAAATCCTCCAGTCCAATCGGGGACTCCGAGTTCCGCCGCGATTAAGCACGGCTCTGTCACCAAACTGAAGCTGGAGAAGTGTAACGACTCCACTCCGCCGAGTATCGGTTCTGATTCTAAGTCCGGGCAAGCATCAGGTAGTGTTCTAGTACTACCTGCTTTGCGTTTCATAAAGATTTAGTGGACCTAGTAATAGTAGGTTCTCGGCTTTTAGCTTCAACATTTTGCTTGAGCCTTTTGTTTGTGTTTGTTATGTTTAGTTTGGAATGAATGTAACTACCTTTGAAGATATATGTATGTAATTTAGTTATGTTTTTAATCTATTGAGTTGACTGATTCGATAGTGCTTCTTGACACGCATCGTTATGTGTAGTGGGTGAAGAAGCGCAAACTCCAGGTGCTTCTGCTTCAGTCACGCCGGATGCTAAAGTTGCTCCTAGAAAAAGAGTAGTGAGGAAAGTGGTGAGGATGGTTAGGAAAGTTCCGGCTAATAGAACTCCTGCAATGCAGAAAGTTGTTTCTGCACAGACACCAATTAATGAAGAAGATGCCGTAAAGTCCAGGGTTGAGGAGAGCAAAGAGGAGGAAGTAGTGGAGAGAAGGGATTCTGAAAATTCTCAGAAAGAAAAACTGATTGAAGAAAAAGTAGGAGAATTCAGAGAGGAGGAACCGACCAACGTGGAAATTGGACGTTCCTTGGTTGGAAATGTTGCTAAATTTGCAGCGGAAGGACATATTGATTCAGAAAAGAAGGCATCAATTGTTGAAGTTTTTGAAGAATCTGCACAGGAGCAACCTATGAGGGAAGTAGTTGTATCTCAGGATGTCATTGCGAAAAGCTACAATGATGATGGACCTGACAGTGTAGACATAGGACAGGAAGTGAAGGAAGAGCCTGAAAAAGAGATGGTTGACATAGATATAAGTGGGAAAGACAAACCACGTGGTGAAGATGCTCGGGATGAGCAAAATGACTTTGGTGCTGATGAGGTATATGAAGAGTATGGTGATAGAGTGGATTTTGAAGATCATGGTGACGATGACTTGGAGGAAGAAGATCCTGAGGAGGATCTAGGAGAAGCAGAAACATTTGATGAAGAGAGAAAAGAACTAACAGCAATTGCCAAGGAGCGCAAGATTAAGAAAGAATACGAGATATTTGTTGGTGGCTTGGATAGGGAGGCCACAGAGGAAGATGTGAGGAAGGTTTTTCAGAATGTTGGTGAAGTAGTTGAAGTCCGACTGCACAGGAATCTTTTTATCAATAAGAATAAGGGATATGCATTTGTGAAGTTTGCAAACAAGGAGCATGCAAAGCGTGCTTTGATGGAAATGAAAAACCCAGTGGTATAATTCTCATAACTATTAATGTTTCATATCCATATAAATTTCATCCTGACAAGTTGAATATTGCAGATCCATGGAAAGCGCTGTGGGACTGCACCAAGTGAGGATAATGACACTTTGTTTTTGGGGAATATATGTAACACATGGACAAAAGAAGCGGCAAGTGCTCATAAGTACAGTGGATGTTACCTCCTGGAGCTTTTAACTGTTTTCTAATAGCATGTTTGGTTTGCAGATAAGACAAAAGTTGAAGGATTATGGAGTTGAAGGTGTTGAGAGTATCACCCTTGTCCCAGATGTTCAACATGAGGGGAGGAGTCGTGGTTTTGCATTTCTCGAGTTTTCATGCCATGCTGATGCCATGATTGCATACAAGAGGCTTCAGAAGCCTGATGTTGTTTTTGGTCATTCTGAGAGGACGGCCAAAGTAGCATTTGCTGAACCTATACGTGAACCTGATCCAGAAGTTATGGCCCAGGTGAAGACAGTATTTCTTGACGGGCTTCCTCCTCATTGGGATGAAGACCGTGTTAGGGAGCTCTTGCAAGGTTTTGGGGAAATAGTAAGAGTTGTGCTTGCTCGGAATATGTCAACTGCGAAGAGGAAGGATTTTGGATTTGTGGATTTTTCCTCCCATGAATCTGCTGTTGTTTGTATTGAGAGAATAAACAATAAAGAATTAGATGATGGAAACTCCAAGGCAAGTTTCATATTAAATGTTTCATCCAATTTGGTATTTCCTTTTTCACTTTAATTTCTTCCTCTTATTCTGTTTTTCTGATTATACTTCCTGAATGAACTTTTCCCCATTTAACCATTTATTCTTTAATCGTGATTTATGATCTAGTCGCAAAGCCTTACACAAGACTCGTTATGCACCCCTACTTCTCTTTCTCTCTTGGATGTGAATTCCTAAAGCTTTTTTACTGCTTTTTTTCTGCATCTAAATTTTTCCTCATATCTTATATTTATAGCAATGTCAGACTTCAATCGTCTTCGTATAGGCATTTGAATGAACCCCTTGCATACATGAAAATGTATTTATCTTGCATTGTTTTTGTCTTTTGTGTCCAAACTCATTGAAGAGGTGGCATGTACTGATGGTTTTGTTTCGTTATATCTTTCCAGATAAGAGTGAAGGCTAGGCTGTCAAATCCTTTACCCAAAACTCAGGCTGTTAAAGGTGGAATGCGTGGTGGTTTCCTTATTGGTCGTGCTGGCAGTGGAAGCTTTTCAAGATTTGGTAACTTTAGTGAATAGTTCTAAAGTCTTTCCCTTTAAATAGTTTGTGATCATCAATTTACATTTTTCTGGGGGTTCTATAGGAAGAGCTGTTGGGCGTGGGGGACGTCACTTTAATTGGCCAAATTTTCAGCGTGGTCGTGGTTTCTATCATCGTGGACGTGGCCAGAGTAGTAGAATGGGTCCTCATGAATATGAATTTGTTGATCGTTATGCTGCATCTCAAGGAAGGCAATTTGATGGAAGAGGTTCTCTCTCTGCCTCTCCCAAAAGAAACTCTCATTTCATTGTTCATGTGTAAACTTCCCCAATTTTTTTGAAAACTATACTTCTAACACCTCCTAACTTTTACATTAGGAGGACGAAGAGGCCCACCAAGAGGTGGCTATCATGATTCTGCGGGTTCATCAAGAGGTGGCTATCATGATGCTGTGAGGCCATCAAGAGGTGGCTATCATGAGGCTGTGGGCCCATCAAGATCAAACTTCAATAGACCTTGGCATGATGCACCAGTGAAAAGGCATGAGCATTTTGTTCATCCTAGGAGACAACCATTTTCTCCAGAAACCTTTGATAGACCTTTTGGTGGAAGGCCCCTTGATGACCCTTATTTTTATGGTGATGGTTCACGTGGCATGAAGCGACCCTTTTACGTGGCTGTAAGTATCTCTCTACCTGTCTGCATGCTTGTCTTTGCAGGGGCCTATGACTACTTTTTGTTTGTTGTTATTTCTCTGTCTCTCTCTCTCTCCTTTGCCATCTTCCTTTTCATATGTTAAGCTTGTCTCATTGATTGTCATTTCTTGACTTCAAACTTCTCTGGCGTTTAGGATCATGAACCAGATTACCCAGAACCTAGTAGGCTTCGTCCTCGGATGGATTATGGTGATCCTTCAATCTCGTTTCATGGATCTCGTTATCGTGGTTGGGATTGATTTACTTACACTATAGCTACCAATTTACTAGTTCCTTTTTTTTTTTTTTGTTTATTGCTTTGAATATTCATCATATTTGTGTTTTCCCTTCAGATACCTACGGGGCAAGCACTGATCCATACTCACGTGATTATTATGGTTCTGATGTAAGTATGCAAGTCCTAGCTTGTCTCAATCCTTATGTGTGATAGTTTGTGATATTTGTGTGTTTGTGTTGCAGTATGGTACGTACCCTCCATATTATGGGAATGATCGCACTTATGGAGGTGGCTACTACTATTAGCTTGAAAATTTTGGTAATCCTCACTGTTGTGTTTTCATATTAAATTTCTGCTCTGAAAGGAATATGATAGCCCATGCTTCATTGAGTTCTAATTGTGTCTAGGTGGCAAAGGAAGACAGATCCACTTCCATCAATGATATGCAAATGGCTTGCTGTTGAAAAGAAAAAAAAAAAGTAGCAGCTTACTTCCCTTTTTTGTCATTTTGATCTTGTTGCTTGTCTTCATATCTACTCCTTACACATGTTCTAGTCTAGAGACTTTTGGTGGATGTCCCGGGAGTTAATTTACTAAGTTTAGGCTAGCTCTGTTAAGGGTTTAGATTGCAACTAAGTAAATAATACTTTTTATGTTTTGGAGACAGTTGCCCTTTATATCTAGGTAATGAACTGCTTGGAGGATCTTCAATTAATATCATGATAAATAATGGGCATCAGTTCCCTTTATGTTATTAATCTATGTTTGGAATAGAAGTAATCTATGTTTGGAATAGAAGTTCCTATGTTAATGATCCTTGATATCGAAGGTGAATCCAACATAGTATTGCCTTCATTTTGTGGAAGAGTCAAATCCTGAGAGGCTTTGGAATAGTAGTGGAGTTGCCGAAAGTTAATATTTTAAAGTGTGATGATGGGAGCTTTTTGAAGATCATCTTGATGATTGTGATTGAGGAATGATACTTTTAGGTGTATGCAGCATATGAGCTGTAAACTTGTAAAGAATATCAATGATTTCTCAGTTGCCAAGAGGCCATTTGATGTTTTCTGTGCCAATATCAATTTCTTGTTTGATGAAGTGTATCATAGGATCCCTCGTCTTTGATGACCTGCCCGGTTGGATGTGCTGTGGCTGAACCTGCCACAGTATTTTGTACCTTTTTTCAAAGCCAATCTCCAGAACAATCTATTGAAAGATATTGCTCCCAGACAAAGTGAAGTTTTTGAAATTTTCAAGTTAATTCTCGTTTCTGAGGTGTAGAAGTGATGGGGTCCATCAATAACTTTTGATCGATTTGGTGCTCACTGTTGGCCTATACTATATTCATGCAAGATCGAGGCGATATCTTCCCTTGCAAATTGTCTAATTAAGGTTGCGATTGAAGTTACAGTGTTTTGCTGGAGTGGATTCAAATTCTAAGGGAAACTTTTATCTTATTCTGCTAGTTTGTCATGCTGGTGCTTTTTGATTCATATCCTTGTGACATTGGTATGCCGTTAAGAGATAAATTTGGGGGATGAAAATGCCTCTTTAATCATAATGGTTAATATGCTCAAACCTTGCAGGCATATTTAGTGGTTTAAGGATACATTATTTGTATGTCTATGTGATCCTTACGATCGTGTTTTACTTGGGAAATTTGGTAGTTCATTGATTATGATTTAGTATGCTAATCAAAGAACTAGAAATTTATGTCAAGGTATAAGAAATTCATCCATTTTTTATTAGGATTTTGACCAAGGCAGGGCTCTGGATTTGTAAATCTTTTCTTTGTATCATGGTACTATTGTTAGATGTGCAAGGTAATGCCATTGTAGTAAGGAGATTCTTTTCCATCGAATTATACAATGTGTATTTTACCAACAACCTCTTTGTCGTTAGATAGAAACCCTCTTCCATCCTTGAAAGGATGAGGAGGTGGACAATTTAGATGTTATTCCAGCTGTAACTATTCAACTAAACATATAATAATAATGCGCTTTTGAGGTTGACCCATTGCCGATGTGGGAAGTTTATAAATAACATAGTGGTGAATTGAAGTACCTGTCTGTTTAATGAGTCCTAACCAAATTGGTTGATAAGGGTAGCTATGTTAGCTTTTCCTACTACCCTTGGCACTTGCCATGTTACTTTGTTGGTACTTCGGCATTATTATATAGTTCCAAATTCTTTTTGGTTCTGCTGCTATCAGACTTTGAATATTGAATTTGTTGCTCATGTATCTCCGTCCAAAGTGGTAATTGCTCTCGCTTCCCTTCATATTCCTGGATAGGTTTGTGCTGGTTGTTTCCAGAAAATCAATTACTCTTTGATTTATGTTCATTTTGATCTGTCATTCCTTTTAGAACTCTAAATGTGATTTTCCAATCCGTTTAAAGTTCTTTTCAGGTCGTTTTTGTCGTTCTTCCATTATTGTGTTTATAATGTGTCTCAGCTTCTAGGTGCAGAATTGAGCCGCAGGTAAGTTAAATTGCCGATACTACTCCTGCCTTTTTTGGTAATGATGCTCATCATTTTAGAATCATTGCCATTGCTTGCAATTTGTGTTACAAAGTTTTCCCTTTTGTTTTAGTTTCATTTGGTATCTTTTCACATAATTAGGTGTAGATAAAAAGAAGCGAATCTTCCTCATTCATAGTTCAATTGATCAAAATTCATTATTATTTGAATCAATCAGTCAATCTATGTTCAACGTAATGTATTGGGTATCATGTTGTCGACCTTATAACATCAACTAAGTTCGAGTTGTCTGGTGAGAATTTTACTTAATTGGTGTGAGAAACATTGCCTTTTCTGGCTATGTTTGTTGATTATGGTCTTGGAGTCTTCATGCGGTTTCAAAGGGATGATCATTGTTACGCAGACGAAATTAAAAACTCAATATTGTTAATCGTGACAAGAATATGGACTGGCCGGTGATTTTATTATCCATTCAAGTAGTTGCCAAACAATATGAAGTCTATCAACACAGCACACCAACTAAAATGAAGGGTGGGGTAGACGGCGCGGAGATTACCTGATGTTTTCTTGGTTAGAAAAAATTCCGTGAGCCTTGGGATAAAGGGAGTTGTATACATCTTGTTAAGTCTATGTTAATTTGCTTAATCTTCTTAATGTGGATAGGAAATGTGAGTATAGTTACTTCGCAAGGTTAATTGGGATTTAACAAACCAAATTGTATATTTTGGGTAACTCTTATACACACACACACACACATATATATATATATATATACAATATTTTGTAATATTAATAAATTGCATATTTGTAATAAATCGGTTTGTTTTGAGTTATATTAATTTGTTATGTTTACATATTATTATTTATATTAAATGTTAAATATATTAATAATTAATATTATATTTTCTACTATATTTTGTTAATAATTAATAATATATTATTGTCCTTTATCGAATTATTATTATTGTATGATAATATTAACACGAGATGATTAATCACTTTTTTATTTATAATTGATGATCTTATACATTATTAACAATTAATCTAATGTTTTTGTTGTTTTAGTCAGGGAAATTATGTTAGTATTATTTATGTATCTTTCTTATATTCTAACGTTTAATTAGATCTAGTAACAAATAATTTTTTATTTGTTAATTAATATAATTTGATTAATTTTGTTGTTGTAATGATGATGATGATGATGATAATTATTATTAAATATAAAATTATAAGTGTATTCAATATATAATATTGAATCTATTTTATTAATTAATAGTAATATGTTAATTTATTGTATTTTATCAACAATTAAAAATATATTTAATAGTTTAAAATGAATTCTATTTTTAATGTCTTCGAACTTTGCTAAATACATCTTAGTCCCTTAACTCTTGTTTTAGCAAACGACCTAACTTTTTATTTTTATTGTTCAATAGCTGTAAAAATTTATTAACAACATGAGTGAATTAATTAACAACGATATAAAAAATGAAATTACTTTGAAAAGAAAAGATCAAAATACGTTCAAGATATTTAAAAAGAGTCGTTAGGTTGCCTGTTTCCCCATTCCATAATTGCAATTCTTGGTTATAAAAAAAAACTGATTTTTAATCTTTGTAAAAATAAAAAATTTTTATAGAAAACATATTAAAAAATAAAAACTATCAAGTAAAAAATAAGAAAAATTATTCTAATAATTCTTGACAATTTTGGGACAAAAATAGAGTAGGAGCAGATTTAGAAATGGTAGATAAACAAAAATTTATTAGAGTTACAATCAAGAGATAATCCAGAAGATGGTGAGAAATTTGGAAAACAACTTCTGGAATTAAAAAATCTAAAAATCATTAAGCCTAGTATATCTCCACACTCTCTTTGCGTTTTGAGAAACAATTTTTGTAAGTTTTATTGTAAAAGTGGACTTGGCAAATAGAAATGAATAAAGAAAACATCTTAACTGTTTTTTTTGAACTCCACAAGGTCATTATGAATGATTAATAATGTGTTTGGTTTAAAAATTACCTTCAGATATTTCAAAGAAAAATGGACAATATTTTCAAGTATTATATTGTTATACAGATGATATTTTAATTGTCAGTGAATTTTTCTCAACACATTATACATGTTGATACATTTGTAGATTTATGTAAAAAAATGTTGCCTTGCTCTTTCTTAAAAAAAATGTGAAACTAAAATAGAATATCTTGGATGGAAATTGCTGGTAAATAAGTTAAACTTAAACACCATATTCTTGAAAAGATTTTACAATTTCCAGATAAATTACAAGATAAAAAATAAGTTCAAAGTTTTTGAAGTTCATGCGTATGATTTTTTTCAAAATTTGGCCAAGGAAACCATTCCGATTGCTTTTAAAGAAAGATTAATGATTTGAATTTTCACTTTATTTGATTGAATAAGTAAAGAAGATTAAAGATTTTGAGTGCTCTACTTTACCTAAGCTTTCTTTGCTTTCTGACAATGATGATTTAGCACTTGAAATCGATGCTTTTGATTATATATAAAGTGGAGTATTAAAAAAGATAAATTATAATGGTCATTTTAAAACTATTGAGTCTCTTTGTAGATATACCTTATAAACTTTTATTGATGATCAGCAGTGATATTATATAAATGGAAAAGAATTATTGATAGAAGTAAAAAAGCTGTACAAAATTTTATTTTTTTATTAGAAATAATAAAGAACTAATAATACTCAGATAAAAACTTTTGTTCAAAATAATTTACTTTCTAAACCTGAAAATAAGAGATATATAAGATGACACACTTTATTAGCTGAATGTACTTTTGATATTCAAATTATTAAATCCAATAGTTACTGATTTTTCTAAATAGGGATTGGCCAGCCTTAAAGAATAAATATTTGATCTATTGGATCAAATGTTTGAAGAAATAAATAACTCTCAAGCATAGATAAAATATTTGCTCGATATTACCAAATTCTTCTCGCTATGAAAAGAGATAGTCAAATTACTTCTTTCCTTTTGCATATGGGAAGTCGAGATAAATCATTTCAATTATTTTGGGTAAAAACTTTACAAATTGTTCAACAAAGTTAAGATAAATGAAGAATCCGAGTCTAATGGATCTTCTACTATACATAAGCAGATTCAACTAAAGACTATTACTCCTAAGAGTATCTCTTTAGGACCAAATATTTCTAAAAAATCTCAAATACTTAGAAATATCATGATAGAAAGTTCTCCCAGAAATTATCCTATAGTTCAAGCCCACATTGAGATAATAAGAGACTTATATTCTCTCCAAATTCATGATTTTTGCTACAACGACTTTTCAGGAATACATTCTAGATTGAATTTTTCACAAGGAGGGCTATGTGATCGGTACTATTTTGGCACCATAAATGTTATCTATTTAACCAATCCAGATTTTTTCCATATTTCTTTAGTTTGTAAATAAGGAGTTAAAGATTGTTATTTGAACAACCCAACGATAACTCCAAGAGATACTTTAATGTTAAAGATACTATTTATTGATCAAAATTTTTACGAAGATGAGCAATGTGAGGCATATCATTTCATTATAGTTGGAAAATCTGAACCATTCCTTATTACAATAGACACTAAGTTTAGGAAAGAATTTTCCACGTTCAACGAAACCGATGTTCCCTACCATCAAGCAATTGGAGCGAGGACTATTGTTTTTGGCATGGAAGCTGCGTTCAAAAAAGGTTTCAGAAATCAGAACCTATGCTGGTAAAGACAATTTCTCCTTGCTAAATGATAGCTCTAGCCAAAAAGATCCCAGCCACCTCAGAAAGCACACGGAAATTCAGTATGTATAACTGGTGTCAGATCTTTATTTAAAAGTGTAAAATTGAATGAGTTAATTACTTCACAAACCAGCCACAAATTTCTTCGTCACCAACAAAAATAAAAACAGACTGAATCTAAAATAAAAAGAACACCGAAATTTGGTAACGCAGTTCGGCACACTCGGCCTACATCTGCTGGGCCCTCACCCAGCTTAATCATTTCCACAGGAGTTTAATAGAATTACACAGAATTGATTCAACACAACTTCTCTCAATATCTGCCACTATCTCACAACCTAACTACCCGTGAAAGTTTTTCACGTCCGATAACACGACTGACTCGTGCTAACCTCAACAGAGGATTTTTCTTCCTACTCTCACTCAATGTACTATCAAATAAAAATATCTCAAGTGTATAATCAACTGAAAATAAAAAGGAACAACTACTTGAGATTAACAGAAGCAATCGGTGGACTCAAAGAAGAGAATCAAAATCTGCAACTCTTGATTGATGTGGCAACATATGGCAGATCCACCACCCGTGGTTGTCGGAAAATCCGTGGGGAGATAGTCAACAATGGTGTCGACGTCAGGACAGTAGATTCAACCCTTGGAACCTCATGGGAATACAGAAATTGTGAGATTAAACACGGAAAATATAATAGGGAGTGACACTTACCCTCAATAGCTAGCATTGCGTCCAAAATCAGACTCCCAAGATTACACTGAATGCCGGTGCCGATCGCATAAAGCAACTTGGCCTAGGCGAGATAAACCGTCACAACATGAGTGCTTGGCATCTAATTTGTCACAATCAGTTTGAACAGTATGAAATACTTCTGAGTCAGCATGGATGACCGAAGAACGGAACTGGATGGCCAGGCAGTGAGTTTGCCACCAGTTATAACTGTGGCAATCTGATCGGTTGAGATAGCCCAAGCATCATCATAATAACGATCACCAACAACATTATTAAAACCCAGAAACAAATTTAATCGTAAGGCAGTCAATTGAATTGCCCGACCTCGCACATACATCACTCCATAACACAGCGCATCTGTATTCACAATATCACTAGTCAAGTTGGAATAGAATTCTTTTACCAGATCAACGTCATAGTGTTGAGGAAGGAGTGAAGCTTGCAACAAGTTCCTCGCCGAAAGCAGATTGTGTAACCCTTGATCTTGAAATTCTACCAAGTTGATCGGCCGATCTAGAACAAAACCAGTGTCAGCAAGTGTGTTCCATTTTTCCTCAGCAGCTGAAGTATAGAACTTGAAAAAATATGCTTTGTCAATTGGCACTCTGTCCGTAGGACGAAGACGAGGTGGAGGAGTCTTCTTATGACATTTCATCTTCATAAGTTTTTTCTTAGCCGGAGGGGGTTCCGGCTGTGGAATAAATTGACGAGCAGCATCATGAACTGAAGTATTTTTCTCCTGAGCGTCCGGGATATCAATAGGTGCTGCTGAAGATGACCCTACTCCAGTGGACTTTCTTCCAGATGACGGAGTAAATTGCAAGCGACCTGATCGTCGTGCAGGAGCTGCTATCTTTTTATCAGACCCAGAGATTGCATCTTTTTCTTTAGTTCTTCCCATAATCTAATGTCAGCCAGACAACCACTACAAATACAGTCTCCACAATGCACAGTCAAAAGTCCAAAATCCACCAGCAATTACGAATCAACCACTTTGCCCAATCTATATGCAACCAAAATTCAGGAATCTTCACAGCTAGGTACCCCAAAATTGAACCAGAAAGTAGATTACCCAATCACCTCGGCAGAAAATAGATTACCCAGAAAGTAGAAACGATGTCAGCCACTAAAACCGACAGCAGCAAATACACAAGCAGTTGCGATACTTTCTGAAATTCCTTAACAAAAATCAATTCCTCAAGCCTCCATTAAATCCCTACGGCCACAACACTCCACCAAGGCTATTTATACCACTCCAATCAAAACCCAACACAAATCTCAACTTTGAGAGGAGAAGAAAATCATACCACTTTACACAGATGGAAACCCATAAGCTTCAAAATGCACGATTGAGATGAAAAGCAGTGGCGAAATTGAAGAGAGAACACAATTTGATGGAGAAAATCGAAGAGGAGACGATTTCATGGAGAAATCATGTGTTGCGTCAGATTTTGGCTTATGGAGAAGTAGAGCACTCGACGACAGTGAATGGGGAGAAGCCAAGATGTAGCAGATTTAGGGATTTAAGTCCCTTTGTCATAAACGATGTGTTTTCTTTTTCCTTTTTTTTTTAATTTTTCTTTTTCTTTTTTTTTTAATTGATAAAAACGAAAACGCTATTAATTAAGGATACAAAGCCCTAAGGCTCCTCTAAGTAGTTCAAACCTGACTGTATCAAGTGGTTTTGTAAATACATCTACCAACTGCTTTTCGGTGGACACATGCGACAAAGTAATCAACTTACTTTCCACGAGCTCCCGAATGAAATGATACCGAAGATCAATGTGCTTAGTCCTTGAATGCTGCACAGGATTCTTCGAAATATC
>JAOSBN010000179.1:10199216-10214041 GCA_027563595.1 Erythroxylum suave | reverse complement strand
CTTGTATGTGAATGAGATGAAATAAATGTGCATTTGATATGAATTTGTCATTTGATTCTCAACGAAAGTTGAATGCCGGACTTAGGTCCGATGACTCTGAAATTTTGTCTGAGCATTCATATAAGATTGTGATATATGAGATATTCATAAATTGTTGCATTTTATAAAATGCGTGCTCAGATAAAGGCATTGTGACTTAAGTTGCCACTATGAAGCGCTTCCAAGTAGAGCTTTGCTTCGTGATTTTTCTGATTTGGCACGTAGGGCTATGCTTCGTGATTCTGTCTGATTGAGCCCTATGGGTCAATATTTGTATAAGTATGTGATAGGCACTCCGTCACAATAATAAGAAAGAAAGTGAGTCTCATGTGCATTGATGATGCATGATATGAATGATTATAAAGTGTTAAATGTACAATGTGACATGATTGATTAAGTGTATGTGATCCAATGTGATTATATGTTATGTTAAATAATGTGATGCATGAATCGAGTGAACCATTGATGATGGTTACCTCATTGAGTTCACAAAACTCACCAAAATTGCAACGTTATCTTTTCAGGACCGAGAGACGACTCTATCGAGTGAGAGGCTCTACGTGATTTTAGCAAGAGAAGTCATGACTTAAAGGTCGGTCAGCTGGGATTTTTGGGCAGATCAGATAGATTTGTATAGTTTCCTCATTCATGTAGTACTATTGTATTAGGTTTTGATGATGTACATATGGAAATTGTTGAAAGATACAATGTAGACTTTCGATTTTGTGAAATGAAATGAGGAAAAATGTTGGGTTTTAAAATATTGTGATTTCAATATAATGCTTTATAATGAATAATGATATGATGCCATGTGAAGGTAAGTAGTGATCGAACGTAGTTCACCCTTATCGTAGGATATGTACCGGAATGACCTCCGGGCATCCCAGAGTGTACCCTACAATAAAGGGGTGCTACAGTAACACCACTGCAATCACAAGTCGTAACCTCTTACTCACTTTCAGATTTTTCCTATAGCACATCATTTCGGGTCAACTTTACATTCTCTTCTTGACCCCAACACTAAAGTCATTTTGCAACACTTTCTTCTAGAAACATATTCCCCTATGTCTTATGTCTCCATTGACACCAAAATCATTCAATTTGGTTCTGTCCTCAATCATATTGAACCTTTTTCTATTGGGGCAACTAGCATAACTTTCGCTATAGATATCTGATCAAGATCCTTGTTCCATAGTTTGAAAGAGGACTTATAGGTCTATAACTTTCTTGAAGACCTTAGAAACAAAATCGATCATCTGAAGGGTCAAAGATTAACCAAACGATACAAAATGAACAGTATACAGAAGAAGAAGTCTCAGTCACTTGGGCAGAAAGCAGACAAATGCAAAGGCAAACGAATGCAAGAAGCATATGAATGCAAAAGCAGATGAATGCAAGAAGCAGACGAATGCAAGGAGCAGACGAATGCAAGGAGCAGACGAATGCAAAAGCAGACGAATGTTAAAAGCAAACGAAGCAATAAGCAGACAAATGCCAAGAGTAAATGAAGGAATAAGTAGACGAATGCAAAAGTGGATGAAACAAAAAGTAGACGAAATTCATTAGAAGGTAGACGAAGCAAAAAGGTAGACGAAATTCGTCAAAAAGTAGACGAAGCAAAAAGGTAGATGAAGTTCGTCAGCAAGTAGACGAAGTTCTTCAGAAAGTAGACAATTCAGATGGTCAACTTAAGACGAAGTAAAAGTCAACTTAAGATGATACAATACAAACGATACGTCTTTACAGACGATAGACGAATGCAATAAGCAGACGGTTTAGGTGGTCAACTTAAGACAAAGCAAAGTCAACTTACAACGATGCAACACAGACGATAGACGAATGCACTAAGCAGACGATTTAGGTGGTCAACTTAAGACGAGGCAAAGTCAACTTAAGACGATGCGACATAGACGAAAGACGAATGCAATAAGCAGACAATTTAGGTGGTCAACTTAAGACGATGCAACACAGACGATACATCTTTACAGACTATAGACGAATGCAATAAGCAGACGATTTAGGTGGTCAACTTAAGATGATGCAACACAGACGATACGTTTTTACAGACGATAGACAAATGCACTAAGCAGATGATTTAGCATGTCAACTTAAGACGATGCAACACAGACGATATGATGTCATCACAGACGATGTAACGTCATCACAGATGATACGTCTTTACATTCCTACGCATTCTCCTTCCTAAGGACCCTAACTTTCAATCCAAAGGTCCAAAAATTTCATACTAAATACCGTTGGAAAGCTTAGAGGATAAACTACCACTTCCAAGAAGACAAATTTGTCCAAATCAGCCTAGATTAATACAGATTTTCCCCTCAAATACAAAATATGAATTTTTTACATTCATCCAATGTACTGCACCTAGTTCTCAACTTCATGACAAACTTTGCAATTCTTAAAGATAGAATTTTAATTTGATGTCTTCATAAAAAATGCAGCCATATATTTCTAGCTTAATTCAAATTAAGAATCATCTCGTTTTGATAACTAGAGAAAAAGTTGTGGCTAAAGGACTGAAGCATACTCCTTGAAAAATTTTCCGGATCAACCACCCATTTTGTTTCACAATCTTTCTTTAACACAACTCATTCCAAGATCACCTTTTCTACTTCATTTATTCCTCATTCTCATCTCCATTTAAAATCAATATCATCTATAAGGAAATTTTTAATCAATGATACACCAATAACAGAACATACACATATGTACATATTCTTCATCAACTTATCACACAAATTCAATTTCATTTTTGTTTTCATTCTACTTCTAACTTTCACCTTAATTCTTCCCATTTCAAAATCTATTATCCACTAAAAGCACCAAAGCAAAAATATGAACCTCTCCACGTTTTTCATTTATTAGTTCTAGTCTTCTAAGAAAAATTCGGAGTCGAACATATGTTTTATTTAAAATTGAAGATTTGAGGATAAATCCTTTTGAAGAGTGGGTGTAATCATAATAAGCTCAAATAAAGAAACCATAGCCTGTAGGTTTGAAGCGATCACAGTGGTTGGAATCAGAGAAAATTTAGAGGCAAAATGCGCATTTTAAATTCAATATGGGCTTTTACATGGGCATAGCCTAGGTCATTTCTATTCACAATTTTATAATCAATTATATGGTTTACATCTACGAGTGTGTTTTAGGTCATGCCCAATTCCCCAAAGATACAATAAGATCCATAGTCATCAAACATGGGTGCGAATATAAGTTATGTGTGATTAAAGTTTTCATATTAACACAACTTAAGTTATCCATATCATGATCCAGACCTTGCCCATCAAAAATTATAATTTTTTAATGTTTTGTATTTAAGGCATATGTCATTTTAGTTGAGGAAAGTTATAAGATATTTGTTTATTAAGAGTTGTCATAGCTTCTCTTATTTGTTTATTAAGAGTTGTCATAGCTTCTCTTCCTTATTTTCTATAGAACTTTGAACTTATCAAAGAATTTTTTTTCTGTGAAGTTTAAATACTTTATAAACTTTGGTTCATGGTTATTTATAATCAATAAGTCAATTAGCTTTCTTACTTTGATTCAAACTTGTTCACAGGTTACTTAGGTGGGTTCTAGGATCGTTTCTAATGTTTTGTAGGCCTAGGACAAAGTAAAAAGAACAGCCTTAACAAATCGATAATATGCAAATATGTATTGTTTAAACAAAACATAAGATTTAATTCCCTTATAGGTCCTTTCTTAATTAAAATGTTCCTTATTTTATTGTCAAGATTATTCTAATTTCTATGATCATAAATATTTAACAAAAGGAATGGTTACTTATCTTCCTTAAAATTTCTAAATTGGATGCATTTGATACACGTTTATACTTATTCAAATTTCTAAGATTCTGGTGAATAAGAATCTCATCACTTAAATTTTCGTTAAGTTGTTTAAAACTATCTTCATATAATTTCTTATAATTTTCACTAGAAGGGTTACTCTTTTAACAAATTTATCGATAAATCTTTTTTAGAATACTAACTATTCTACTCATTTTTTCCTTTTTTTTATTTCTAACAAATACTTTTTAGGCAACATTTACAAAATTAAATTTATACATACAAAATCAGTTGAATCTATAAATAAAAAAATGTTAATTATGACTTAATATATGAAAGAGAGATAAATTGCAATTGAATAAGGAACTAAGGGATAAAACTATCAAGTATGATATATGTAAATTAAAGAGAAAAAATTACCCGAGTAAACTTCAATTTGAATTAAAACTATGTCTAGAACTGTAATTGAAAAATATCATATATAATCAAATTGACAAATTTCAATTTATTTAGATAAACTACAATTGAAATAGGAAATGAAAGAAAGATAAATTATATCTAAAATTTAATCTAGGATTCAATTCAAAAATAGAAAATTCAACCTAAATTGCAAAAGTTATTGTACTCATATCAAATTTCAAATTTAAACTCAGTCTTTAAATCAAAAGAGCTATTGAAATATTTAAAATTCAAAGTAATAAAATAAAATAAGATGAGAATGCGAGAATAAATGAGATGCATGCATTTCTTACCTCAATGGGAATGATACTGTTGGAAGCAAGGCTAAGGTGAAACTTTTGAATTTAAAGCCTTCTCTTATTGAATTTTAGTTAGAAAAATGTGAATCTTACTATTTAACAGGAGCAATTTCACTTTAAAATGCTCACTTCCATTGTTGTTTTACCTCCCAAAAAGAGTTTTTGTATTTATGATGACTGACCAAGCTTTTTTTTTTACCAAATTAAGATTAATGTTTGCTCCATAAATACATTCCTTTAAATCCTAAAAAAAGAACAACTCTTTCTAAACTTGTCTCTCTCTCATGAAAAACTCCTTTGTTATAAAATAACCTTTAATTAATAGGCCTTTAATAAGTGTGGGCTTCCTACCTTTACTCAGGATTGGCCCCAATAGGTTCACATCAACTATATATTTTATCCCCCAAGAGAACCTAAAAATTTTGAGCACAAATGGTATACTTAAAAGGATAAGCGTGTGTAAATACAAAAAAATGGACAAAGAGATGAACACGTTCGTTAGTCAAAAAGAACTAAAAACCATAAGCATAAAAGTTTAACGATCTTGAAACTAGAATAAGAAAAAATGAGTATGTGATATAAAACACCATATTATCAATCAAGAAAATTAGAAAAAATTATAAATGATAAAAAAGTGGCAACTAAAGCAATACTAACCTAAAAAATATCGTAGCCCCTATGAGATCCAAAACCATATAAACCATAAATGAATAATGACTAATAAGAAAACACATGCCACCCTACTCATCATCACCAGGGTATAAAAAAGCAAAGGTAGAACATTGAAAAAAATCAAGATAAATCTGAAAGGCATTAGACCAAAAAATATTCCACCAAGTTAATATGTCAAACATAAAAAAAGAACAAGTTAATGAAAATAGTAATAAAAATAAATATAAAAATGAAATAAATTGAAATGAGAAATGAGAAATCATAATGTAATACAAATCATTAATACATTTGAGAGACTTATCCAAATTTTAAAATCAAGTGTGTGTGCGTGTGTATACTGCACTTTTCCTATAATTAATGATACTTAAATAAAAGCAGAATATGTCAAAGAAAAATAGAACGGCCCATTGACACGAATAAGAAAAATACAACTAAAGTAATGAAAGAAAGAAAAAAGAAATTAAACTTTAGTGAACTTTTTATGATCCTCCTTAACTCACAATGGGTGCTCTTTTGGTGTTATAGAACGTAACTGAACCTAGCCAAACAAATGATGGATTTTGAGCAACAGAAATAGAAGAATAATGTTAGTAGCTAGAAAGTGATGAGTGCGACAATAAAGAAAAGAGAAGATGATAGCAACGATGAAAAGAGGGTTTTAAAGTAAGGATAATGATGATAGCAAGAGGGAGAGCTATAAGAGAAGATAAGAGTGCCGGTGGGCTGAGCGACCAAAAGGACGATAAGATGACAACAAAATAACTTGAGAGAAAAGAAAATGGCAACAACACTGGAAAGATTTTCTAGCTAGGGTTTCGTGGAAATAATATTTTTATGCAATAAGAGAAAATCCTTAATTTTAAAATGGTGTAGCTTAGTTTATTCTTCTAACATTGCAGTGTGAGTAAAAATTCCCCTATTCGTCATTTTTTACTTTGAATCTATTTATTTTGTCTTTTGTTTCTTCCAACTTTGGTTTTCTAAAATGGTCTACGTAATCTTTAATCTTGTAATTTAGTCCCTTTTTATTTGCAATTGTATTTGGACTAATTCTTTTCACCATTTCAATCTAAAACTTTCCTAATACCCATCTCTAAGCCAAAATTTTATTTATGCCCTAAAAGTCCTTAAAAGAACAAACAACGCTTAACAAATTCAACTAATTTGTGAAAAATAAAATTAATTAAAAATAAAAATATAGCATATAAAACTAAGAATATTAAAAAAGCAACTGATAAAAATTTTTAAATGACAAATTAAAGCGCATAATTTTATTGAAAAATATAATAAAAAGAGACAGGACAAAATTAAGTATCTACAATAAATATTAGTCAACAAATATTGACAGAAGCTTTGGTGATCATGCCACTCTATCTGTCAGCCTTTATACTTCTTTTAGATTTCTAGATGTTATAATGTATAAGACAACCTTAATTTTCTATGAATTAACTTCTATCCATCCCTTTGTGGATGACCATAAATCAAATGAACGTGCTTGCCTACATCGAATATGCATTTTAAAAGTTTTATTTTCAGTTCATGATTTTGTAAGCATTGTACAAAATTCTTCTACTCTGCGTATGGTTATTATGATCTATATACTGAGATGGAACGAAACAAATATTTGGAGAGAGAACATAACAAAAATTGGAGACAGTGAGATGTTTGGTTGTAATGGACAAAATAGATAAAACTGTATGTCTTGAGGATAGAAATGTGTTTGGTTGCAGTTGACAGAACATAGAAAACAGTGTCAATGATCAAAGTACTCTTGTAGTATAATATAATTGAAAATATGTAATTCATTAATTATTTTAAAATGAATGATTTGTATTAGTATTTTTTAATTGTATCTATAAATAAGGAATTAAAAAAATGAGGAACTAAAAATTTAGTGAAATGAGCTATTGAATAGTAAAAAATTAGTACAAGTTAACAATAAAATGAATTACGTAAATATTTTTTATAATTTTATCAATATTTTTTAATTGTATTTGTATTTTTTAATTACGATGAAATAAAATGAAGAACCTAAATATTTAATGAAATGAGAAACCTAAAAATTTAATGAAATGAGTTATTGAATTAAAAGTTAGAACTTCTAGTACATAATAATGTAATAAAACATTTAAACATTCATGGAATTAATTACATAATAGATTAAAGATACATTCAAGCCTCATATTTTATTAATAATGTCTTTTTTTGCTATTTATACACTTGGGCATGTGTGAAATATTAGTAATAATATCGGGATATTTTTGTCCAACAGCCTGCGTATTTTGTTTCTATGACAGGCACAAAAAAGTGGTGTCACGGTTTTGGAAGGAACAAAAAATTTGTGTTTTGTGAATTGAAGATAGAACAAAAATGGGCAGTGTAGCAACCAAGTACTGCTGGGCACATGATTTTTGTGTTTTGTTATCTGTCTTCACCCATGGAGACATCAACTAATTCCAACACTAGGTCACCAATATGATTGTCTCTAACCTTTAATTTTACAATCATGTCATAGATTGATGCTTTCATACTTCTCCCTTGATGTTTATGAAAGACCAACAAGAAATGTTGTACTTGTTACTCGCCTTAACAAGTTTTATTTTCTTGCTATATTTTTGTAGGCATTGTAAAGCATTAGGTCACGAATATGATTTCTCTTACCTTTAGTATTACAATCATGTCACCGATATATGCTTTCATACTTCTCCCTTATTGCTTATGAAAGAACAATAAGAATTGTCATATTTGTTAACCTTGTCCCTAATGTTGTAGGCAAATGTATCTTCCATTTTGTATATATTTGGTAACCTATGAAACTAAGCAAAGGTGAGGTAACATTTTTTAGTCTACCTATTGGGATGCCCATCTATTTGAAAGCATCATAGAACAATATGATTGCTACAGTCCTTATATTTACCATTATTTTTTTGACTTAAAAGTTGGCTATCAATAGATTCACAACTATAACATCTTCATGAGGGTTGATTAAGTACATATTGTTCGTTTCTTAGAAGGTGATCTTGAAGACCTTTATCCTTTTTATTGCAAAGCCTATTATGATTAGGTTGATTGTTGTGACTTTCCCTTTGTTATGCTTTCTTTGACTGAGATTTTAGCAATTTGCAATCCCCTCTTATCATAATATGGTCACTCTTTGAGTAGGGTGTAGTTCCCCGGTTCTTGACCTTTGTGAAGGATTCTTTCTTCGTTGCTCCCTAACTTAATTAGTCATCCCTGCTACTTTTCTTTATGAATTAACTTAGCCTTCTTTATTTTATTAAGCCATTCATTACCCTCGTTAGATTTTTATAGTCCTAGTTGTTGAGCAAAGTATTGAACTTGAGGAGATCTTAATCGATTCTCCCTTTTTTCTCAACTTTTGATCATTTTGTTCATGATTATTCTTCTCAGTTTTGTTAACTAGCAACACACTCCTCTTCTATTTTCATTATTTTTAGGATTCTTATGATTAGTATCTCATGAATCTAAATATTTATGTGTCCTGATGTACCTCTTCAAAGCTTCGTAGTTATTTTTCCACATCAAATTTCGCAAAGGTTTGTTAGGCCTAAGTCTATTTGTAAAGGTTGCCGTTGCCACCCTTGCATTGAGTCTAGAGATTTGGGTTGCTTTGAACATAAATTGCTACAAATAATCCTTTGAGATTTCTTGAATTCTTTAGATTATAGAGATTAAGTAGGCGAAGTCTTTAATTCTGCTCATATTGCTAGTAAAGTGTGACATGAATTTCATAGTAAATTGTTAAAAGATATCTACTGGAAATGGAAGAATGGTTTGAAACCACGAAGTGCCATACTGGTCATAATGGAACAAAAGGATTTGCATTTTGTAGCATTAAATGCATCGTTCCAGTTCATAAGTTCCCTATATCGATGCACATGATTGACATGGACATGCATCCTAAACTAGCATAGTAACGAATCTGCTAGGACATCTACTATCGATAGGCTATCGTATATCAGGCTCTCCCCTATGTACTGCGTTCTAATGGTGTTGATTGCCAGGGTATAGATGGGGCTCTTGTAAATGGTCTTTGGGTGTGAGTTTTTTGTCTTTCATGTGTCCGTTGCCTTTCTTGCAATAATTATTTAAATTGCTATAGCATTTAAATTTTAGCAATTTGGTCCTTGAGTTACATATTGTCTCGAGGAACATTAGTGGTTTTAGTTGTTCCGGTAAGGTTTGACAGATAGATCTCTTCCAAAAAATGTTAATTATTCTTTTCCAAGTTTATAATAACCTAACTGATTTGAGAGTTTTTAAAATGAGAATATTCGAAAATTTCAAAACCTTTTCATAAACAGTGTCAAATGATGTAGACTAAATTTAAAGTAAGTCTATTAAGATGGTCTTAGGTCTACAAACCTGCAAAAATAACTACAAATAATATCGAGTTCTTTCTAAAGAAGACAATCTAATTCTTAAGTTAGCTAAAGTTGAAGAGTGTTAAGCACGTAAAGAATTATCTAATTAAACTTAATGATAATGGTTATGAAAACTTACTTTAAATTGTCTCCTTTTTATAAGGAATCATTTTAGAAGTATAATTAGAGTAGCTATTCTAATAAAGTTTAGATACAACATTTGCTAGGAAAATTACTTGGTCTTTAATAAGAGTACCTTTTTATATGGACGAATACCTTATTCAAGTACGGCCTTTTACGTGGTCCTAAAGCCCATAAGCCTGGAAAAAGATGATGGCTCATATGAAATCATATAAAATAAACAAGGTCAATTTCATATACTCGTTAAGGTGTATTATAAATAATTATTGATTTTGTTTTTGTCATCTTCTATACTTAATGTTAAGAGCGATTAATTTTCTTATCATACGAACTTATTAAACTAAGTATCAATTTTGATTAATCTTTTATATTTTATCAATTTGTTTTATTCAGTGTTAATATTGATTAATTTCGTTGTCATAACAGTCCGTTGGACTTACTGTCAATAATAAATAATTTTTCTGCTTCGTTGGTTTATTAAACTTGATGTTTGTGTTAAATAACTATTATTTTCAATAAATTATTTGCAATTCATATAATTATAAATTTAGTTGATTAACGGTATAAAATAATCATTTAATTATTAATTATTCAATAATAACTACAAATTTAATGAAAAATATAAGCATCCTATAAAGAAATTTAGGTTTAAAGCCGGGGGGAAATGCAAATGAAGTAAAAAAAATCAAAAGTCTAAAAAGACACAAATTTACCAAACCAAACCAACTGGATGCCCTTTGAAAATGTTTTCCAAAGTATCCCCATGCGGCTACTATAATTTATGTGCCAAATTGTAGAAGGTCGTAAGACAACGCTTGGTAAACAATACCGGCTAAATTGCTTATTAGTTAGGGGACATCCATAAGCCACCACTCATACTCCCGTATGGGATTAAGATTAGTTGCTCGGAAGTTAACAACAAGCTTCTACAGCATTTACCCATTGCTTACATGCACATGACGCGTCTATCATGTATTCTATGCTGCCACTTCACATTTGTAACACACTTGATGACTGCTAACGTTGCAACATTGACACATGACCTCTCTTTTCTTTTTTACTCCTGTATAAAGATCATGTAAATTGGCACATATAAGATAAATAGAAAATGACATGCAATTATATATGTTCATGCTATATATTTTGATAAGCAGCCTCTATTGTTAACTTTTGTTGCTCAAGTGAGACCGGTGCAGATTGATTAGAACCCCATTCAAATTGAACGAAAAGGGCAGCGACAAGTTAAGGACGATATTTTTTTGGCAATACCAAGTTTTAGCGTCTAAAATGGCCTCTTCGATCTTTCATTATTTTGCAGCTGGTTGAAACTTGAAAGGTAATTTTGAAGAAACTCAAATACGTAAGCCCAGTAATACTTCTCGAAGCCAGTCAAATTTGTTCATCATCAATATATGATCGATAAAACTTATGAATAAAATAATTAAGGAAACTATTGTCAAATATATTTGTGCAAGATATTGAATTTACTTTACTACACTGATGCAATGGTAACAAATCAAATAACTTAAATTAAAAACTAAAAAAATCCGAGTGTGTTCCATATTTTTATGTGTATAGTTGTTGCAACTTATTAAGAAACTCTATGTTTTATGGTCACGATGACTCGGAGATATACCACTTCTGAGAAGCTTGTAGCTCGTGATTGAATTTCCTGTCACAAACGTAGACACTGCTATACCAATTTCGGAAGTTGCAACGCATTATCGACAGAGACGTCACATATGAAACTCTCAAGCTTCAAGTTAAATTTTCGTATCTGGCTATATTATCAAATTTGTCTGGTTGCCCATCTGATCAAAAGATAGGATTTAAATAAATATGGAAGAGTATAAGGTTTTATAATTTGAAGCCGAAAGAGCTCTTGTTTTGGTTTAGGATCATATAGCTCATTTATGATTTGTCGGTTATATATATGTACATTATTTTATATTCCGAATAAAAACGCATAGAAATGCTTTTTTCAAGATGTATTATATAATTAATTAAGATACGTAATCTCATTAGACAACGCTTATTCGTGAGACGGCACTATCATACAGAGCATGATATGGAAATTTATAAGCCGAAAGGAGTCCAAGACAATTTTATGGATATGTATGTGTCGCCGGCAAGGCGCAAGACCAGAAAACCATAGCTTGCCAGTTTAATGGGACTGTAACGCAGTATATCTATATATACTAAACAATCCTTAAAGATTAAACACATTAAGCGACCAACAAATACGCATAAATGGTTCTCTCAAAGTTTTACTGCACGTTTTATCTGGTTTCATTCGCCATCGTTCTCCAAACTGTCATTCGAGTTGACCTTGTCGAGGTACAGCAGTGCCACGGAACCTGCTCAACCTAATTTGGAGAAGCTCCTTGCGTCGTTATCGGAGTCTACCCCTCGTGAAGGTTTTAGTCGATATTCAATCGGTAAAAACTCAGACCAAATACACGGTCTTGCACTTTGCAAAGGGGATGTCAATGAAACAGACTGCAAAACATGCGTTGAGCAAGCGGGAAAAGAGATCCGCAAACTCTGTCCATCTAAAAACTCTGCAGTTATTTGGTACGATAATTGTATGCTCAAGTACTCAAACGAGGACTTTTTCGGCCATGTCGACATGAAAAATCGCTACCGTCGGTGCAATTGGAGTTGGGAATTGGTAATACACAGTGTAGCAAAGCTAAAGCTCATTCACAAGCTTATAAAAAATGTTGAGAAGGCCCCAAACCTATACGCAACAGAAGACGTCAAGAAAGGAGTAACAAAGAGGGCAGGAAGGTTTTATGGCATGGCTCAGTGCACTAGGGATCTTTCAGTTTCTAAATGCAAGAGATGCCTCAGGAACCTGTATAGCAGGTACAGCATAATGTGTGCTCAGAGAGATGGTGGAAAGATATATACAGGCAGTTGCATCCTTAGATATGAGAGCTCCCCTATCAAATAGAGTTGGCAAATGCTTAAACTTAAAGCAGAGTTATTGGAATTAAAATTCCAAACAACTGAAATAAGATGAGTTGGTTTGCTTATCACCCTAGTTCATTTTCTTAAGAAGATTGTTTGTGAAATTGATTTTTAAGTGCAAAATTTCGTGCAATCGAAAATCAAATACAACTAAAGAAAGGTTTAACAAGTTTAAAAAATTAAAATTTTAATGAAAATGGCCAACTTTAGAGTGACCGGTAAGTTCACCTCTTTATGAGCTCGAGCTAGGGATGATTTCGTTGACTTCAATGAAAATGCCAGTAACATTTGTAACTAATTAAGATTCAGTTTGAGTGCCCGTAAGCCAAAATTTCGCTAAAGTTAATTTTTATTTGAATAAGATTTTTAAACCATGCAACAGTTGACGAGCCATGCAGCATAATGACAGGCCTCGCGTGATTTACTCCACCGGAATGAAGCTTTGAAGGTAGGGGAAATTATGTTCTAGTGTACATCTGAAATATGATTTTCCGACCTAGAAATTAATATAAGGCATGAGAAAAGTGATGGTTGAAGAGTTAAAGGCTTGTTTGTTTATATTTATATTTTTTGCTTTTATTTTTAAATCAAGTTAAAAAAATATGTGTTTTCTAAGTTTTTTAGTTTCTGTTTTTTATTTTTAGTTTTTTCTAGTTTTTATAGTTTATGAAAATCATAACGTTAGTTTTTACTTTTGTTTTTATTTTGATATATAATCTAATTTAGCATCAACTAAATATATATTATATATTATTTAAACATTTAATATTAATTATTAATAAGAATTTATGAATAATTTAATTTAAGATTTTATAAATTATGAGTAATTTAATTTAATTTTTAAGAATAAAAATTTTTAAAATAATAATTATTAATAAATATAATTTAAAAGTTAAAATACATTCAAAATATATAAAATTCTAAATAAATTTTAATTAATTTATAAATAAAATAATTATCAAATTATTTATTTTAATAAAATATTTAATTTTTAGTAATAAAAATAATTTATCTTTAAATTTTATCTAATATATAATTATTATTAGTAATAAAAGTATAACTACATTTATAGTAGTAACCAAACAAGCTTTTGTTTTTATTTGCAAAATAAAAAATGAAAGTTAAATATTACAGAAAAATTGGAGGTGAAATCAAATGGTCCTTAAATATTAGTTAGGAAGATAAAAGTTCTCCTAATAAAAAGCTACGTGTTTTCTTTATTTTTTCAAAATTATAGTAGATTAATTGAAGTAACGATAACTTACAAATTATTGTTAACTATGCGACAACTTATATAAATATAACTAATTCAAATCATTATATCAATGTTCACATGTCAGAATCTTTGTCATCAGAAGGATAGAATGATATAAATGAAGAAAGAATTAATAGAATCACCACACTATTTAATTAAAAAAAATTTAACGTATTTTAAAAAGGAGTTAAAAGATTCCTAATTAAAAAAATTTTAGATTTTAATAAATTATTTAAATATCGAACGAGTTTTTCAAATTAAGAAATATTTGCAAAAGGACAACTTTCTGGGAAAAAGATTTAAAAAATAAATGTAACTCTAGGAATCCCTTATAATGTTCAAAAGAAAAAAAAAAAGAAACTGCCTAGTATCAGATTACTCCAACTAGGTTCTGGAATTAAAATTAAGAAATTTGAAATGAAATTAAAAATAAAAATATTTTTATGATGAAACTTATAGCTTGAAAAATAGCTCTAAATCTATCTGATTAAGACAAGTTTAAAACGATCAAGTAAAACTCAAATTAATCAATCATGTTTGAATTAATTTCAAGAAAAATTGCCATAGTCATAATTGATCAAATCCAAATTAATTAAAATCTTAAGTCAATTAAGCTAACTTAAGTCAATCAAACCATCTTAAGCTAATAAGTCAAGCGCAATTAAATTGTGTTGGACCCCGATTTTTAAGTGGAATTTAGAAATAATAAGTAAGAAGAAATAAGTGTTATTATGTATATGTTTAGGTATAAATGTATTTATACTTAAAGGAAAGTGATAAGGAAAGAATTGATGGATTT
>JAOSBN010000179.1:10168344-10188308 GCA_027563595.1 Erythroxylum suave | reverse complement strand
ATGTAATGGTATGATTAATTAGGACATTTAATTCAATTAATTAGAATTTTATATGAAAAGTTAATAAGTAAATAGTTATAGTTAAAATTATGAATCACATTAATTACAAAATTTTAAGTTACTTAAGTTAATTATTAATTATTAAGTTAATTTATTAAAAATTACTAAATTAATAATGCAGTGGGCGGGATCGACCCCGGCCCTTGATCCGGCCCGTCTACAGTTCCACAGGTCAAGGGCCAATTAAATTATTTTAATCTCATGTATAATAATTATTTATAACAATAAATTTTATCTTATTTTATTAAAATGAATAATTTCAAAATTAAATTTTATTTAATAAAATTCAATTATTATAATTTTAATTAATTAATATAATATTAAATTAAATTATTCATAATTCTTATTAGTAATTAATGTATTAACTAGTTAAATAATATATATTTAGTTTATAGTAAATCAAATTATTAGAAAACTGAAGCAGAAAACAAAAACTATGTCTTGTAATTTTCATAAATTTTAAAAATAGGAAGAAACTAAAACTAAAAAAATAATTAAAAATTTTACACAAACAAATTTTTTAAACTAAATTTGAAAATAAAAACTAAAAAACTAAAAAATAAATAAAAACGAATAGTTCCTTAGTCTTATCTTTGTTATACTTTTCAAAAGTGACAAAACCTTATCCTTGCATCAAAAGCTTATGAAATGTGGAATTATAGTTGCTATGCTGCGTGCCATCATTTACATCATTGTAAACGCCAAAAAAGGCTATACCTTTCTGGGTGTTCGGTCAACCATTACACTAATTGCTATATCCATGTTCAGTCTTCTATTCCCTATTTACCGTGGAGGTTCTTGGTTGGCTTGGCCCTATAAGCTTTGTGTATACACTACAATCACCACCACCTCCAATCAGGTCGCAGGCATCATGTGCTTGAAAACTGTGCCATATATTTTCAGAGAATGAGAATCACGACGAATGAACAAACGTTCTTTTGGGGCTTTGTGATAATTCAAACGACATTTGGTGCAACGCAATTGGTCCGCACCCAGCTTTCTCTCCTACATGCGGCTCTCTCATAACCTAGACATTTCAATATAAAAGGTCCAATTCCAAGAGTTTCTTACATTTCTTTATTGATATTGACGATACAAAAAAAGGGTTAAGTATTAGGAGACTTGTAAAATTTTTTATTTAAATTTCTTAATATAAATTCTACAAATTTTTAAGAATTCAATAAACAAATTTGATGTTGCAAAATATGAATGTATTCATGATTGGAATTTAGTATTGATCAAATTCGTAATTTGATTTTAAGTTATTAGCATGACACTTTACTTAGAATTTATTATTGTTTCATGTTTTTTTATGGTTTAGTTAAAATATTTAAAAAAGAAGTCAAAGGAATAGGAAAGGAATATAAAAGAAACTCTATATGATAGGTCAGTGTTACTTGGAGTCAAGGTATTTAAAGGTCTTGTGGGCTAATATGAGGAAATTAATTATGGAGTTGAAGAGGACATTAGTGATTATTTGTTGGTGCAGGGTCTATTTGGTTTGATTATCAATCAACGCACACCACTTATTAATAATGCAGAGTAGTTGCTCATGAATAAGACTGATGTGCCACAATCATTCCTAATGAAAGGCAAGTAATTGTGATGATTGATCAAACCGACTGACATAGCAAGGTAATATGTGTTATCCAATGAAAAGGTTATGCTATAAACTCCGAATAGTAATTTCATCACCACCTTCTTATTTGTCCTGGTTTAAATCCTTATAGTATATGAATTGAGAGATTTCTCTATATTTATACATATAGTTTGCTATGCAATGCATAAATCTTTGTAAAATTTCCGAATCAAGCATAAATAATATGCCTTTCACTGTTTCTATAGTTTTGTATTGCTTTTGACTATTTGAAGTAAAGAATATGGTTTGGTTTGGACATTTTATTTGAGGGGAAAAGGGTCTATTATGGACCTATACGCACATACAATGAGGGTATACATTTTGTGTTGAAAACGTACTTTCATACTAAGAATAACTTCTTTCTAATAATAAATTTATTTCTGATTTGATGTTTTAAAATCTCTTTATTAATTTTATATTATCCTCGTACCTAGCAATATAAATATTTGTATGAATTCTTAGCTTATTCAAGATAAATTACTAATTAAATGTAAAATGAAATTATATTATCATATTTGCTTTTCTATGTTTTGGTTTTCCAACTTTTTGTTCGTACGTTTTTCTTGTATACGATGTGGAATATTCTATTTTGTGAAACTAATGAAGACTTTGTTATCATGTTAGTCTCAGATTAGAACTACTCTTGGTCTCAAATTAAAACTCCTCCCTCTTTCTTTCCTTTTATCTTCCTGTCTCTCTTTTCCTTTGACTGTACATTTTTATCATTTGACACTGATGCACCAGCATGTCCTAATTGTGACAGCTTCGTTTCAATTTGCTCCAAGGAAAGGACATAAACATCCATCAATTGGTTGAGGATGCTGATATCCATTTGCAATAATTAAAGCTTCCTTTCAAATTTGGATTCTAGAAGCTTAAATGGGGTCTCTAATAACACCTTAACTTCAATATATGTTGTATGGCATACATGCCACTTCCAACACAAATTAACCACTCATGTTTGAGATATCATATTAATTTCTGATATGGAACTAAGTACCAATCACTTATATAAATCTTTTAATTCATATTGTAAATTTTTATTTTATTGATTAGCTATTGATATATTTTGGTCTTGAATGTGATTTCTTTAGATTTTTTACAAAAATTTAAACATAAAAATTTGGATTCTTTTAACATGTGAAAGCTTTAACAATGCTTGAATCAATTTATTTATTTAAGTTATAAGTTCATTGACACGTGTTAGTCAATATACATTGCCTTGTTAGTAATATAGACATAAAACATAGGCAAAAAATTAGAGACGTTAACATAAATTGGTGGACCCATATGAGAGTGTTAAATTTGGACTATTTTGTTCTAGTTATGTGGCTGCTTGTCCAATCACTTTTTTTTTTTAATTTTTGCACAAGCATACACTTAAAAAGCAAACAAGTGTCTCTGCAGGAATCGATGGACACAGATTTGAGTAACTTATAATGTCGTTGAAACTCTTTTCGAATTGATTAAAGAAACACCTAATTCTGAGACCTCTCTCAGTTTAAAAGGCGATGCGTGGCACTAAGAAGAAATGGGAAGCTCAGGTTCAAGAAGAAAGGGTGAGAAAGACAAAGCACGCCCAGCAGGATAGCGCATGCTAGACAAGCTATGGTCCCACTATGCCCACACAAAGGGAGCTTTCCCATGCCTTGACCTTATTTCATCTAAATCTATCTATATATCACTCAATCATGTGACTCTATATCCCATATGTGTATCTTAAACGTTCGGTCTTAGATGGTGCTCATGGAGGGATTCCTCCACTCCTAGTTGACAAACAAAATACCCCAAAACTATTCTTTCTGGCCATCCTTGTTGGCCTGGATTAACGGTCGAAAACATCAAAGAAATAAGAAAGAAAAGGATGAAGCATATTTGAAGTCGCAATCAAGAATGGATGGCAAGGATTCACCATTCTTCCTTTACAACAACGTCCTTCAGTGAGAATGATTGGCAGTGGGATTGTAGTAGTAGTGTTTGGTACTTTGAGATAATTGTTGTTTTCTGACATTCGATTAATTAAAATTGTAAAGGTTTCCTAGCTGAGAGGTCGAGTGCTCACATGGCATGCATGAAACCGTCTTCTGTTTTACAATATTAATTCAAGTGTTCTTTGCAGTTTTTAATACATGATCTTGCTAATTATAAATTACAAATTGCTCAATAATTGTCAAAATAAAAATATGGTTAGAGATATGTCACTTTTATTTACTCAATCAAATTTTCTGACACTTAAATCAGAATTGAGAAATTAATTTTAAAAATTTCCTTTAACTGTTGTAGAGAAGAAGCTTACCTGAACCCTAATTACACTATTAATTCATCAGGCTTACAAGTAATTATGTGTGTATGATATGGATAGATATAGCTAGGTACAAAAGTTGGCATTAAAAGGTTAAATCCAGTGGACTGCTGATCAGTGTAGAGAGAAACATCACTATTAAACATGTAAATGGTCGGCAGGTCGGCGAGGACTAAGGCCTTTGGCAATTCTTGTATGTGACAGTGATAGGATACACTAGCATCTTGCTTATGATGGAAAAAAGAAAAAAAATAAGACAGGAAAAGGTAACATCTCTTTTATCTTCTGGGGCACTCAATCAATTAGTTCTTTACTTATGACAATCACTTTTACTTTGAGATTCTAATGCCCTGAGTCCCTGAAATCAAAGCCAGTTGACAGAATTAGCAAACATGAGTAGTTCCAGGATTTTGGCGGGAATTAATGTCCAAATTAATCTTGCAACTTATTAATAAGCCCTTGGACTCAAGATTTTAAATTATAAATGCAATAATAAATTATCATAATAATTTATAATTGCATTTTATGTTATAATTGTGTAGCTTAAATATTTTATTTGTACTTTGGACACATACGGAACAAGATTGATTAATAAGTCTTACTTGCTTCCAAGTAATTTGCAATGTTACTTACAAACAGGATGTTTGGATGCGTTGCCAATACAATGAATATATGACAGCTAATATTTAAGAGAGTTGTAAGTTTTATTTAATCACTTAATCAAGACAAATACAGAAATGATTGAATGTTATAAAGAGTAAATTGCTGAATAAGAGAAAAGAAAGATGATTTCATTCGTTCACAACCACATATATATATTTTTACAGAATATATATATATCTGAGCATTCTTCAAGCGTTTAAAGTAATACAATTAAAACAATCTGATCACTTCTCCCTCCCTTCATTTCTCAAATATGCATATTCCAATATCAGAGTCAGAGCTTGAAGATAAGAATCCGTTGAACTTGTTCCCTTCATCTCCATCAGTTTGCATCAAAAGCAGTGGCATAACCGAACTATTTTCCGCCACAAAACTTGAAACTCCAACACCGTCATATCTGTCCTCTTGACTCAACTGGGAAGCCACAAACTTGTCAAGTGCTCTCCAGTCTGTTACTTTATTATTGTCAACGCCGCTGTTGCCCCCTGTGGTTTGCTCTTCTTCAACATTGCTGCTATTGTTATTGCCGTTCGCTGGTAATACATACCTTGAGCTTGTTGCCCTCTTAATTGATGGTAGAGATGGGCTCTCCAACTGAGGAAGCTGTATAAAATTATCTCCATTCATGAAACTTAAATTATCTGCTTCTACCTCTTGCTTACATAAGAAATTCTGATTCAAAAAGCTCTGAGGTTGTCTCGGGATATAATCAACCGGGTCAACCACTGAACTAACCCCACTTGATTCATCATAAAAATAGCTTGAGTCCCACCCTTCCATGGTCTTGATTTGGCTAGTAGTTCGCTTCTTGAATGCTCTACAAACAACCCATCCTTCTTCCTGCAGTGAAAGTTAAACAAATAACAGATGAGAACTTTCGAAATTCGTGTGAAAGTTTTACAAGAATCGAGATAAAAGTGGGATGTTTTGCTTAGAGAAATGACGCCTTTTCATTTTAGTGCAGCTTTTGTTTTCACTATTGATAGTTCTCTTTTTGTTTGGGGAAGAGAAGTAGTGGACACAGTCCAAAAGTTGATGAACATGGAAGAAAATTGGAATATTTCTGTTGACAAAATGAATATAAAGAAAGAGATTGTTATTCGATGATAACAACTTTTGACTTATAGATGGCGAAAGTGATCATCTTTCTAAAGTTCACCTAAGGTGACACTGCACATCCTTGGGTCATTGCATGGAAACATAGTGGTAAACTCAAAGAAAGTATCAGAAATTGTTGAATTTGACTTCTAAGTAAAGCCTTTCTTTTACTCTTTAAAGACGCAAACTTACAAGTGGAGAGAGAGGAGGGATGCCATTATAAAACATCAAAAGATAGGTAACATGATGAACTTATTACCGCTAATTATCTTGTCCCATTAAGGAACAGTAATGGATTCCGAATTCTCTTTAGAGACTCTTTTGTATGTATGCAAAAGAAGCTTCCACATATATCAGGTAATAAAAGAGATTCTCAAGGTTCATAAAAACAATTAGCATGCTGGAAGACCATGAAAACATTCTACCTTCCCCTTTAGTGATGGTTAAATATTAAAATATGATTATGAAGAAAGTGAGAGAGATCAGTAGCAACAATGATATGTGCTTGCCTGAGGAGGACCATTCTCATCCGATTCAAGCCTGTACTCATGCATGATCCAATCCGTTTTCTGACCATTTGGGGCTCTTCCTTTGTAGAAGACAAGGGTTTTCCTCATCCCAATCAGGTTTTTTTTGTCGTACACTGCCTTGTCTCTCCCAGTTGCCTTCCAAAACCCTGCCATAGTAGCTCTGTTGGTCCTTGTCCCCGTCGGATACTTCTTATCCTTGTGGCTGAAGAAATACCATTCATTCTGCTGCTCATACCCGATCCGGCATCTCTCTGCAACTCAAAATTTAGGTGTCATAAGCCATATGAGATAAGTAATAGGACATTAGCTCATCTAAGAGTATCCGATGGAGTTAACTTAGTTTCATTATAATGTTTACTAACTGTTAACTCATTAAAAAGCCATAAGAAAAAATTGTAAGAAAACCTACACAAACACCTTCTGCAAGGAGAGGGAAACACTATAATTCTATCCTGTATTATATCCTAAAAACGCGATCCATCTCAACCAAAAGACATTACGTATATCATCTGGAACCCTAGAAAGGGAAAAGAAAGAAACACGCAATCAAAAGAAAAACCTTGCTACCTTGTAGATCCCATGGCTCAATTCTGTAGAGATCTATATCTCTAATGACATCAAGATCGATCTTTTGTGATGCAACTTTCTTCCTCAGATAATATCCCACAAGCTCTTCATCTGTGGGGTGAAACCGAAATCCCGGTGGAACACAAGACTCCATTGACTCCATCATATAACCTGTAGGTACTGCATCAAATTCACCAGCTCCACCATTACTATAGGTGCCTTTCACTTATCATCGTCTTTAAATCATAACCATGTCGACGAACTTATGAATAGGAAACCAAAGAAGAGAGAGAGCTAAAAAGTGAAAGGTATAGAAACGTAAAGACAGATAGAAGAAAAAAAAATGCTGAGAAATAATGAACACTCTTTAAGTAAAAAGGTGACAAGTGTTATCAGCTATAATCATCAACTCATTTGGTGGCGAGCAACAGTCACAACGTATTATCTACGAAAGGAAAATAAACGAGGGTTATGAGTTACGATACAATAGAATACCGTCCCTTCAATAACAATGATTTTATGGGGATAGAAAATCGAGAAAGAGAAAGGAAAACAGAATCATGAGAGTTTGTTCTGATGAAAAAAATTAAGTCGAAGGGTTTATTGACGCCTCTAGCTACTTGTGCAGGGTGTCGAGAAACGGACAACTAGAGGTCTGTGCTAATGATGTTGTCTTGTGTTGATGAATGGCGGAAATGATTCCTCAAGAACGGGGTTCCCATTACATTAGTATATAAACGCAAAGACTACTGTACACCATTAATTAATTAAACCACTGACAATTAACAGAACATAGAACAAAAACAACTTTTTGGAAACTAGTCGTGTTATAAGCTGATGACAATAGAGAGAGAATTAAGTAATCAAAGAAAAATAAGGTATGGCGTTTAAAAAGCAGAATTGGCAATGGTGGACAACGAACATGACGTTATCTAAAATTTAGCACGCGTTTCTCCACAGAGAAAAGGTTAGGGTTGGCAAAAGGAGGGACACTCTTCTATTGGTGGATCAAGCCTGCAAAGAGAGTAAGTAGATACTTAAAGAGAAAAGAAAAGCACTCTTGAAGCACTTGCAGAGTCTTTTTCTTGTTGCTGAACCGGGATCTGACGATCTTGTCTGTTTGTCTAGAATTTCCATGTCATAACCTGATCTCTTTTATTTCCTTTTCCTCAATAGCGAGGCTCTCAGTGAAAATGCAGACTCGAACAAGAGTGTAATTCCCTCATTCTGTCATGAAATTAGTAATATGAAGCTCTAAACTCATATAGGTGAATATGAACTCTAAACTCATATAGGTGAAAGTTTTCTGTCAAGAAGTTAGTGTTTCTGCGACATGGTCAAGATTGATTTGTTGAGAATATCCTTTCAAGGTGTTAGCGATATGGTGGTTCTTAGAGAGACCGAGAGACAGAGAGCGAAGATCAGCAATAGATTTCAGGAGAATCGTGAGCTTGAGAGTTTAGACAAATATAGTAACAAAGAAATCAACTTTCTAACAATCTTTCACCAAATCTTGTGAAATATTTGTCAGGTTCATTATTCTTGACCCGACTGTTCATGGAAAGCCGGAGTTAAGTGAACTTTTGGACGAAGTGGGATTGCGACAACAAATTCGTAAATGTAAGTTCCAGGGTAAAGGATGTATTACCTTAGATATAGACAAGGACTAGCTAGCTAGCTAGCTAGCTAACTATGGAAAAAGAAGAAACATGTAAGAAAAGTCTTCCACAATTGAGAAACTCCATTTGTTTAGAGGATCAAAGAATTCCGATTTTCTCCCATTTGGGTACTTGAAAGATTTAGTTTTTGATGAAAGAGGTTGATTTCCAAGTCTAAAAGAATAGTGTACCTCCAAGCATTACTACAATACGAGGGCTTACCTTATCTTAGAACTAACAGTCGTAGTGGTGATGGTGACGAATCGTGATAATAAGTTGTTTAAGACAGAAGGAATGAAGAAGAAGAAGACAAAAGGGATTGAAGAAGATGGTAAGATGAAGGAAATTTGTGTTTAAGAAGAGACAGAAGCCAAGTATGGGAGAAATATAAAGAGAAGAAAAGAGTAGACCTGTGGAGGACTAATTTGCGCATGCGGTTCTTAGGGTTGTCCCCATTCTGTTACGTCATTCATTCGCTGGTTTAGTACAGCACTACCCTTCTATTTCTCGCCTATGTTCGCTCTTATCGCCTTCTCTGGATCAATACTTTTTCTGTATGTTAATCATACGCTAACATTAAGATACTAACACATTATCCAAATTAAAACTCACAAGGTACCTTTTGGGCTCCTAAAATAATTATATGTCAAGTGACATGCGTTTTTTGTTTTTGGACCTTATGTATGTACTAGTGAAAGTACAACTGTTTTATTATTGTATTAGCATTAGTATATTTGATTATAGAATAAGAGGGACCACTGTCTAGAATTAGGTTTAGTAGAAGCAAAGATTTTTACAAAATGGTGAATATGAATGTTTCTTATGTTACAGGTTACGCTAATATCTTCACATTCGTTAATTAAAAAATAAGTAGTTCATATGAAAATTAGAGACGTAAAGAAAATTAAATCATGCCATCTTGTTTATAAAATAATTTTAAAAACAATAAATAGAATAAAATCATTAAATACTAATATTAAGCTTATATGACTAAAAATATTTGTATTTACATGTAATTAATTAACCTTTATGTTTAATTCATGCAATTTCTTCCAATATTATAACTTAAGATTTAGTTGAAATAATTTACAAAGAGTTGTAAAACTTTTAGAAGAATTTTTTTTTAATGAAATGTAATGACCTAATTATTAATACATGAATTTTTATAAGGACCATCATTAACCAAAGTATAATTTAATACAAACATTATCTAGTAGAGTATCAATTTTTATAATTTTATTTTTATTAAATGCAATAAAGCATAAATAAGTTACAATATCTAATTTGATTTTCTAATTCTTTAACTTGATATACCCTTAAAAAAGAAAATATACACTTTTGCGTAAAGCACATTTATTTGAGCTGATTTAAATAATATATGAAAAATGTCGAATCATTTGACTCCATTAATAACAATATTAAATTATATTTTAATTTAAATTTTGTTCCAACATATAAATATAGTATGTAATAATACTGATAATAATAATAATAATAATAATAATAATAATAATAATAATAATAATAATAATAATAATAATAATAATATTGTCAATTATATAATGAATTCCACTAATCTAAAAACCTTTATTGCAAGATATAGAAGCTAAAACGTTTTAGTACAAGTTTAAATGTAATTTTTATTTTGGAGGTCAATAAGAAATTTTCTCCATAGTACGAATTTTAAATTCTAAATTTTTAAAATGTATATAATTTTATATTTTTATTAAATATAACAGTGAAGCACACATATCATTATCATCACTTTTCTACTAATTAATATTGTTAATCAGAGTTAATTAATTTTAGTTAGATTCAGAAGGTGGATTGCCACATTAAAAATTAGACGATATTTTTTAAAATAAAAATTTTAAAAAGTTTTTAAAATTTTTTAAAAAATTAAAGAAACATTTAAATTTAATTATAACAGATTTTGTGTCTTTTATATCCAATATATAAAAAGAACTTTTCCCTGTTTTAACTTGAAGTTCTCGTCAGCGTCTCAGGAGATAATAAAGACTCGCCTATTTCTCTCAGTTTTCGCTTTCAACCTTTCCAAGCATCTACCACGGCAAAACATGACAAAGGCTGGCCACGTGGTACGGCAAAACACCGCCCGAGCAACCCGCACGTCGCTCCTACCTCACACGGTTGACGGTTCCGTTCATTCTCTTACAGTTCAACTTCAGATTACCTAAAACACCCTCATATTAATCGTGTTAATATTTAATAATGCCTACTAATAAATGGCAGAAAAACGACATGTATTCGCAACATTGTGAATATTGATGTATAAATAAATTCTATACTACTTGGATATAATTTGCAGTGATATGTCTTCGCTTAATGCAATTAAGCAGTTTCGTAAAATATAAATTCTCAAATTAATGGACAAGGGCGCGTTAACGTCACGCTCTGTTCCACAATTGGTGGCTTCGATGCAAACATACGGGGATCACTTTGTTGGGGTATTTTGGTCGTTTGAACGGAATAATTATGTAAAATTTCTAGATTTTGACTAACAGAAATTTGGTATATTATTTTATTTATCTGCCTTTGGTAAATAATTGAAAATTGGTCATAAATCTATTTTTTTTTAAATTGGTCGTAAATCTATTTTTTAATCGTTTTTCTGTAAGAATATAGTGAACTTATTTTCCTTGATTCGCAACGCTTGTTACCAAATGGTCAAGAGTAAGTAAAGGTAACCCCTTTGACTACGAAAGTCATGGAATTAGAATATCAAGACCTGCAACTGCAAGAGAAGTCGTATGGCAAGAAGACGACCGAGAGCTCCGTGACAGATGATGGTTGGGGGAAACTTTACGTAGAGCATAAACAAAGCAAAAGACAAATGTATATTCTATAGCCAGCCCGGCCCTACTAGTCCTATGATTGTGATGACCCCACCACTCACACCGTCAATACTAATTAATTTCGATATTAATTAACCATGACTACGTTGAAACTTCTATTCTTATAAAACTACGCTTAACTGTAAATCTGTAATTAGGTTTACATACACATTTGCATTTGCTTTTACAATTATTGCAAAAATCTGCATTTGTAGTAGTAATTTAAAATCTTAGAACTGCTAAATATCTCTGCATATTTAAAAAGTAAAAACAATTATGATTTGGATAAATGAAAAAAAAAAGACAAATTAATTAATAGATTGTAGGAACATTACGAACAATACTATTGCTGCATATATAGGATGATCAAATCCATCCAGAAGGGCCGTTTAAGTTTACAAACTACCAATAAGCATTTCAGTTTGCGATGAATTGAGTAACCAAATATCAGATATATAAGATTAACACAAAAAGAATTGTTTAATTCTCAAAAGGTAATCCAGAAAACTTGTCTAATCGCCTTGGAACTTCAAAACCAGACAAAAACTCGTCTTAGAAGACCCTGGCTAGATAGGGTGGTCATTGTTCCGATTTGAAATCGGTCCTGCATGGTCTTAGAAGAGCCTAGATAGGGTGGTCATTGGCCATCAGTGGTGATTGCTTAAAACGGCAACAGCAAATTATAAGCAAGAAAATGCAAAATTTGGTGGACTGGGATGATAAGTGTCGCCAAAAGAATGTATTATTGAAGAAGGATCATGATTTTAAGGAAGCAATTGACCAATAGTGCATGCTATGTACTATACAGGTGGATTGAAGTGTGTGGAATGAGAAGGGCGCATGGGATGGGCCTGTGGCTCTAAATAAAACTCTGTCGACTTTACGCAAACATGATATATGAGTAACATTGGAATCTCCACGTGTTTGTAAATGCCAAATTTGGTTGATAAATATCTGGCTCTTTACTTTCCTTCCCCTTTTGACATGCTCTTTTATAAATATTTAATTACAGTTTTTAGTAGAAAGATAAGACTTGTAATAATTAAAATTGTAAACGTGATTCTAAATTGCAATTAAAAATCACGTACGGTTCTAGTTCTAGATAAATGAACAATGAATTTTTTGACGTATTTATTTGTTTGATATTTAAAATGATACACTTCCCACCCCAGAAAATACTTCTGATCTTAAGGTTTTCTCAGCCTCTTTTGTAGAATTTAGTTCTCAATGTGGCTTTTCTTTTACTTGCAATCTAAAATGGGATGAAATCATTACTTTCTTACCCTATAAATCTATCAAAAATTTGAAACCCCTTAATGCATATGATGGAAGGAAGAAGATGTTTAATTCTCTAACTACAGCTCAAGCCTTTAATAGTTTCTACAACCTTTTTTTTTTCAATCATAAGCTTTCTGCAGGAATTCTTAACCCCTGGCTTCGTGGGTTCTTGATTAATAATTTCATTTCAGGCTCCACATATTTTGATCACTACACCATTCCATGACTTTTTATATATATGGACTGGCTAGTTTGATATAAATAACGTACAAGAAGGTTGACAATTATGAGATTGAATGTAGCTGATGAAGCTAAGCGGTGAATGGCTGGATGTGGATGATGAGTAGTATACGTACAACAGTGGCCGTCGGCCTTGGTTACACATCAAGCTGCGAACGTCATCATTGAACTCATGCCCTCTGCCTGTGGTCCCTACCACTACTATCACTTGCAATGCTGTCAATATTATGCCAAATTTCAAACATAATTAAGTTATAGAATGGTATTGTACCGATATTTGTTAACATCGGATATCGTTTTAAGTAATTTTTTAAATTTATAAAATAATTTAAGAATATTTTTAAAAATTACAAAATAATTCATTGTCATATTGTACTATTTTACTGAATATTTTATAAGTTTACATCAATCATGTTTCTAAAAATCATAATAATAAATAATAACCAAAATTAATATGAAATAATAATAATTTTCAGATATTTTACATATAAATAATAATCATAATTAATATTAAAAAAGAAAATTATTATCATAAAAATATAAAATTAAGAACAATACAAAATATTTAAAATGTTATAATTTCATCGTATAATAAATAATAATTACATCAAATATTCAATAATAAATATCCTTAACCCTCAAATTATTACAATTTACAACAAGAGTTCGTGATGTGGAACAAACCAACTAGAATGAAACCTATAACAAAAACATTTAGAATTATATTACACATATAAAAAGTAACATATACATCAAATATAAGTAAATTTTAAAGAAGAGGCAAAACAAAAACCTGAAACTTCATTCAGTCGTCTACGAGAGGATACACGCTATAACTACACTGACCCCAGTTATTATTTGGTACAAAAGCTTAATCATTGAGAGGAGTCTCATCATCATCATCATTCAAATTCAATGCACCAAATGACATGTCAATGCTTTCCCAACTAATCTTCCAAGTCATTCACTTCTATCAAATCTGATTCCTCATAAACTCAATCCACCAAAAGATCGATATTATCAATAGAAATTGGATATGTTGAACTACTTGTGTTATTAAAAATCCTAGTAAACAATAAAATTTAATTATTAGAAAATTATAAGAAATTATATTGAAATTAATAATTATAATAACTTAGTTTTCCCGAAGCTTTAAATTGTAACGAACAAATATCAAGTCATTTAATCTCTTGTGCTCCAATTTATTCCTTTTCTTGGAATGGATGAATTCAAACATACTCCAGTTCTATTCATAGTATGTTGCACTCACAAATTGACTTAAATTTTGAATTGCAAACCTTTGTAATTCTGGAACACCACTCCAAATTGATCCCACTAAGAAACTGTAAGTTGTAAGATAACAAAAGTAGCGTCACAAACAAAATAAATTGATAATTGATTTTTCAACAAATAAAAAAAAAGAAACAATCGATACTTGCAAAAAGTTCTGCTGTTTTTCAAATAGCAATCGGCAATCCAAAATCTCTACGAAACTATTTATAAAGCTCCATATGTGGGCTCAAGATATCTTGCTTCATTTCATGACCAACAATTATTGTAATATTGAATAACATTCCTCTACTAACTTCAACTTTCTTTATAAAATTCGATCTGGAATATAGATTAGCATTAAAAAATGTTTCAGCTACTAACAACAAAGAAGAAATTTATCTTTCCCATTTCTCATTAATGATTGCAAGATATAGTGTGTACAAAGAAGGCCTATGTTTCAAATTGGCCTTGATTGCTTCCTTGGCTCTTTCTATGGCATCATAAAAATATCTAATTATTGCCTTTGCTTCTCTATCGATTAAGCAAAGCACCTTCACCAAAGGCTCACAAACATGGATAACAAATTGACATTATGACCAAAATTCTCTATCTTTTAGTATAATTCTGGAAACTTCCACTCTAACATTAGACCTAGCATGCTGAGATACAACTCAGTTATCACTTGTAAACATTTGTCTTAACTCTTTCTTCATCGTAACAAAAGACTGAAGTGATAAGAAATTTATTGCAAATCTCATCATAGTAGGACACCATAAATTCTTGTCATTGACAAATTCCTTTCTCATTAAATTCAACACTCATGCACAATTATAGAAAAACTTGATCACCTTTTTAGCTTTCTAAATGGTCTCATCAATAATAAGAAAATACCTATGATTCCTTATATCCTCCAGCATTAGGTCAATGCAATGTGCAGTACAAGAAGTCCAAAAAATTTATGCTAATTCTGTAACCTTCGTCCTACCGCTTTATAAGCAACATCGTTGTCAGTAATGAACTGAACAATGTTTTCTGTCCCTACTTCATTCACATCTTTATCAAATATCTCAAACAAAGTATCCGTATTTCTAATAAGGTCAGATGCATCAATAAACTTCGAAAATATTGAGCCATTTGCAGAATAAACTAACAAATTAATAATAGGTTCTCATCTCTTATTTGTCCAACCATCACACGTGATTGAACACTTAAAAGTATCACAATTCACTCTTCTTTCTGCTAAATAACTTCTAATTTTAGAAATTGAACAACTTAAAAGTTTACCTCTTATGTCATCAATCGAAGGAGCTTTATATCCTAAACCGTTAGAGGCTATTGCATCCACCATAGGTTGATAATAATAAGACTGAGAAGTATTGAATGATGAACCTATATCATACCACCATCTAACTATTGTCATATCGACAATGTGAGTCACATTTCTTGATTGCATTACACTACAAATTGAAGGTTGGGCTCCAGGAATTGTTAATGATGCAAAAAAAAAAAAAAGTCACTTGCCTTCTTCTTTTCCTCACATCAGATCTAGGTGTAACATTCACTTCTTTCTAGGCTTAGGATGGAACACTACCACTACTATCTTCAACATTTTCACAATCACCATGAAAATCAGCAAATGAACTTCCACTACTAATTTCAAAATTTAACCTTTCCCTTCAATCTTTCTCATGATGATATTTTTCAAGTTATGTTTTCATTTGTCACTTCATATAATGACTTACTTTTTTATAAGGTTCTACATCTTCTTTAACCCAGCTAAATGCTTCTTCAATCAAGTGATTCCTCTACGTTTCAAATGCTTATTACAAAACAAGCAAATTGTATGATCTTTATACTTTGGACTAATATAGTATGAGCCCAAGTTGAATCATTATACCTGGAAATAATATAGTATGAGCCCAAGTTGGATCATTATATCGTCCTGAAGCAGTTTGATCACGAGTACTTGAACTTCCTTCTATTTATCTATAACAATAAATGAAGATATTGATTTTGTAAGAAATTAATCCTTTAATCGTTTCATCAACAAAATTAGCAGTGCTAAGTCCTTCATGAGGTAATGTAGCATAAATAATGTCTTTTATTCTTCATATTAAGCCTAAAGAAGTAAAGATTCAAGAAACTAAAGTAAATTTCAGAAATAGGTAGACTTTCCTATTGGAGAGTAGTAAATTCAAGCTAAATTTAAAATTGAAGTACAATATTATGCTTTGTAGTCTTGAACGTTCAAAGATTTAAGATGATGGCTCAATGAATCCAAACATTCAAGTAATGACTTAAACATCCTCAACTTCACTTAGCATGTTCATCTTTATTCTTGTTTTTTCAAGAATATGATTATTGCCATCAACATATCTTCATAAATCCTTACCTTTAATAAATATCTTGAAATGGAATACACAAGTTGAGAAATTTTTTTCTTAATTAAGATGAACTAAGAAACTTTCACACTTACTCAAAGATATAATGCCAAAGTACTATAAATGAGATAAAATGGAATAATAAGAAAATTAGATTTTGAATATACAAAAACTATGGGATGGACTAATTTTGGGATAAATAAAAGGTGAATATGCTAGAGATTTGATGAGATGGACTAACTTTAGGACAAAGACAACTTAGAGGTATATATTTGACCTTTTTTGCTAATTTACTATACAATAATTACAATTACAAAACGTCAACCAAATTATTATTATACTCAACTAATTATTTACCACATATCCAAATACCATTACAATAATTTTAAGAATATGTCAATCAATCATTTACTTTAAAGTCTTTACATTCTTGATTTTAAGGTTTTAATCTAAGTTAAAACTTTCTAACTTTTAATTCATGCATGTCATGCTTTTCAATAATAAAAATATCTAAGATAAATCTCAGATGATCTAAACCACAACCAATGAACCAAATTCATTTCATTCAACTCCAATCCATTATCCAATCAACGCAAATCACAATTCCAAATCGCAATTTCATTTCAACTTCCAACTTCCAACTTCCAACCCATTCACAATCACAAATGCAATTAAGAAGAAAACATCAATTGAAAGTGAAAACCCAAACAAATTTATAATCATTTTTCGGATCGGGTTGGGTTTAGATCTGGTATTATTCCAGATTTGGGCCATTTGGCAGTTTTTCATGCATGGAGGACAACTGATGATAGAGGTGTGAAGGAGGTTTAGTGGTGACGTGGTGGTCCTCATAGAGGATGGCTAAAGCATGTTGGAGGAGGTTTGGTGATGGCAGGTTTGCATGGTGGAGGAAGATCACAATTGTGTGGTGCAGTGGTTCATAGTTGTCTTATTGACGGAGAGGGAGACGTAACACTAGAGATGGAGAGGAGAACGAGAGAGAGAGAATGGAGATGAGAGTGTGAGATAGTGAGAGAGAATGGTGGTGAGCCTGAGACAGAGAGAAAAAAATCAAAGTAGCTAGAATGTGCAAGTGTCGAGGGTAGGTTTTAGGTAATTTTTTTTTGCTTTTAGCTAAATAGTCCCTCACTTTTCTAAAACTTATAGTACCGGTACCAAATGAAAATACCCGATATTAAAAGTTGGTACCAATACCTTGGATATCGTTTCGTTTTTTACTAGTATGGTACTATTTAGCCGGTAATAGCCAATACAAAATGGTATTTTAAACACTGATCACTAGACATTGTCTTTCCTAACGTTTTATAAGCTTATAATAAAGTAAAAAAAAGATCTTAATAAATCGAAAATAGATAAATATAGAAGCTTTAAAAGCTTATTTTTATTAACTAAGTTTATTATCTATACATAAATGACTCAAGTCATACTCAATAAAATAATAAATGATCATAACAATAGCTAACATTATGTTATAAATGTCAGCAGTAATAAAATCTTTAAAAATAGTAACAACATCAACAAAATAGCAATAATAGCAACAATAAAATAATAGTAGTAGCAACCAAACAATAATTTCAAATTGCAAAATGCCAAGAGAATTGTACTAATAAGAACATAGATGATCATAAAAAAAACAAATTTTCAAAACATTTCTATATGTAAAATCATTAATAATGGTATCAAGATCAATATTGTCCTACATATCATTTCGATACATAAAATAGTTAAACCATTCAACATTTCTTGTGATATTATAATTTCAAGTACGTTTTCAATGATTTTAACTTTAAAGCAGTTGTATAGTTAGTAACATTCTCTTAATTCATTATCATCCAATGATCTCAACTTCTTTGAATAAAGTAAAAATCCAAAAATACTTTCAAATATCGGTAATTATTCAAATCTATTCTTCAATGAAGCAATTGCAATATTTATAATAACTAAAAAGTAACTAACTTTAAAGGAATCATCAACTGATTGTATTTCTCTATCATGATCATTTTCATCAAATCCTCACCATTAATGTATTTAAACATTTTTAGATTAAAAAATTTAAAAACATTTATTCATATATTATCTGACATCTATTGATCTAAGGGTTAATTTACAAATTATTGCATTGTAAGTTATAAATATTTAAACCTCAACTGAAATATGATTTATGTGCAAGCGTAGGGTAGCACATAAACTTTAAAATAATTTTGTTAAATTTGAACTTGGCTTCTAAATGACTACATTTTTTAATTATTCATATAATACTCACACGTCCTTAAATTGTTAGGATCATCTTCTATTTTAGTTTGTACTAGGCTTAGGCTTATGCTTATGCCTATTGCACGGGTTATTAAAAACTAACACCAAATAGTAAATCTTTTAAGTGCTAAAGGAGAGGTGTATCATTATATATGGCAGATAAAGATATGCCAATGAATGTAAACTTTCTTTTAAGAAAAAATCAAATATTACAAAAACATCATAATAGTTATCTTTTTTTAATTTTTAGTACATAAGTTTAGATAAATGTCCAACCATTCTAATCTAATTATTGATGGGGCCCTCTAAAACTTATTTTGAGATCTTATCTTACTTAGAAGTTTAAAAAATTTTAAAAATTCGACACTCCAAAAATCATCAATCCGACATGACCCTCATCCTAAATCTGATTCCTCCAAATTTAACTTAGATTATTTTTTGGTAGACAAGATTACATAATAAAATCTTTACACCAAAATATAAAGGGACCATTAAAACTTTTTATTAAAAGATAAGAGTTTAAATGAAAATTTATAGATTGAAATTCCAATTATACATTAGGATCAAATATTATTATATTAATAGATATATCATTGTTAATATAAAATGCATTATTGGAACAAATAAAAATATAAAATATAAATTAAAAATTAAAAATATATAAATAACATTTTCTTTTCTTCTCCTTAATAAATTGAATCAGAATCATTAGGCCGTCCAATTGATGGTTAGAACTGAACTATTTTTTTAGTTTTATTCAATAAAGCTTGAAATTTAGAATAAGAAACTCAACTACAAATTTTTTTCTTTTCAGTTTTTACATGGTAAATTCCCAAAAAATCTTTTAGTATATATAAACATCTTGAAGCAAATTTATTGATTTTTTAGTTAACGAATATATCAATTAAATTTGAAATTTTCAACTATTTTAATAAATATATTTATCAATTTATTAATTTTTAACTCTTTTAATGAATAGGCCCTATGAATCTGGTCTCCAGAGAAGTGTCCTTCCTACCCTTGCCCAAGTCTAGTACTGCCATCATTACCATTCCTGTAGGGCTCAACATCAAGCTCTCTCTCTCTCTCTCTCTCTCTCTCTCTCTCTCTATCACGCTCGCTCTCTCGCTCTCTCTCTCTCTCTCTC
>JAOSBN010000179.1:10121168-10157554 GCA_027563595.1 Erythroxylum suave | reverse complement strand
ATGTTTTTATCCTAGAAGTCAGAAGAAGATAAAGAACAGAGAAAAGGTGAATTTTATTCAATTTTGAAAATTCTTAGCATTTATTATCATTGTCTATCTAACATGTAAGATTTTTTTTAAATAAAAGCGATCTGCATAATTGTTACAAATTATAAAAAATGTTAATTCTTATCTTATCAATTAAAAATTTTAGACACTTTTTTAGTATATTATTTAGACAAATTTTATTGTCTTAAATAAATGTCTAAAAATTTCACTAATTCTTAGATTATTTAAGACACTTATTGGATATGTCTGCATAATTGTTGTTGTGAACTGAGTGGTGATATTATGGTTGTGTCTTATTTCAGTAACTATAGTCAATATGAGTTCAATTGCATCTAGGGCAAGCTTTCAATTGATACTATTAATGACATCAAAATTCAGAAGAACCATAATATTTGTAACCCAAATTAACCGCACTTTAACTAGTCGACACTTTCTAGTTTTAGTGTCGATAATATGTACCAAGGTCTTTTTACTGTGAACCCCACAATAGGTATATGTATGGTTTCCAATCAATAGTTCTAACAAAACTCTTCAACTTCACTCCTGTCCCTTTCCACTTCTATTGATGTTGCGACTCTCACTCTCTGTCTATCTCCCTTTCTATTAAAGTGTGAAACGCAAGCTTCTTTCAAAGGGACAAGAACTATCATTGCACCCTTGTAGGTATTAATTCTAACATTTGCCATTGAAAAAGAGATTTATTTAATAATACTTTCTAGACCCCTAATATATATTCTATAAGGAGACTATGATTGAAAACATAAAAATTTGGACAAATTTGAAAAGACTTTTTTTTGTACTCTTTTTCTTGATCGATGGAATAAAACGAAAGAAGTTATCTTTACTAGTAATGTGTCAATTTCTATGAGATGATGATTGATCATCATGTGATTTAGAGTGGATATCTCCCTTTGGCTAATTTCTGTTGTATGATTTCATAAATTTGGAAAGCCAAGTGTATATGATGAAGACTTGCACCTACAGTTCTCAAATGTACACATGTAACTAAAGAAATTTATCTGTTAGTCATTCAAGAAAAAGGATCTAGTTAAAACAAAGTGCTTGTGGGTATAACTATGATGTTCCTGGGGGCTGTGAGTGGAAGAAAAATAACAATAGCCATAGAACGAAAGGCATAGGTTAAAATGATGTCTAAGCCATTAACAAACACTAACATGGAAGACAAATATCGACCTCAAAAGGGTATAACCCTGCCCTTGTCATCCTAGCAATTTCAGTCAAGGGCATGCCTATATGTTTATTATGTGTTAAATCCTCATTGGCTCGTGGCCTAAAGAATCTCCCATGATAAGAAAGAAGTTTACAAACATATATGATATTGATGGTTAAAGTAGTACAGTTTGAAAAGGAATTCCCTAGGCAGGCATGAATATACATGGGAACAAGATATATGGTCCACTGGTTGAGAGACAGATTGAGAAGGGGAGATACATTAATGGGCGCAGATGATAAGCTGAAAGGTCCTGAAAAAATGGCCTATAGATCAATATCGATGATGAATGGCGAGATTTGGAGATGGGTTGCTCCGACCCTGCCCTCGTGCTGTTGATCAGATCTTTCGGAAGGATTCAGCGCGAGGAGGGGCCCATTACACATCAATAATAACGCGTTCCAATTGACTAGTTAGATCTCTCTTTGCTTGTGTTCCACAAACATAGATGTCTCTTTCTGGGTCTAGATGTATACTCACACTTCGTTCATGCATTACGTTTTTTTTTTGTCAAGAAGGAATAATTCTTAATGCATTAGCCTTTTTCCTCTGTTTTTTTTTTTTTTCCTCTATGAGCTTTCAAGTCAAGGAACTTTCTGAGCAAATTCATCATGATTGACACCAACGCACAAGATCTGCGCTTATGTCAGTAGTGTCCCGATTTCAGACGCTCTTCATTTGGTGGACTCACTTTACAGGTTCTGTGCAGAATAGCTGGAAATTCTGGAGAAATTTCAAGGGATGAATGAACATGGAGTGCTATATATGGATATCGCAGCTAGCAGATTATAATGATATTGGTTTTACTCAGGATATTGCTTATTGTAAGCCAAAAAACTAAAACAAAATTGTCTCCCAAGTAGGGTTTCTCACAAGAAGCATCAAATGAACAATTTGAAGCATAATATTCTTAGAAAATTATAAAGAAACGACGATATGACTTCATCCTGTTGGAATTGACGTTTCATGGATTCACTATAACTATGTAAGTTGGAGTTTTGTTTTTCTACAATTCTAGTCCATGTATATAGTGAATACAAAACGATGGAGTTATAGGTAATCATTCTAAAAACATACACAAGAAATATATAGGATCAAGTTAAAAAAGATGATTACCCGATCAACAATGATAACCGTGCCATTTTATCAAGCTATAAGATGATTCCATCCACTACATAGAGTTGTCTCATTCCCGATCCCACAAGAAACAAAATCACTCACCAAAAAGCTCATTGAAACCCGCAATAGAATAATTAGTTCCCTAAGAAGGTGTCCACATACCCCTTGTAATTATTTCCAACCAATGCTTATATGCATTTCTTATAGCCCCCTACCATCTTTCAGGCAAACAAACGTGTGGCTCGATGCCTCCACAAGCTTATATATGTATATCGACATTATCATTAAGTTGAAAATAAATCGATCATCTACTGTTCACTATTATTACAAAATCCTTAGTAAGCATAATCAATTGGAAATTTATGATAAGGGTCAGCTTTTAGGCTTTGCAAACAACCACCCATCAACTTTTGCACCTCGAGAATTCGAGTTTTACACAATGATGAAAGTAGGAGAATTAATCATGTGATTGACCCTCTTATCACCCAAAAGCTAATCACAGTGTATTAAACCTTAAGCTAGCTTTCAAACTTTTGTCCACTAGCTTAAAATGGTAGTTATTAAAATTAAGTTTATATGCCTTAATCGGATAGCCTGGCCATTTATATATCTATGTGTAAAATTTATAATAATCTGTGTTGAAATCATCCATCTCATTATTCAAATGGATATTAAGCAGAGATAATTTCATTAAATTCTTAATATATTTTAAATAAATAAATATTTTATAATAAGAGAATTATTATTTGTATATGTATTAAATAAATTATTAAAATCACACAATAATTTGTTAATTAACTATTTTAATAATTTCGTTAAGCAACTTTATATATTCAATTCAAATTCAACTTAAGTAATGTACAAATAAACCTACATTTCTAATATAAATCTTATAGGATTTAAACCTAAGACCTTAAGATGAAATCGTATAGGATTTCTAATATGAAATGTTGTAGGATTTGAACCTAAGACCTTAATATGAAAACTTATAGGGTTTCTAATATGAAATGTTAGAGGATTTAAAAATCAAACCTTAATATGAAATGATGAAATGTTACAGGATTTCTAACATGAAATGTTAGAGCTTACCAATGCGACTTGAGTCATCTCGGGACAGACAAATAAATAAAACTTTAAGAAATGTTCATTCAAGTTCAACTATTGCATTATTAGGTGAGAGCTTTTCTTTCTCTTTCTTGTTTTTTTTTTGGGGAATAGCCGAGTTAGATGGCTGAATCAAAATCATGAAAGCCCAAGGTGCGCTTGAAACTTATGTCGGCGAACCAAAACTACATGGGCTGAGCACTGGGCTTTTGAATGGACTTATATTCTTACCTATAATCATGTCCACAATGGTTATTCTCTTGATTTCGAGGCGTCTAAGTTTTTGATGTCTGTCTACTGCTTGTTGACAATTCAAGCAACAACTCTGATAAGAGTTGGGTTTGACGTTTCAGGGGATTTTAGGAGCCTGAATTGACATAAATTTAATGGAGATAAGGCTTGACTGGCTTCTGGGGATGGCGTGGATCGCCGGAATTGCACCTATACTGGTGGCTTCTCTCCCGTCTTCTCAACTAAGTTATTTTCATAACCTTTTACTGGGATTTGCTAAGAGAGGCAAGATTATGCAGAGTTCAACCAAGGTAGCCCTTCAAACGACTTTTGAAATGCTAGATTATGCTTTGGGATTTGAATATACGTATTCTATTTTGGGTAGCTTTTAGACGGTTATCTAGTCACCTGGCTTGTTTGTGGTATAGATACTGAGTTTGAACTTATTATATGATTGGGAATTTAAGTTTTAGAGCTGATTATGCAGATGTATGTATGCGTTTATTGTTTATTTGCCAGTGTAGACGTTCACGGTTCCGCAAAGATTTTTTTTGCACTTCTACGTGTTGGGTGTGCTGTGGACGACCTTTTTGCTGGTCATAACTTGGCACTACGCATCAAAAATGGCTCCGCTGGATTCGTTGGATTACTTCGGCACTGCTACTGACTTATTTGGGGATTCGCATATGCTGTCCTTACATGCTTCTCATGTGCTCAATACTGAACAGAGATACATGATTTGGATATCTATGTTTTTGCTTTTGTTGATGGAAATACATGTCTTGAGGCGCCTTTATGAGACAGTTTTTGTCTTTAAGTACAGCTCTTCAGCTCGGATGCATATTTTTGGCTACCTCACAGGCCTTTTGTGAGTTTTTGATGATATCTTATTTCGATTATGTTATCACTTCCTGGTTGCTTTTTGCTTGCTCCTATTCTTTCGTCAATTAGCAAAGGAATTTGTTTGTTAAACTCTTCTGGACACCAAATTTCATTGAGCTGAATTTTGTGTTTGTACTTTCATGGGGCAGCTTCTATATAGCAGCTCCTTTGTCACTCTGTCACTGTTGTGCGTTGGAGGCTCTCAACTTTGCAGCTGAGGAGGCAATTAAGTTAAATGTTAGAAGCCAAGAGAAGTCATTAATTGAATTCTGTTGGTGGACACATATGAAACCCATGATAAAGCTTGGGTGGTTTCAGTGGGTTGGTGCTGCTATATTTGCTTGGGGTTGGCTGCATCAATATCGATGTCATTCAATTTTGGTAGAAACATTCTCTCTCTCTATCTCACAAACACACACACACACACACACATGCACGCTCGTGCGTGTGCGCTCACACACACACAAAGTTGGTGAATCGGTCAATTTTTGGGGTTCCATTGCAGTGACTTGTGGTTACTGATTTCAATCCTAGACTTGTTTTCCATTGACCTTTTAAAACTGTTCCTTCAACTTTTGAGTTTCCATTCACTTAGCAGATTTTATTTTGTATTTTTGTTTGGGCATCTCACTATTTCATAACAAAATTATTGTCTGTTTGTTGGCTTTTGTTCAGGGCTCGTTGAGGAAACATGGAGACCAAACTGACAAGTATGTGATTCCTTATGGTGACTGGTTTGAAATAGTTTCAAGTCCGCACTATTTGGCTGAGATGGTATCTCAACTTTCTCTGTTCTCTTGCAAAGCTGCATTTTTTGAATTGATGACAGGGGCAATATTTTTGTTCTGCAAGTATATCAGCATCATTACTTGACATTCTCATTTCTTGTAACGCTTCTTTCAGGTAATTTATGTTGGTTTGTTGGTTGCAAGTGGTGGCACCAACTTCATTGTGTGGTTGCCTTTTGTTTTTGTGGTAATGCCAACACCAATAGCTACCTTGGTCTTATTTAAGTGTTGGAATGATTCGCCTAACTTAATTCTATAGATGTTTTCACAAAAATCCCTTTCTAATTGTTGTTCCAGGTGGCTAATCTTACATTTGCAGCAGCAGAAACACATAGGTGGTATCTGCAGAGGTTGAAGAACTACCCTCGCAATCGACGTGCTGTGTTTCCATTTATATATTAGTGATTGTGCATCCTGATAGTTTCTTACTACCAAAGTTTAAAGAAATATTTTTACCATGTTAGACTATAGCTTTGGACGCATTCTAGTTTTAGTCTTCACCTAGGTCAGAATTTGAATCTGAAATACCAATCAAATGGATTAACATGAAAGGTTCCATACTCTTGCACTTATAAAGCCTGGTCATCCCGAAGCCTGGAAAACAGCTACCAAAACTGGACGATTCAAGATTCGTTTCCAAGTTAGCGCAAGTTAGGCTCGATATGGTGGGAGCCCAAATTTAGCGTCTTGGAAAAACAGAGCAATTAAGGCCCATCTATCCCATTAACTGCATCTTGGCCCAGCAAGTCTTCGAAAGTCTAGGACTTGATGTCCTTGTAAGTAGAGACAAGAGTATGAAACCGATGAGTCTCCAAGTCATACTATTATCCGCGAATGAGATTTAGGTTAAGTTTGATTGGTTGGTTATTAAACAAATGACATAAAATATTATTTAAGATGAGAGTTTATAATATGATAGAATTGAATATTATATATTATCAATGTTGCAAATACTATATTAGACTTGGTATCAGATTGGGTTCTAGTATGGTATTATATTAATACCGGTTAATAGTGGGTATCATTTCGAGTAATTTTTTAAATTTATGAAATAATCTTTGAATAATTGAATTTTTTAGAAATTGCAAATTAGTTCTCTATTATATTATACATTTGTACTGTATAGTTTATAATTTTATATCAAACATCATCATCATCATCAAGTCCGAAATTCAGTGACAAAGTAGGATCTAGGGAGGTCTGATAATATTAAGCCTTACTCTTATATAGTAAAAAGGTTGTTTCTGGTAAATTCGCAGCAAATGTGATAATGAAAAAGTGAAGCAGGTTAAAAGAGTAAAAAAAAAGTAAAACTGAATATGTTAAAAGATGAGGTAAATGAAATAAAAATAAATACGTTATGAAATAATAATAAATACATGTATAAATAAATAATAATAGGAAATATAACTAAAGAATAATACTTGATTTGGAGCTTAGATCTGCTAATACCTGATAAGCTGCAAAGAACGACTCGGCTTGTCTCTAGTTGGGCTAGGAGTTCTTGAGTTGCAACCCTGTGTGTATGACAATCCTACAGTTTCTGACATCCCTGCTATACCTTTCCCCTACACCTGTGCTGGAAAAACAAGTACCATGGCAGAATGACTTGTCCATGACTCGCAACTAGAAAAAACAGATTGGATTCCTACGCGGTAAATGTGATGTGTGAACTTTACAGTAAACAGCTCCTAATAAACTTAATTGGTTGTTTTGGCGTACTTTAAAGGGTTTCCTTTACCTTTATCCTATCACGTCAGAATTTTCTATTTCGGATTGCTTCTCCAATAAGGGCCAACTCTGTTATATTTTTTTTGACCACTTCACTCCAGTTCTTATATAGCCACCCTTTTCTCATATTGTAGCCACTAAGGATTATTTGCTCATAGCGTCGTACTGGAGCATCAGAGTGCCTCCTGCTCACATGTCTAAACCACCTAATCTTGGTCTCTCTCATCTTGTCGGCAATACTGGCCACCTGTAGTCTTTCTCTCACGATACGATTTTGGACCTTATCTCTTTTGATAATGTCACACATCTATCGAAGCATACACATTTCTGCTACCAACAACTGTTTTGCATATCAACATTTGGCGGCCCAACATTCTGCCCCATATAATATGGTTGGCTGAATCACCATTCTATAAAACTTTCCTTTGAGCTTTAAAGAAATCTTTTTATCACATAAGACTCTTGATGCGCTTTGTCATTTGCCCTACCCAGATCTGATACGATGGACTATATCGACATCGATATTCCCATCTCTCTGGATGATGGACACGAGGTATTTAAAACTCAATTTTTGTGGTATGACTTCAGTATCAATTGCTACCGTCGCCTCATGGACCATGTGTCTTCCCAAAAAGTTACATTCTAAATACTCCATCTTAGTTCTGCTCATTCTAAAACCTTTCGACTATAACGTTTCTCTCCAATATTCTAACTTGAAATTGACCTCTGCCCTGATCTCATCTAACAGGACGATATCATCAACAAATAACATACTCTAAGGTACCTATCTTTGAATATGTTTGGTAAGCTCATCTAACACTAATGTAATTAGAAAAGGGCTTAAAGCTAAGCGTTGGTGTAGACTAATACCAATAGAAAATACTTCCGTATCGCTCCCTATTATCCTTACGATAGTCAATGCTCCTTCATACATATCTCTAATTAAGCATATATAGGTTATAGGAATTTTTTTTGTCTCCAAACACTTCTATAAGATTTCCCTAGGAACTCTATTATATACCTTCTCCAAGTTAATAAAAATATATGAAAATCCCTTTTCGTTCCCTATAGCATTACATTAGCCTACGGAGTAGATGTATTGCTTATGTCGTGGACCTATCAGGCATAAATCCAAATTGGTTGGCTAATATAGAAGTAGCTCTCTAGACTCTCTTTTCAATTACCTTCTCCCACAACTTTATGGTATGACTTATTAATTTGATGTCTCTATAGTTGTGACAATATTGGATGTCCCCCTTGGCCTTGTATAATGGGATCAATCTCCTCAATCTCCATTCATCCGATATTTTGGATGAGTCTAGGATCACATTAAAAAGTTGAACTAACCACTCAATACTGACAATTCCTATTTGCTTCCATATATCTATAATGATCTCATCTGGCCCTACTGTCCTTCTGCTCCCCATCTCTCTCAAAACCTTTGTAATTTCTTCCCTTGTGACCCTTTCCCATTAGGACTAGTTAAGAAAAAGTTCCGACCTAGAGGGTTTGCCTAACTTTATGTTGACCAAGATGCCTTCGTTAGAAAAGCCATAAAAGTATCTTTTCCACCTACTCTTGATGGCATATGCCTCCATGAGTACCTATCCTGCTTCATCACGTATGCAATAGACTTGGTTGAAATATCTCGTCTTACGTGTCCTATCTCGTGCCAACTTGAAATTTTTGTGTGCTCCTTTGTATGTATCCAAATCCTTATATATAGTCTCGTATGTGTATCCAAATCCATATACATAGTCTCGTATGCTTCTCCTTTAGCCACTGAAATTGTCTTTTTCGCCTTCTACTTTGCCAATTTGTACCTTACTCTATTATTTTCCCACTCCGTATCTGTTGTACTTGTTACTAGATCTTTGTATGCTCTCTTTTTCGCCTTTACTGTCTCTTGAACCTCTTCCGACTACCACTAAGATTCCATCCGCCCACCCCTCTACCCTTTAGAGACTTTTGGGTGTTTTGGGCAGTTTCTCTCACATAGGGGCTACTCCCTCCCACATCTGATTAACATCCCCTCTCACGGCCCATGCGGCTCTATACTGGATTTGAGTCATAAGTCATTCCACCATGTCCCCTTTAGATTCCACCATCTAATTTAACAACATCGCTTAGTAAATTAATGTGTCCTCCTTCCCTTAATTCCTAGGTCTAAAACTAACAATTTATGTGGGGTTGATAAGCTTGCGACCGAAAGCATTTTGCAATCCTTGCACCATCATCTTGCTCTCTTCCTGATTAGGAATAATCAATCTGCGTCTTGGTTGTACTACTTTTAAACGTCACCAAGTGTGCATCATTTTTCTTAAAAAAAGGAATTGTCTATCACTAGCTCAAACGCCACAATTATGTCTAATAAGGCATTTCCACTTTCATTCCTAGTGCCATATCTGAAATCCCATGAGTTCCTGTATATCCGTCTGAAACAACCCCTATATGCCCCATTAAAATCACTTCCTAAGATAATTGCTTAGAATTAGGGATTTGTAGGAGCACTCCATCCAACGCCCCCCGGAATACACGTTTTTGTTGTTCGTCTAAACCAACTTGAGGAACATAAGCACATACCATATTAAGAACATCTTTGCTAATAACAATTTTAGCCACCATGATCCTATTATTTACCCTTGAGATCCCTACCACTTGATTTATAATTTCCTTGACCACTAGGATACCTACCGTATTCTGCTTCCGCGTATTTCCAGAGTACCATAGTTTGAATCCCCCTATCTCATTTGCTTAGCTTCCGACCACTTAGTCTTCTTAATGCAAGCTATTTGCATCATGTACTTGTCTAAAATCTCTACTAATTCTAAAGGCTTTCCCGTGAGGGTTCTAGTGTTCCAAGAACCTATTCGCAATATGTTGTCCCCTCTTTTATTCTTACATGTTGCACACATTGAAACGCTTGCACGGATCCCATCCACATAATTAAAAGTCATTCCTCCTAGCTCGTGGCCCTCACACTTTCCCGTAGTTACTATCTTAAAACATCCTTGGGATATATATATATATAGATAGATAGATAGATAGATAGATAGATAGATAGATAAATAGATAGATTAAATAATAATAATAATAAATAAATAAATAAATAAAATAAAAACTTAGTAATGCACGAGGGAGAACAACAAGAAAACAAGTGGCATGACTGAAAATTACATGTATAGAAACTCACGAAATATGTCGAAACCTGCACAATAAAAGGTCTTGGTTCCAAATAGACGCAAATGCGAAAGAATCAACGCTTGTCAAAGCTTAGGAGCCTACTGAGAATATACTGTAGTGACATGCACGTGAAAAGGGTTTGTAGTATAATAATAAATAATAGTCACAATTAATATGAAGTAACAATAATTTTCAAATATTTCACATATAAATAATAACCACAATTAACATAAAAAGGCAATTATCATGATACAAATATAAAATTAAGAACAATAAAAAGAATTTAAAATATTACAATTTCATCATATAATAAATAATAATTACATCAAAACATCTAATAAAAAGAATAATAAATATCCTAAACTCTCAAACTATTACAATTTACGACAAGAGTTCGTAATGAGGAACCAACCAAGTAAAAATGAAACTTGTAACAAAAGCATTTATAATTACATTACATATATAGAACTTAACAGATACATTAAATATAAGTAAAATTTAAAGAAAAGGAAAAAAAACTTTGAACTTCATTCAATCGTCTATGGGAGAACACCTGCAATAACTACATTGACCCTATTTATCATTTGGTACAAATTCCTCATCATTGAGAGGAGTTTGATGATCATCATCGTTCAAATTTAATGCAACAAATGACATGTCGATGCTTTCCTAACTAAGATTATCTTCCAAGTCATTCACATCTATTAAATCTAGTTCCTCAGAAATCCAATCCGCCATATTATCAATAGAAATTGGATTTGTTGAACTACTTGTGCTATTAAGAATCTTAGTAAATAATAAAATTTAATTATTAGAAAGTTATAAGAAAATTAATCAAAATTAATAATAATAATAACATACCTTTCCTGAAGCTTTAATTTGTAACGAATGAATATCAAGTCATTCAATCTCTTGTCCTTTAATCTATTCCTTTTCTTGAAATAGATGAATTCAAATGTACTACAGTTCCGTTCACAACCTGTTGCACTCACAAATTGACTTCAAATCATAATTATAAACCTTTGCAATTCTGGAACACCACTTTCGAATTGATCCCACAAAGAAACTGTCAGTCGTAAGATAACAAAAGTATCGTTATAAATAAAATAAAGTGATAGTCAATTTCCAAGAAAGAAGAAAAAGGAAACAACTAATACTTGGAGAAAGTTCTGCCCTTTGTCTAATAGCAATCAACAATCCAAAATCTCCAGAAGACTACTTATAAAGCTTAATTTGTTAACTTAAGAGATCTTACATCATTCCGTGCCCAACAATTATTGCAATAGTGAATAACATTCATCTACTAACTTCAGCTTTCTTTGTAAAATCCGGTCTAAAATATACACTAGGATTCAAAAATGCCTTAGCTGTAAACAGCGGAGAAGAAAGTTGTCATTCTCATCTCTCATTGATGATTGCGAGATACAAAGTATATAAAGAAGGCCTATGTTTCAGATTGAACTTGATTGCTTCCTTCTCCCTTTCCATGGCATCCAAAGAAACCCATTGTTGGCTTTTCTTTACTATTAGCCAATTGAAACACCCTCACCAAAGATTCACAAACTTAGATAACAAATTGTCATTGAGACCAAAATTCTTTATTTAGTATAATGCTGGAAATATACAATCCAGCATTAGACCTAGCATGCTGAGATGCAATCCACTTATCATTTGAAATCATTTGTCTTAACTCTTTCTTCATTGAAACAAAAGATTGAAGTGGTAAGAAATTCTTTGCAAATTTTGTAATACCAAAACGACACAAATTCCTACTGTTGGAATATTCTTTTCTTATTAAATTCAACTATGCATGATTATAGATGAACTTGGTAACTTTTTTAGCTTTTTGCATAGTCTCATCAATAATAGGAAACTACCTAGGATCCACCAGATTCTCTAGCATTAGGTCAATGTAATGTACAACACAAAGAGTCCAAAAAAAAGAATTATACGTATTCTGCAACCTTCTTCCTACCGCTTTATAAGCTTAATCATTGTCAGTAATGAATTGAACAAAATTTTCGAGCTCCACTTCATTCACAAATTCATCAAATATCTCATATAAAGTATCAGTATTTCTAGCAAGGCTTGATACATCAATAGACTTCAAAAACATTGAGCCATCTGTAAAATAAACCAAAAAATTAATAATAGGCTCTTGTCTCCTATTCGTCCAACTGTCACACATGATTGAACACCCATAAGTAGCCCAATTCACTTTTCTTTCAACCAAATGACTTTTAATTTCAGCAACTTAGCAACTCAAAAGTTTACCTCTTAAGTCATCAATCAAAGGTGCTTTATATCCTGAACCATAAAAGGCCATTGCATCCATCATAGGTTGATAATAATATGATTGAGAAGTATTGAATGATGAATTTGTATCATACCACCATCTAGCTACTCCTATAATCGACATTGTGAGCCGCATCTGTAGATTGCATTGCACCATGAATTAAAGGTTGGGATCTAGGAGTTGTTTGTGATGTAAAAAAATTGCTTACCTACCTTCTTCTTTTCCTCACATCAAGCCAGGTGTAACATTCACTTCTTCCTGGGCTCGGGATGGAACACTACCACTACCACTACCACCTTCAATATTTCCACAATCACCACGAAAACTAGCAAATGAACTTCTATTACCAATTTTAAAGTTCAACCTTTCCCTTATATCTTTCTCATGTTGATATTCTTTAAGCAATGTTTTCATTTGCCACTTCACATCATGACTTACTTTTTTTATAGGGTTCTACATCTCCTTTAACCCCAGATAAATGCTTCTTCAATCAGGTGATTCCTCCACCTTTCAAATGTTTGTTATAAAATAAAAAAATTGTATGGATCTTCATACCCGAGACCAATGGAGCATGAGCCTAAGCTGGATCATTATATCTTCCTGAAGCAGTTTGATCAGGAGTACTACTAATCTGTAACAATAAGTGAAGGCATATATCAAAATCATACACAATTCAATTTCGTCCAAAAAAAAATCCAATTTTATCTAACAAAATTCATTAATAAGTCATAAACCAAAAATTCAAGTTTTCAGCATACACAATTATGCAACATGTAGGTCTATTATATGTAATATAACTCATTTTGTATGATTATCTCCCTAAAATAACATTTATAAATATATATATTACTAGCTAAGGTAGGACTTGGTTTCTTGATAATGAGAGCATAAGTTTATGTTTATTAATTGGACAAACATTTATGACCATTGAAGATACATTCGTGTGTACGAAAGTGAAACTTGTAGCTAATAAATAAACCACACACTTGTAGCAGGACTTTACAAGTTGTAAAAGCAAATTAGTTTTGTCACATATGATTTAAGTAACAAGATAGATTAACTTATGATTAAACTATATGCATGGTAAGTTGAATATTAAGCTTCACCATACTTTAATGACATACAATTCAATGAAGAAATACATATCAATTTCTCATGGCAATGAATTCTTATAACAATGAAGGATATAATAGATGCATGATTTTTCAATTGATAACATTAAGTTCTGCCTAATCCACAAGTCTATGACATTGAATCAATAAGTTTAATGACATCTTATAGAAGCTCAAGTTTAGTATTAACAATATAAAAAAAAATGGAGCATGACTATACTCCAAGGTATTGAATTTATCTAGATTTCATTTTGGAAATTAATAAAGAAATTGAGATATCTTGTATAATATATACAACTAATAAGGAATTTAGTTTATTAAAAGATAGTATATAAATTGCAAGTTATCCTTTTCTAGAAGTGAAAGAATACAACCATTACTTCATATAATTTACAATAGTCCTCCAAGGAAAAGACAAATTAAATGTCAAAACTTCAAACACTTCTTCAAGCCAATGCTTTAAATTTAATATTTGAAATGGAGGAAAATTATTATCAATTGTTTATCTTATTAATTCTTTATTAAAGAAGATGGAGGAAATTTTAGTTAACTTTCATTAACATCAAAAGAATTCACTTCGTCTATGTTTTTCCTTCTATGATGACGTCATCTTCGTCTATACTTCTTCTATGATGACGTCATTTTCATCTATGTTTTCCCTTCTATGATGACGTCATCTTTGTCTATACTTCTTCTATGATGACGCCATCTTCGTCTATGTTTTTCCTTCTATGATGATGTCATCTTCGTCTATTTTTTGATGCATATCTTCTTACTTTTATGCATATCTTCTATGATGATGTCATCTTCATCTATATTTCTTCTATGATGATGTCATCTTTGTCTATCTTCTGATGCATATCTTCTATGATGACGTCATCTTCGTCTATACTTCTTCTATGATAACGTCATCTTTGTCTATCTTCTTATGCATATCTTCTTACTTTTTATGCATATCTTCTATGATGACGTCATCTTCTTCTATGATGACATCATCTTCGTCTATCTTCTTATGCATATCTTCTTATGCATAACTTCTTACTTTCTATGTGTATCTTCTAATGCATATCTTCTATGATGATGTCATCTTCGTCTGTACTTCTTCTATGATGACGTCATCTTCGTCTATGTTTTGCTTCTTCTATGATGACATCATCTTCGTCTATACTTCTTCTGTGAAGACGTCATTTTCGTCTATGTTTGACTTCTATCGTCTATCTAATTATTAACCCTTTAGACGATAAAATTTGTCTTTGAGGTCTTCACCAAAGTTTTAGATCTTGAAGTCTTCTTTATAACCATATAAAGAACACCTCAATCCAATATTTCTAGAGAAATTTATGGCTGTTTCCCCAAAACAGGTTCAATATGATTGAGGACGAAACCTTGTCTGATTCCTTCAGCCATAACTTTGTTGTCCGACCTTCAAATGAGATGATTATTGTTTCTAAATAAGGTAGAGACATAGAGCTAAAAATTATCTGAAGAAATTGAATTTTAATTCAGTCCCTAAGACTTTCAATTTCGGGAGTGAATTAGGGTATAGGGTACTATTTCAGTGCAAAAACAGTCCAGAAATATGTGGGCTATAACTTTCAGATTTTATAACCAAATTTAATGATTTTGGTGACATTAGAGACTTAAGACAATGGGGAAAAAATTTTATGATGAAGTCCAATTGAAATTCTAAATTGAGTTTTCCAAAAAATCTGTTCGGAAATAGGAAAAGTGAGTTCTTTTTTATGATTGACTGGTGTGGGCACGCCACCTTTGTGAGATGTGGACTAATGAGGGTTTCTTTGAAATAACCCTATAGGATAATATGCTCACCTATGATCACTCCGAATGTTGGGCTCCGGAATCGGGGTCCAACACCTAACCAAATCCCTCCTCTCCTCCCAAACTCTTTACAGCCCCTCCTTCTTCCCCTTCCCACTCCTTTACTAATCCACCCTCTTCCTCTGTGACTACTACCAATCCTTTAGACCGTACCATAGGTAACATTGCCAGTGGACCTAGAAAAACCTGGAAACAAGTAATTAGGGATAACACTGACTCTTCTTTGATTTACAGTCAACTAATGGAGATTGATGGGAAACTAATTGTGGCTCCTAGTTTATACCTCCTATAGGAAGGAGCTAGGTCATGGGAAACTACCATAGTTGGATGGAAAAAAGACCTGCTTTTCCAGTGATACAAGTATGGGCACAAAGAAATTGGAAAGGAAGAGGTCTTATGGAGGTAATGCTCATTGAGGAGGATAACTTGATATTCTCTTTCTCCTCAAAGTCGGATGCTCAAAAGGTAACTGAAGAAGGCCCTTGGCATATCTCTCAACTCCCTTTATTTCTTCAAAATTGGCAACCATGATTGGAATTAGAGAAAATTAGGATGAAGAATATACCTCTATGGGTGAACATTCACAATATTCCTTTAGAATATTGGACTACCAAGGGATTGAATATGCTACCTAGCTATTTAAGGAAACCAATATGTATAGATGAAAACACTACATTGAGGAAAAGGAAAGGATTTGCTCGTTTATGTGTGAGTATAGACATCTCTAATGAAATGAAAGAAAGCGTTCCTAACCTAAGGTTGGAAAAAGAAAACTCCCTGAAAAAGGATAAAGTAGTGGTTACTTACCAATGGAAATCATCTCTTAAGGCTCAAGGCAAAGAATGGAAACCCACCGAGAAATTTTTTACTAGAGGTGACTACTGGGAGGTGATGGGCATAGAAAAGAATGTTTTAGAGGACAGCAAAGAAGGTGAGGAGGAAAGACAGGTTTCAGACAACCATGGAATAGTTCAAGTTGTGAACGTCTCTCCTGTTAATTGGGAGAACACCTAAGAGGAGCAGAATCCAACTTCAGTCTAGCAGGAAGGAACACCTCAAAAACTTTCAAACAACCAACATAATTCATTACTGAGTAAGATACAGAATGTTCCCAATATCACTGGGATTATTCCTAGTGGAGGTGAGATAGAACCTATATAGAGTGAAAACAATTTACAAAAGATAGAACTACAAAATGAAGATTCTCAAAAGGAGCATTTTGAGCAGGTAATCTCTAGGAAAAGTAATAAGAGCAGTAGGAAAGGCTCCAAAGGTAAAAGCAACCTGTTATGACTCTGATTGTATGGAATGTCCGTGGAATAAATAACCCGTCCAAGCTTAATGCTTTAAGGGATTTTGTTATAAAGGAAAAGCCTCTTTTTTTTGTCTTTTGGAAACCAAAATTAAAGTAGTAAATTTGAATAAGCTAAGTATTTTAGGTAGTAAATGGCAGTTTCTTACAAACCACCAAAGTCATGCCTATGGGCGGATCATTATTGCTTACGATAGGGAATTGGTGGAGATAAAAACCTTGGAATCTAGTCAGTAGTTTCTTTATACTGAGCTCTATTTCAAAGTGGAAAATTGTTGTGCTTTTGCTATTTTTATCTATGGATTTAATACTAAGTTCCAAAGAACTGACCTCTAGAATTGTCTAAGAAGAATTAAGGCTTCTATAAATACTACATGGTTGGTTAGTGGTGATTTTAACACCACTCTTTTCAGATCAGAAGTAGAAGGAAACTATTACTTGCTCAATTATTCTTCTGATATATTTGATTGTATGTAGGATGTGGAATTTTTATACCGAAAATTTGAAGGCCACAGATTCTCTTGGTCTAATAAACAAAGTTCCATTTGGCACATTAGGAAAAAATTGGATAGAGCAATGGTAAATGTGGACTGGCTCAAGACATTCTCAGACAACTTCGTAAAATTTCTTGACCCTAGAATTTCTGACCACACTCATATGAGGATTGACAACTTATTCACTACTACTAGAACCCTTTATCCTTTTCGGTTTAACAACTTTCTGGTCAATATGGCGGGGTTTTCAAGAAGCTACAAGGAAGGGAATGGATTGTGAGGTTTATGGAACAAAACAATACATATGCATTTGAAAGCTCAAATCTATTAAGAAGGAATTGAAGAGCCTTAACTCAAAGAGCGGTTAAAATATCTCTAAGGAGATATAAACTGCAAGTGATAAACTTTCAATAATATATAAAATGTTGGTAGAAAGTCCTACAGATGCACCACTAGTTACAGCTGAAAAGGAAGCCTTAAAGAACTACCTACAATTAGTAGACAAACAGTGCTCCTTATTCAAGCAGAGAGCCATAATCAACTGAATAAAAGAAGGGGATAGATGTACTTAGTTCTTTTTTAATTCAGTGTTAGCTAGAAAGAATGTGAACAGAATCACTTCCATCACTTTTGAATCTGGAGTTGTTGTTTATGGACAAGAAGGTATTGCAAACGATGTCGGGAATTTTTATAGAAATCTCCTCGGCTCAGACAGTGCACCTCTTAGTTTTGGAGTTAATCTAAGGTAGCATATTCAAGCAAGAATTCCTACACATGAGGTTAATTTGTTAATTAGAATAGTCTTGGATCAGGAAATAAAGAGGGTTGTTTTCGATACGAATGTCTTTAGGACACCAGGACCTGATGGCTTGAATGGTTTTTTCTATAAAAAATCCTGGAGTGATGTGGGGGAATTAGTTAAGGAGGTTGTGTATGAATTTTTTCAAAAAGGGGTACTACTTAAGGAGATCAACAAGACTTTTCTTTGTTTGGTCCCTAAAAACTCCAACCCGACCTTTTGGAGTGAGTTTAGACCTATTTCCTATACTAACTTCCTCTAGAAGATCATAGCCAAGATCTTGGCAAATAGAATGAAGGAGGTACTGCATTTTCTCATCAGTGAGAATCAAGGAGCTTTTATGATTCAAGAATGTATTAGGCAGGGATATTGAGGATAATATTCTTCTAGTGCAAGAGCTTTTGAAAGGCTACAACCGTAGGAAAAGCCCTTAAAACTGCTATATTAAAGTGGACCTATAGAAAACATTTGATAGTGTGGGCTGGAACTTTCTACTACAAACCATGGAGGTCATGAATTTTCCGCTAAGATTTAGAAGATGGATTCAAGAATGTATTACTACTGCTTCCTATAGTTTATTAATAAATGGGAGTCCTACTGAGATGTTCAAAGGAAGGAAAGGGCTTAGGCAACAGGATCCTCTCCTCCCTTATCTATTCCTAATTTGCTTGTAGGTCCTTACTCAAATGTTGAAGTGTAATACTTCTATAGATTTCAGATTTAGATTTCATTCTAAGAGTAAGAAACTCTCCCTCACTAGCTTATGTTTTGCAGATGATCTTATCCTTCTAAGCAAGTCTAATGTCAAGTTAGTCTCTATACTGATGAGTACACTCAATTCTTTTAAGAAGGTATCGGGTCTATATATTAATCTTCAGAAGAGTTACCTCATACTCTCTAAAAGTGCTTCTCATCTTTCTAATGCCTTGTCACTTGCTACTAAAATAGAAAGAAAAAACCCTCCTCTTCTATACCTCGGTATCCCTATTTCATCCAGGAGACTACGGTTTTGTGAATGATCCCTCTAATGGAAAAAGTTTAGAAACGTTTGGGATCATGGACTAATAGAGCTTTATCTTATGAAGGGAAACTACAGCTTCTAAAATCAGTTATAATGTCAATGCAAACCTACTAGTGCTCCTTTCTATTTCTCTCCAAGGGGCTTATTAAATCAATTGAAAAGTTGATGAAGCAGTTTCTATAGGGGAAGAGAAATGGTGAGAAAGGAATAGCAAAGGTAAGTTGGAGGACTATTTGTCAACCCAAAGAAGAAGGAGATTTGGGTTTGGAATCAATTAGCAAGAAAAAAAGACTATTAATGACCAAGAGGATTTGGAGAATCCTAGGTGAAAAGCAACCTTAGGAGCTACATACGCCCAAACTATATGGAATGAGAGGAACAACAGAAGGTCCAGAGAGAAATCTAATACCTGTTTCTCTTTTACTGACCTTACTATGGCCAGTATAAGAGAACAACTGATAATACATCAGCTGAACATACACTGTAGCAGAGGAATGACTCTCACTTGGAGAGTCTAATCTCTTATGATTTCTTCTAATCCCTAGAAATTAAGCTACTTCATACATCCATGGTATCAATGCAGTTCATATCAGTCCAGATCAATACAGAGCATAACACTTTCATACATCCATGGTTTCAACTAAGTTCAGATCAGATTAGTTCACGCCAATACAAAGCAGTATACTACTTCATACATACATGGCTTAAATTCAGTTTAGATCAACATAGAGTAGAACATCTAGATTCTCCAGTAGTTTAGAAATACACATGCATGGACAATATTGTAGTACTAGCTTTCTGAACTTACCTTGTAGAAAGGAGGGGGCTTTATCCAGACAACTTCATATAAGCTGATCTAAGCTTGTTGGATAGTCGTTGAGTCCCTGTTATCAAATAGAAAGAGGGTTATTTGTGTAGACCCATTTTCAAAGAGAAGAATATTCTGGGTTGTAAAGATTACCTAAGTAGAGAAAAAGCCTGATGATCTTTCAACGCAAGAAGATCTGACAGAAGGAAGGTCCCCGCGGAGAAGATCGTTCCCATTGAACTCTAACACAAAAAGGATTAGCAAGAGCTGAGTCTGTAGGAATGAAAAAAGTTTGTCCTATTTTCAAAAGACTTCGTACACACGAAAAGGACTATATTTACCTGTGATTGAGGAGCATTATAAAACATAGCAGATCCATGAGGAAGGCAAGCAGAGTCTCTTAATCGCCAGAATTCTTGCCATTGCTACCCCTACCATTTTGACAAATTTCTCAAACTCTCCCAAAAGAAGGAAGTTGTTATATCCTACGTGTAAAAGCCCTCGTTAATTCGTCACGAATGTTGATATTTTGGTCCAAATGGTGTTGTTGTGGTGTGTGCCATTTTGATTAAATGGTCTTAATGTCTCATGGTCTATCCCACATGAGAGCCAATGCTCTGATGTAAACATTTTTAATTTATTTAATGAATTTTTTAAATTCTCGAAAAAAAACTTTGGTGGGTTGCCCTTGTTTTCACTCGCATGTCTAAAGTTGATTGATTGTGATTTTATCGTGTGGGGAACATGGTTTGATGATGGTGGCACGTGTTGAAACTCTTTTGCATTGTGTACTGCATCATTGCGAACTTTAAAGTCCTTTTAGTTGGGCTATTTTTGTCTGATATTCAACAGTGTGGAAGGGAATATTATACTATTTCAAGGCTATTGACCATACATCTTGTCTCTAATTATTTTGTCCTAAAACTTACATGTCAACAGTTCTCTATGTGGGTAAAGCTATGAACAATTTAAATTGGTTCCATGAAGCAGTTTTATTTGGTTTAAAATACAGTTCTATTCATGTCGTGGATAAAGGGTAACTATTATTGATATGCAAGTGCATTTTTAAGGAAAAAAAAAAGGGCATGAAGATCATCTTGATTAGGAAGTAACTGTTGCGGTTATCTTATTTAGGAAGTCTATTATTTTGATAATTCTATTTCTAAAAATAGAATAAATAGAATAAGTTACCAGATTCTTGTTCTATTTTACTTTACATATTGACCAATTTTAAGGGTATTACGATGAATAAGAAAACAGTAAATTTTTTTGTAAAAATACTTGACAAGAGGTTTGTCAATGAGAGTTTTCTAACAGCAACCATAGGACCTAAAAAGAGGAAGAACTCTAGTAAGGGAAAAAGATTATCCCTGTAAGTTGTCCCGTGGCTAGATCCTACACAAAAATACATATCAATTTACTATTAGAGTCTGACATCTTGGATGACTCCGCAGACTTGTATAGCCAAATGGATGTATTGTTGACAAGCATCGAGCAAAGGCTGTCGATAGTGGAGTACTTCCAGTAATCCAGCAAAATGTTCAACTCGCAATTGTAGGAGATTTTATGAGAGCTGAAGGGACGTGGTAAGAACAACGAGGTGGGGAGTAATAGTCATACCTGTAGAGACCAAAGGGAGGAAAGACGCATCGGGCAAGCTAAAGAGACTACTATTCGTAGGCATTCTATATTAGAATTTTCTTCCTATGATGGTACTGACGATCCATTGACTTGAACCCATAATTGTGAACAATTCTTTGGAAATTAGCGAACACCTTAAGGATGGAGGGTGGGGCTTGAAACATTCCATCTTAAATAGGGAGGCACAACTGTGGTTTTACGAGGTAAAGCAAGAGGAGGCGACTATGGATTGGGGCCACGGAGCAATCTCACCTGAGTTTTGGTCCGTGGAGGAATTGGCCAACCTGAAGTAGATAGGAACGGTGGAGGATTATCAGAAAGTTTTAATCCTTGTTGGCCTAGATCTTAGAACTTGCTACCTGGCAACAGATCGATAAGCCTATTAACTGCTGGTCTTGTGGAAGGGCTGCAACTAGTAGAAGAATTGTAGCAACCGAATAGCTTAGGAGCTGCTATGAATCTGACCTGCACTTATGATAAGAAATTGGGGGGTAGTCGAGTTGTTTTGGGGAGGAATCAGAAGGACAGACCTGTCGGTAGCAGTTTGAAAACAGCCAGCCACAGGATGGACAATTGTAGAAAATGAAAATTCTAGGGCAACATTCAGTACGGAGAGCACAATATGCCTTTTTTTTTTTCCAAGTAAGTTAGTAGCTAAAGCAGTGATAGAATTAAGACGAATCCTCTAGAGGAAACAAGTGTAAAAGGTTATTCTGGGTAAAATTGGTAGAATCCGAAGAAGAGGATGGAGGAGGTGCGTGAAGGAAGGCTAGGATATTTGTAGTTACCCTGAGTTCGAGCTTGAGGACAAGCTCTTTGTCCAGGGAGAGAGTATTGACCTGCAAGATGTACTCTTTAAGAAATAAATATACGAGAAGATCATCTTGATAAGGAAGTGATTCAAGTAGTTATTTTATTTAACTAATGGTCATTTTACTTAGAAAATTTATTATTTTAATAAGTCTATTTTTAGTGAGAGCATAAGTCAGTAGATTCTATTCTATTTTATTTCCTGAACAACTTTATGCATTGAATCCTATTTAGACTGCATTATGATGAATAAAAATTTTTTTTCCGTAAAAATAGTTGACAGAAGACATGTCAAGGACGAGTTTTTTAAGCAGAAATTGTACAGTTTAGAAAAGGAAAAAAACTCTAGCAAGGAAAAAGAGGATTTGCTTATGAGTTATCCCATGACTAGATTCTACACGAAAACATATATCATCATGATCATTAATTTGGTCTGTACTTTTGGAGTTTTCTAAATATTACTTGTGGCGCCTGATTTCGGATTGATTTTTCTTCATTGCCTATGTTACTTGTCCCGGACTTCTTTCAATCATGGACCTGTGAAGATAAGACGTGTCTTATATGTACATCTTTGCAGAGCTAATGCACGGCAGCCAAAGCTCTTTGTCGGGATGATTCTTATTCTCATCTTCGCTGAGGCGTTGGCGTTGTATTGGGCTCATTGTTCTCTTCCAGAGCTGGTCAATCCAGAGCAGATTACGACTCCTTGTGATTGGCATCAATTCAATTCATGGTTGATGGAAGGAGCGTAGAGTGTGCATCTATTCTCGTGCATGCATTGATATCGCTCCGTGTATTATGGTCGGGAGCAATTTCCTACCTCGAATAAATTTTATTATTCATTTTGTGGTTTTTTGTTGTATTTTTTGCAAGTATATTCGTTGATTGATTTACCGGTGACTGGTATGTAGTGTAAGGTTTTCTATCTTAAATTTGTATATTTGCTTCAAACGCCAATTGTTTATTGGCTTTAGTGAATAAATGTATTCCAGTCTTTCTCACTCCCTCTGACGCACTCTCTCATTTTGACATATTATCGTGTTGGAAGTCACATGGAGGTGAATATCGAATCATGTAAGCTATTGCCCAGGATCTCTCAGCAATTATAGGACCTATTATTCTTGTGGAGCCAACTTTTAGTACGGGTATTTGGATTAAGAGTCCTCTTCATAGTTGATTTCATTCTAAGATTGTGGAAGTCTCTGTGTGTATGAAATTGGTTAGGTGATGAAAATATGAAAGGTAGGCTCTATATAAGTTTTTTTACATTTTTAATTTTAACAATCATTTATGATTTATGTTTTTTATATTGTGACAAGTACATGGACCATTCTTTGTCATCTTCTCTGCTATGGTTTGAATCACCTCGTTAGAATAAAAAATCTAACTAGATAATGCTATCTTAATCTCACATATGTGGCTAAAGTAAATGTGCGAAGTTGGATATTTTTTTCCCCAAAAATATCTTAGTAACATTATGAAACACCGCCAACTTTACACAAATTGCTTTAGCAAACTTCTATTGCTCTTTTATCAACAAGTAAATCTATTGAGAATCTTTTTGTCTTAACATGATGAATGTCTTGACAGAGTTGGATGCTAACTCTAACATCTTGAATGTTGAATTTTATTTGGATGGAAAATACAAAACCAACTTCTTTATACATGAAATGTGTTATTTTTGTGCAATTTCTCCAAAAATTTGCACTCTTTTGGGCATCACCAATATACTATGATATTTTGGATTGCTTCTACTTCCTTTATTACCTCTAACTTGTCCTTCACTATCAAATTCATTATATACGCGAAACAACGCATATGAAATTATCTCCTATGCATTAGGAAGCTCCCATGTTATATCAAACCATAACTTTTTCTTCACTTTTTCGATCATACCATCATTTGTGCCGTAGTTTTCTAAAGTTATGACTGAGAGATTATGTTAGTGTTCCAATATATTGAGCATTCAACCAATATCCTTATCAACTTTTACTTGTATGTGATATCAACGTATAAATAAACCTACCATTTAAAAACATAAATAAATATCAATTATAACATAAAATGATAAAAATTAAAGAATATCTTTTACCTAAGAGTCGACTGCATAAAATAATATGTTATCATTGCCATACAACCCTTGTTTTAGTTATCAGTTGTCCACATATCTAATGTGATAAAAACTTATTTGTGATTACTTGATAATGTCTTTAATATCAATTTATTGTTGTCTTTATAGATCTTGAACTTGTCTTTCTTTATGGTATTATGAGTTGCGATCTTGAAGGTCATTATGAATGAATTGGAAAACATTTTGAAGTTTTTACTATCTACAATGGAGAGTGGATATTCATTGAAAATAATTATTTTGACTAGAGACTGCTTTAATCTGTTGCATTCATAAGTCGTGGTAGTCATAAGTTATGGCACTCATTTTGCTCTTCTCTTTCATTAAGTTAGGGATGAAAAAATATTTGACCCCTGTTGATTGAAATTTGCAAAACAATCAACTCGTTTTACGCTAAAAAATTATAAGTATACGAGTCGTAACTTGTAGTTAGAAATTAGCAAGCAGATATCAATCTCACAGGGATTGATACCTAGACACCACTTAATTCAGATTACACTTTGTTTAAGAAATAAAATCGTTTAATGAAAATAAACCAAAAAATTAAATCAAAATTAAATGACTAATAATGAATAATTGAAAAATGTAGAAAATTGGAATTTAAGGTTTTAATGACTAGAGAGCAGTGTCTTCCTATCTTGTCTCCCTTTTATTTTATTAATCGAATTGTTTCTCACCTAAGATGTCCAATTGTATTAACTACCATCTGTCAAGGTGTAATTATTTATCCCTAATCAAATTAAATGAAGTTAATTAAGCAATCTCTCAATCTACCTAATTACTTCACTAATTAAGTAGTTATTAAGCTATCCTATGGGTGATCAATTAAATTAGCCGAGATCTTTTTTCTAACTAATCAATTAACGTGATGAATATAAGACTATAGGATGCCAACTCTCGTTTTACAATCTTACACAAATAACTCAACTCAATCTCTCAATTTATTGTAAGGTAATGAATATAATCAACAATCATCAAAGAGAACTTTCATTCAACTCAATAAAATAAGAGTTTAACAAAATAGCTCAAAAGTAATCCCTAAAAAAAATCAGCCACTTATTGTCTTTATAACATCACCAATAATCAAATATTCCATCTTATAATCACTAGAAGAGATAAAAATGATAGAAAATTGAATAAAGAGAACTCCTTCTCGCCTTTGCTAAAATCTGGAAATTTTGGTGTTGATGTGCTATTTTCTAATTGTTTTTGTTGATCCTTGAATCTACACCTTCCTCAAGACTCAAAACCTGGATTTTTCACTCAAGGGGGCTCTTCTCTATAGAGGTATCACGTCCCTCTTTCTTCCATAGGGGTTAATATCTTATATAGTCCAAAAAACCTAAAGTTTAATTGAACCCCGCATATGTTCTCGGATACAATATTCCACGATCGTGAGATCTTGCACTAGAAAGATTCCTCTTCTCTTCTCCTTATTGGTCCTTAGCTTAATCTTTAAGTTGCTCAATCTTCATTCCTACATCAAAATAATCAATTCTTACGCTAAATTAACATCAAACATAAAAGAACAACATTGAAGATTAACTAAACGAAAACATGCAAAATGAATCCTAAAATGCAACAATAATAAACTATTATGCAAGAAACACATGCCAAATACTTAGAAAAAACCTAGACTAATGCCCAACTATCAACCCCCTAACACCATTTTCTTTCTGATGCAGGAGTCCATATATCTCTTCAAATGAAGTATTCCACCTTTATAACTCTTAACTAATCTCTTGTGAAAATAAGTACATTAACTTTTTCAACTAGACTACTTGATCTACTTGATGAAATGATTCCAAAAATTGCTTCTTTAACTTAAAAATTCAGTTACTTCAGCTTGAACTATTTTTTCACTTAGTAGTTTACAAGGTATTGGTTAAAACTCCCTTTTGTTTTTTTGCTTATGTTATTGAAAGATTATGTTCATCCATCTTAAATAATCACAAACAAAATATGATGAACATGGATGTTTGAAAATGTAAACACATATAATAAGGTTGAAAGAATGAAAAGAGCATGGATGAAAAATTGGAAAACATATCAGAATATTGATATTAATCAATCAAACAAACATGATATGCTTGAATATATAGATTTATAAAATGTAATCTCTAAACAAACAAGATACCATAAATTGCAAGTTCTAACCAACTCAAAATAAGAATAATAATTTTTAAAAACCTCCTCTAATGTAATCTATTTACTAAATAACCAATGTACGAGTCATTAATAGAGTAGCATTTAGCATTTCATTCACTTTAAGAGGTTCAGAACTTGACAAACAATCATATGCATTCACCAGAGGTTAGGGAAAAAACATAATATTCCCTTATAGTCTTTGTTATTTAGATAATTATGAAATGGTAGCTACATACACATTTTAGTTTATGCTCCTATAAAATTATTGGTAAATGACCCTATAGTATCTAGGATGGAGTTGATCAATTGCCACCAACTAGACAAGCGATATTTCTTTCTTAGCTATTTTAGCTACATCATTATTGAACAATTAATCTGTCATATTTAAGATTAATATCAAAATCATTTTTGTTAGTTGATTTTGAATGAGGTAAATACTAAATATGATTATGTTCTTGCTTTATTATTATGTGATGAAATTATATGAAGTAGGACATTCTATTCCAATAACAACATGATTAATGGAAAGAATGATTCAAATTGTAACATTTTGATTTCATACTTGGCCTATGTATCTTAGGAATGGTGGTTAGAAGTAGATAGTTTTTAGTTGTTAAGTATGTCCTATGAAATAATTCAGGGATGCAAAATATTAAAACAAAGTGAACAATGCATTATTGATTATGCTTTTTTTCCCTATCCTTCTATTTTTGTAATCCTAGATAATCCTTTTGACTTAAAATGCCAAAAATTGAATATATATTTTTGTGTGTGTGTGTGTGTGTGCGTGTGTGTGTGTGTGTGTGTGTGCGTGGTCATTTAGTCATCTTGCCACTGAAGAATCATTCTTCACTTCATACATGTTTGCATTGATTTTCTTTTATCATCAAGTTATTAGGTCTAATTTAAATGGGGTAAGGAGATAATTAAATGAAACTCATTTTAGAAATGGTTAAAATGAATGAAACAAAATAGGAAAAAAAAAACAAATAAGTCTATATATTTGCATGTTTAGTCCAATAATAAATAGATCATTAGAGTCAACCAAAATAGGTAAACAACATTTATTTCTTGTTAAGCCCCAAACTTGAGGCCTTAAAGAACAAACAAAGCTCTAGCTTGGATCCTAAAAATCAAGTTAAATAGACTTGAGAGAAGGATAAGAAAACTAGTGCAATTTAATGAATACAATAAGCAACATTAAAAAAGAAGAAGACTTTCATGCCGTTTGGGTTTCTAGAGGATTTGACAAGAAAAAATATCTTTCCTCCACCTCATCATCCTCCATCATAACTCAAATATATATTATAGGGAAAACATAAAATATAGTAACACAAATTAAATTTCAAAATCAAGTTCATAGAATAAGGATAAGAAAAGGGTTATAGTAAAGATAAGATAACCTAACTCACAACAACTACCTTTGGAGTTTAGCACTAAGTTCTAATCATTTATTACACCATCCACAAATTGGAGTAATTCCTTTTGTTTCACCTAAAGTAAAAAAAAAAATCAAAGTGAAATGATCCATCTTTAATTTCAATATAAAAGAATAAAAAGAAATATAAGAATTTATAAAGAATGAAACTCCAAAAACAGTCAAGTAAATCATCATGTTATTCCAACTTGATATAACCATTCACCAAAACCATAGAGAAGCAAGTAAAGGGACTATAAAATTTACTTATTTGAAAATTGTAAACAAAAGCATTTTCTTTCCAAGTGGTTCTCATAGTGACCTCTCTTAGCCATATTTTTCCAAGCAACAATTCTCAGTTCTAATCATTAAACAATTTAAGTTCAATTAAATAAGAAGAATAATAACCTAATTGAGAATGAGAAATTGATAAAGACAACATCTGTAGAGAGATCTTATTGCGATTGATAAAGACAACATCTAGGGTAAAGGTAGCTTAATGCGACGCATAATAATTGATTATTATAACAACTCAAAGTTAGGGAAATGTAGGGAGAAAATGTGTGTGTGTGAGAAAGAGAGCAATGTTGTCACGACCTAGTACCACATCGGGCCTATAGCAACTGCCACATACCCGGGCTAAGGACATTCACAGTATCCTTAATCCGACTATGCAAGGCTAGCATAATGGCTGTATTTTAAAAATCCCAAGCTAGCAAACAATTTTAAACACACTTCTATATTCACATAAAAAATTTTACCACAACTTCAGGACTTTAAAGTTCACTGAAAGCAAACTCAACAACAATATCAAAGTTCATACTTAAGGTCTTTTACAACCACAAAATAGTCAAGAGTTAAAATTCATAAAATCATAAAGCATATCTACATAATCAATCTAATAAAACAGTAAAATAGTTCATAAGCCACTATGTAACTAAAGTATATAACAAAAATTACCCACGTGTGGTAATGTTAAAGTATATAACAAAAATTACCCACGTGTGGTAATGTTCTGAAACTGTCAAAAGACTGCAAGATCTACTAAGAACTTCAAGCTCACTAAATTAACCTACATGGTTGGAAAGCAGAGGGAGGCTGAGTACACGATGTACTCATTTAGTAGGAAAAACATATGTCACGAATAGAACTCGATACATACCAAGACGGTATAGATAACCCTTAAGGACATACAACACATAGAAACACATAGGCCTAATCTATGACTCAACGTATATTGGTTAGGAACCATATAGGTCTAGCCTATTAATTCACTCATTCGGTGAGCATAGGTTCCAATTCCAATACACAAAAGCATAAAAGCATCACATGTATAAATCAAATCTCGTCAAAAAAACAATTATTAGGGTAAGCCAAAAAACTCATGTGTGACACCATTAGTCAGCCAAACAAGCGAGCACACCCACTGATCCCCAGTGTTGGCTTGAGTTCATCTGTGGTGAGTCCAGACTACAGTCGACGAGAGTGTCATGACCCTAGGTAATGACCTCGTCAATGTCCAAACCCTAGGTGTGGAATCATTCGCAAGTTCCGTAGAAAGATGTCGATACAGGGACTCGACTTTTATATACTAGCGTCAAGGGTATGGGGGTTACTAAATCAGTTATGCCTAGCACACAATTGGCCAATCGTTCCCTCACCAATCACAAAAAACCATATGGAAACATTGAATACTAAAATCAAGTAAGGCAACATGCCTTTATTTATCAGTCCAACCGATAAAGTGAAACCATGCTAAGACTCTAAGCCAAAAGAGAATACATGTATGCAGCATACATGATTCGATTATGCATATGAAAATTTCCAAATCATTATCTCATGAAATAAAAGCCAATTTTTGTGCTTCAAATGCATAGTTGTTTAAAATAAAGTCATTTCGTAAATACATATGTGTATTAGTATCCATTTGAGATTCAATTTTACTAAGCACTACGTAGGTTCAAAATTCACATACAAGTTATCATACATGTCTTAAGGTGATCTAATCCCATATGAAAAATATAGTTTCCCCATCTCACATCAAAAGAAGATGTTCACTACCTTGCCTTCAAAAATCCTTTGTACGAGCTCCTTGATTCCTAGCTCCTGAGCCTTTATACATTAAAAAAACATACAATGAAATTACTACTTAAACATTTTTTTTTTATAGTTATACACCATCACATAAGTGTATAAAACACAATATCATTCCCTTTAAGCTATAGGATTTGACTATTAAGCTTTTCACATGGTTACTTCCTTACCATTCACATTAGCTTCTCTTTTGCATTTTCTAAGGTATTTAATGCCTTTAACCCAATACTTGCTCATTTCGAAACATACTTAAGCACATCTTTATCCATGCACATTAGGCCATTACTCATCAATCTAAGCAACAATTCAAGTTTACTCTAAGTAAACATGAAAGCCTCTTTCCAATGCACACCATCAAAATCCTTAAATCCTAAGCTAAGTTCACTTAGGCATTTTATCAAACACCTAATGTGCATAACTTTCAAGTCACATTTTCAAGACTTTATCATAATAATTCATTCTCCTATCACGTCATATAGTAATACTTTCACTCAATGACACATTCCAGCAATCCACTCGAACCAACTCCCTTCATTTAAAATACATTTATCAATTACACAACTCATTCCATTAATCCACTTCTTCTTCTTCATTTCGTCCCAACCTTAACCAACATACCTCTTCTTCATTCTTCATCATCAATACACATTATACATGCACAATTAACACCATAGAATTTATCTAAATTATCGATTTCAAAAGATATCCAAAAATTTACAACTTTCGCCAAAAAGGGGCATTTTCTGTTTTGACTTAGAGCCCTCTCTATGACACATTTCATTCACCTAAACCATGATTCATGCATATTCAATCATGGAGAACAACATAGCTTAACACCAAACTCGAATTCCTAATGTAGAGAGAGATGAGACAAATTTTGCCTATACTTTCCTTTGGTGATATCTTCAAATTCTTTTAGAATTTCTTAAATCTAATGATATATTTGAGTTCCTTGACCCCGAATTAGCTTAGAACACCTTGGTTTGAGTTGAAAAATAAAAAACTTGGTGAAAATTGAGTGATGGCCGAAGCTTCCCCTTCTCCTCCTCTTTTCTCCTTTCTTCTCCTTTCTTTTAATTAAAACTAGGTGTTTTAATGCCAAATAAAGGGGTTGCACAACTCTAGGCTTCATTTATCTAAGTTGATAATGTAGGAGTGGCGATCCGCACGTGCCACTTACTACATAGCCTCCGATCCTCGTGACTCAGTGGGAGGCGCATGCAGTTATGGGGACTTGATGAAAGCTGGGTATGGAATGGCTATGGTCGGGTTAAGCAAGTCCCTCTTTGAGCGTGGTCAGATCTGCGATGCTGACTTCCAAGTTCGGTGTGTTGACGACTTGCGTTGGTGCATTCTGGGCACTTCTATTATTGTCACTGTTACCAATTTCTGTGCTCCCAACTATGGTTTTCTGGCTAATGGTGGTGGCCACTGTAACCTTCCTAACAACCACTTTGTATTGCCCATTGAGGCTTTCAAAAAGATAGCTATGTAGAAGGCTAGTAACATGCCCATTCAATACTGGAGGTAACAAAACAGAGTTGCTTCTTTGTGATTTATACTGCTATTGTAGAAATGAATATATAATTATGCTGCTAATGTTCGCTTTTCCCAAATCCCCCATCATCTCGGTCACTAATTTGAGTCTTTTATCACTTTATCTTTCGCTTTTATTGCATCAAGGTTCAATCTTTATGAACCTAGAAGTACAAGCCGAAGTCTTTAACATGGCCTTTTGGGAACACGATTTAGATTTTTCTTTTGTTGTCGAAGAAGTATTGGGTTAACGTTAATTTTCTGTAACGTTTAGTTTTTCAACTATTAGGCGTGTTTTCTTTGGATCTTTGATCGTCTTCCCCTTTTGAAGGAAAGAGAGTCTTGGGCTTGCTTGATCGTCCTCCCCGTTTTTGCTTGTTTTCTGCATTTTAGCTTTTTATTGTCTGTTTGTGTTTTACTCCTACCTCTGTTGTGCATTTTGTTTCTATTGGTGTTGCGTTTTCCTCTTGTCTTCTTTTATAACTTATTTCTTTGGATCTAGGTTTTGGTTGTCTTGCGAATTCCTTTGTGGGTGTTCCATAGATCTGGTGAGTATCAAGATTGGGTCTTTTAAAGTATTTGTTCTTGATTTTACCAAGATGTAAGCTTTTGTTTTTGGCATATAGATGTTCTTGATCTTCTCCATGTTAATCCCATTTTGTGTAGCAATTCATGTTCTAAGACTTGAAGTTCAGAGTTTCCCTGTGCTCTAGCTTCATAACTTCTTCTGTTCATTATCTTTCTGGTACTTATCTTAAGGAACTAGATTGAGTTTGAGTTGTTTATTGTTTCTGTTTGGTTGGATTCATGGTCCATAATTGCTTGTTCAAAGTTCCTTCATATTGTGGCTTTTTTTTTATTGATAAACTTTTATAAGTTAAAGATTTTTAAACATAGTTGGGCAGTGTCCTGGTGAGACTCCAGTTACAGTTGAATTAATAAACATGAATTTGTGTCCGAAATTCAATATCAACTTTTCCAACTTTTATGGCTTAAATTCATAATGCCTAAATTGATTTTAATGTTGCCACTGTTGGTTGAGCTTAGGCATATGTGGGTCTGTTTTCTTCACGACATCTATTTGGTTTTTAGCTTAAAGTAGCAAACTTGCCTTTAGTATTAGGATACAACAACTATTGATTGTCCCTTTGGGGACCACCTATTAAAATTGGAATGCTACATAGTAGATTAGTGGGGCCCGTACTCAAGGATGACACGCACATCTCAAGAAGTAGTGAGAAGAGCTTTGCAACATATGAGGTATAAGCAAAATTTTGCAGCATATCAGGTATATCTATCCTACTATTTTCTTACTAATTTTGTCTTTTAAACTTGCATCTCCTAAATGAAGTTTGGTAGCTTTTCTGTAAGTGATATTATTTTATTTTACTTATTTATTATTACTTTGTTCTAATTATTTATTTATTTATTATGTATCTAGTTATTTTATCACATTTGATTTATTTATTTATTTTTAAAAAAATCTTCTTGTCATATTTGCATAGCTTTTTTACGTTTTTAATCTTTTGACCTGCATCATTTGTTCATTGTCGAATTTTCATATGGGCCTACCGGAAACAGCATCTCTACTATGTAGAGATAAGGCTGCGTACTATCAAACCTCCTCAGACCCCGCTTTGTTGCGGGATTTCAAACTGGGTGATGATGATGTTGGTGATGATGATGATAAAGGGGTTGCACGACCACACTCATGAAGAATGGTCTAGAATTTGACTCTTCTTTGACCAAACATGATGAATTTACCTTATTACCCTTAGTTATGTGAAATTACCATTATACCCTCTAAACTTTTCCTGAATTTGGAATTAAGCCCAAAATTTGAGAACGACCAAAAATTTTATTTTCATTTTGGTCCTTGAACTTTGAAAATTATAATTAAGCCCCTTAACTTTATAAAATTAAATATTAGTCCTCCAAGAATTGAAAATTTTCATTTAAGTCCTTTATCTTTTAAAAATTTGCAAATAGGCCCTTATATGCATCAACTTTTCCAATTAAGCTTTCTTAGTATCCAATAAGTCTACAAATCATGTCTAATCACCTCTAAGGCATTAGAACATATTTAACTCGACCACTATGATCATATCCATCCAATGGACTCGGTTTTTCACACTTAAAAGCTTATATGTCAAAAATCTCCAAGATTTCGCATACCGATGAACTCTAAGTTCATGTAAGGGCATATAATACTTTATATCACTGGCATACGCACCAAAAGGATTCAAATAATCTTTGAACTCATTACAACTCATTACTCATTTAGTAGTAATTAGCTGAGCTTAAAATTTGGTACTGAAATAGAAAAAATCTTAAAAGGTTTAGCACTGTAAATCGATTATCCCTATAATATATCTAAAGACTCTTTTAGTAGTAGTTAGGTGAGCTTAACTTGGTGAGTGATTAAATCTTGACAATAGACTAGCTAGGAATATAATATATTCTTGTAGCAGTTAAGTAAAGTAGGCTACATCCTAAGTATTTCTTGTTTTTTTGGTGAGAAAATACCTTGTTGCACCTGATATACATCTATTCCTAATCGGTAATTCATCAATTTTAAATTAAACATGTCAAAATCTTGTTACATTTGTTACTTAAAACATTTCAAGCAATTTTTGTATACTATTCTCTAAGAGCTTGCAACCATATAAAGCCTTTTTTTAACTTGTAGACTTTGTCTTCATGACTAGCAATTTCAAATCCTTGAAACTATTGCATATAAATCTCCTCTCCAGGTATACAATTTAAGAAAAGTAGACTTGATATCCTAATGATACTCTTCGTATTTGTTTTTTCATAATGAACATAAGTAGCATTCTAACATTATCATGTCTCACTATAAGTGCAAGCATTTCTCTATAGTCAACAACAATCATTTGCGTATAACCTTTCACTATGAGACTATCTTTATGCTTGAAAATGGAGCCATTTGGGTTTTTTTTTTATAAAACCATTTGAAATTGAGAAAATTATTCCATTTAGTTTAGTAGTGAGCTCCTAAGTTTGATTCTTTTCAATCATAGTGATCTCCTCCTTGACATGATTGTTCTTACACAATTGTAGGTTTCTTTTCAACTAAATTATTTTTTATTTTAAAAGTCAATCCATCCACTTTAACATCTCTATAGGCTACTATCTTTTTTTTCAATAAATTATAGATTCTTTACCCCTTCAATTTAGTTGCACAACCTAAAAAGATACCCAATTCAAAATTTTCATCTAATTTTACACCATAATTTGCTTCATAAGGTGTTATACTTTCTATAGATCTTATTGTAAACCTTTTAGAAGATAAACTACAATATTTATAGCTTTAACTTAGAAATACTTCAATAAATTTAGTAAAATCTTCTTGATAACTATATATCTAGCTTTCTCCATCATTATTCAGGTTTTCTTTTTGACATCTTTACCTGTTGTGAAGTGTAAGCCACCATAATTGAAAATTGATAATCAAATATTTATAAATTTTTTAAAATTAGCTTAATTGACCTCAAAATATTAATGTTGCTTCCTCCTAAATCTAAATAAAAATATGAAATTTCTTAAATATAAAAAGAAAACCTGCATATTTATTACTAATAAAATACCCCCACATAATCCTTAAGAAATCATCAATAAATAAGAGAAAATATTTGCTTTCTTTCAAAGATAAACAACTCATTAAACCATATATACCAATGTGAACTAATTCCAATATGTCGGTTTTCCTCCAAGCCTTATTCATAAGAAAAGCTTTTCTATGCATCTTGTCTTATTGATAAAACTTGCATAAATCATCATTTACGCAAATTTTAGTCATATCTCTTACTATATCATTGTCTTCCATAAATATCATGATTTCAAATTATAGTGCCTAAACTGCTTATGCCATAATAAGGTTTCATTAGTTTTTACCCTATAAGTGTGCTCTTTGTGCATTTTGGAATCTAATGGAAAACAATAATCCACTACTTTCACAATTAAAATTTCACAATCCTTAAGAACATAAATTATACACATACTCCTTAAACTGTTCCCTTTCTTCATCATTCTACTCACACTCAACAATTTTTGATCGAAGCAAAGAATGTAACAAGCTTTATAAATAAACTTCAACCTTCATTGATATGAATTGTAACTATTCCCTTGCCTTCAATATGCACATACTCTTCATTCCTTATATTTACACTAGATTTGTAGGATCTTTCAAATGAAATAAACAAGTTGATGTTGATTGTCACATAACTTGTTTAAGCACCATTAAGAAATTAGATGATGCCATTATAAGACTGAGAATACTTAGTGACCATGAATAATGTTACTCAAGTTCTGATTATTCTTCTGAATGATTAATTTGCTCTACATGTTATTGTTCATTTTGCTCCTTATTCAATTTTCATTATCCTTTGATATGCTTGTATTGCAACATTGACATTGGTATTAAAGTTTACCTTTGTGCCAATGGGCTTTTCTAATATGGTTGGTTCTTTTACAGTTTCCAAAGGGTTCAAACTTACCCTTTTTAGAATACTATTTTTGAAGTAATTCACACGTTAATACAACACTTAGAAAACGATATTTAAGATGCACAAGAAGGGGGGGTTGAATTGTGTC
>JAOSBN010000179.1:10096241-10121068 GCA_027563595.1 Erythroxylum suave | reverse complement strand
TCTTCCGTCTGCTTTTGCTTTCGTCTGCTTTTGCTTTCGTCTGCTTTTTGCTTCCGTCTGCTTTTTGCTTCCGTCTGTTTTTTTGCTTCCGTCTGCTTTTTGCTTCCGTCTGCTTTTTGCTTTCGTCTGCTTTTTGCTTTCGTCTGCTTTTTGCTTCCGTCTGCTTTTTGTTTGTCATCAAAATTTCTTTATACGTGAAGTCAAAATTCTGACTTAACAATTTTAAACCTTTAATTGAAGCTTTGCCCTTATTCTTCTTGTCACTATTAAACTTCTTGCCATGTTTAGTGCAATTCCCTCACATCACATAAAGGTTCTTTATTCTTAAGCCTATAGCTTGTTGATTAATTCAACAATAGACAAATTTTTAAATCACATGACTCTTTAATCATTGAGATTTTATACTTAAATCCATTAGGCAAGCTGATCAATATTTCTCCACCACCTTGAAATCTTCAAATGCCTTACCATATTGTTGAATTTGATTTACAATTTGCATGATCTTTGAAGAATAATCTCATATTGTATCTTCGACCTTCATTTACAAAATTTCAAGCTCACTTTTGAGAGTAAGTAATTGAATTATTATAACCCTTTCATTGCCTTCAAACTCATCCTTCAGTTTATCACAAGCCTCCTTAGTCTCATAAGCCATATATAATTATTTTTAAAACATCTGATATAACTGAACGAATATATGAAAGAGCCTTTGACTTTTTGGTTTTTGCTTTTATTATTATTGTTTCATGTGAGCCAATATTAGATTTTGTAGGAAAGGGGAGGATCTCCTCCACCTTTAGTTATTGTGCATAGATTATAAACCTTAAGATAAGCTTTCATTATCACTATCCAAAGTTGATATTTTTTTCCTGTAAAAATTGAAAGTATAGGCGCAGAAAAGGGATTTAAGGATATTGAAAAAAAATCTCACAATTTCACAGGTGTTTAAACTATCAAGTGTCTAAGCTTATGCACTAACATTCAATAAAAAACTTGCAACCCCATAAAAAATTGTCTGATACTATTTCCAGAAAGTAAGAACAAATAATTTGAGAGAATTCAACTTCTCAAATGAACACACTTCAATTCATCCCAATCAACTAAATGTATACAAGAAAAAAAATCCTAATAAAATATTGGATCAATACATATCTCTACCTCTTTATTTTCAATAACTAAAATTGTTATTCTTTAATTTCAATAACAACTTTGACCAAAAGGCGAATAATTTGAAAAAAAAAGTTAAACAATCGAAAATAAAAAGCTAACAGATGAAATCAAATAAAAAAATTTAACATATCAACAAAATCTCCTGAAATATGAGACATATAGCCTCTCCTTTCAAATGTTAGTATCAGGTTTTGTTAGTATTAACATATTTTTTAAAAATAAAGCTCTTAGAAGGTGAGTTTACTAGATGCTCCTTTGTACCCATAAGGTCACATTTTCAAATCAAGAAAAAAAATTTCTTTGTAAAAATACAAAGAGAAAGTTGTGTACATCATGAGTTTCCCAGACCCCTGCAAAGCAAGGAACATTGTGCATTGGATACGTTGACTTTTTAATAAATCTCCTAATTCATTCTATGCTATATTTTAATTTTAAGACTTAACATAAAGCTTTTAGAGAAAATGACCATTTGTATGTCTTACACGAAAGATTATTAAATTACTTCTGTAATTTATATATATAAAAACTCAATCAGTCAAATAAACAGATGTTCTTGAAATAGTATCAGGTTGCTCTGCTTTCATATGTTATTACGAGGTTTAGTTAGTATTAACATGTTATTGAATAGAGCTCCTACCTCACTCTTTCTTATACTATAATTTTTAGTTTAAACATAAAACTTTTAAAGAAACACCAAAGATTTGTAAATTACTTCTGCAATTTATAACCATGGTGTGGAGCTGTATGGTATTTTTCCTTCTCTAATCCTCGTGATGAAGCCTTGAAAAAACTTAATTGCAGCTCTTTAGTGAAGTCTGGACAAGAAGTACAATCAAGAGGTTATGTCAAGATCCATTGGTAGCTGATATCCTGGATCGCAAAATCTTTAATTGCTCTTTAGGTCGATTTAGAAGGTGGCCTATGCCTATCTGTTTGTTGTTCGATTTGTCCAGGCTCTGGTTCTGGTTCACACGAGTAGAACAAGGTTTCAGTTACAAACGAATTTTATAGAATTTGATTGATGTTCAGTCAAATAATACGGGAGTGATGATTAAAAAGCGAAAGCTATAGACAATATGTAATGTGGACATCCACGGGCCATATTCATTTAACAAAACATGAATCTCTTTAGTTTTGAATGTAATAATTATCTTTAAAAAAAGTGAGGGATAAGACAACAGGCCGCTTGTGCTTTTGACGATTAGCTCAATTACTTTGTTTGTGTCATAAGCAAATCCCTTGGTTATGCTTGTCCTCCCTTCTGTATTAGTTAGATCTGAGTCAAGACTGGTAGATTGAATCAAGAAGTTAGTAACAAGCCAACAATTGCTTTGGTTTGTGATCTGTCACGTGCTCAAGTGGAAAGTAAGGCTTGTGGAAAAACCTAGGTTTAAATTTTAATAATGTTAAAGTGCCAGGTCATTGACCTGTGATTTGGTCATTATTACTAGAATCTAAACCTATGGTTTGTTTTCTTTATTTATAAAAATGAACATTGACATATCGAAAGATAGGATATGAATATACAAATTGAAATTAGATTCTAACGCTTATGGAATAATTTTAATATTCATTCACCAAGTAGTTTTTGTTTAGATGAAATCTAAACATTAGTAACTTTCTATGTAATATTGATATATTACCGTAGAAATGAAAAGAAATAAAGAGGTGTACTAATGTGGTGGTGTAACTAATTTGTTGGTCTTTATATCCTGGCGACAGTACATTAATGAAATGAAAGAGAACAAGACCTGTAAATAACTAATACTAATTAAGATGCGATTGTTTGCCCTTAGATAGTATTATTATTCACCTATAAGCCCTGACAGCCTATTCTAAGAAAGATTGACATTGGTGGTGATGTGATTAGAGTGGAACAAAACGATATGATGGCCTACACAAATACGAAAGATTAGACAAAATCATTCAGATAGAGAAGCCCACCAAAAGATAATTGCCATCCCATCATTTTCCCCCCAACACTATTGCTTTCCCACCCATTCCCCGATGATTTAGCGGGGCCCCCTGCCACTAAGAATAACCGAGTTAGCCCACGTGGCTACAGCCGGACACGTTTCCTTTCTTTTTCGTGTTCCAACTTCAAACCCTCCCTCGCTTCCCCCAATTCGCTAACGGCTATGTTGCTTTTGGCTTTTTTATATTTAGTTGGACTGACTCAGTCAAAAGTACTTTTTTGCTTCCACATGGCTGAACTGAATCAGACAGTCGGACTTATTCATTACTTACCACATTAACACCCTCTCCCCTCCTGGCGCAATTATGGGCCCCACTGTCTAATGTAATTTGGCTCCCTATCCTTTGACCATGACTACGACATTACGTTAGATTTCAACCACCACAAACGGCGGTCCCCGCCGGAGGGCCTTCAGTTAGGGAAAAGAAACAAAAACTAAATAAATAGACCCACAAAAGAAATCCAAGTTCTAACAAAACTCGCCTACTTGTTACATGAGAATTTTTAGGAGAAAAAAAATTGGTTAAAAATGAAGAAAGTGGGAGGTTTGGGGTCAAGTTTCGGGTTGTTGGGCCGGCGACGGCTGAGAGGTCGGGTCGGCTGACGACGGGATATCAGGGCCAACACGGCAACCTTCGAGCATGAACACAATGTCGGACATGGTGGGTCGGTCCAGAGGGTCTGGCGCTGTGCAGAGCAGACCAACTTTGACTCCAAGTAAAAATTCTTCCCATTCTGATGACTCGGGGTCAAGCTCCAGCAATCCTGGTTCCAAAAGTTCCGTAATTTGACCCTTTTGAAGCTGTTTCTTGACCCATTTCACTATGTCTTCGTCTTGTCCGAACATCACCGGCCTTTTGCCCGTCAGCAGTTCCAGTAGGACAATGCCAAAACTGTAGACATCTGATTCTTTTGTAAATTCCCCTGTTAGTGCTGCTTCCGGTGAGACGTAACCCAATGTGCCAACTGTGGTTGAACTGGAGGGCTCTGCTGGAGTTGCCACGGTGAGGCGGTCTAGGCCGAAATCCGAGAGATGGGCTTCAAAATCTGCGTCAAATAGGACGTTCTGTGGCTTGACATCGCCGTGGACCATGTTGGATGTGTGCAGAAATGCTAGTCCACGAGCGATTCCAAGCGCTATTAGGTGGCGCATTGGCCAATTTAGGACATGGCCATCTTGATGGGATGCTTCTTGGAGGAGTGTGGCAAGGTTACCGTTGGGCATGTAGTCATAAACTAGGAGTCTCATATCTGGTGGACCAGCATAGTAGCCTCGAAGAACGGTTAAGTTTCGGTTCTTGACTTTGCTCAGGAATTCAGCTTCTTTTCTGAACATATTCTCGTCTAGCGATCCATCTGGGAGTCTTCTTATTGATAGCACCATACCGTCATTATAACAAGCCTTGAAAACCAGGCCATACCTTGTCCTGCTAAGAACATTATCTTCGTCAAATTGTCTGGTTGCTTCAAGTGTTTCTGCAACTGTAATCTTGTTGTTGAACATAACAAGCTTCGGAGCTCCATTGTCAGAACTTCCCCTACCCCCACTTGCAGCTGAGCTTACCCTTGCCGGACTCCTTTTCTTTTCTCCTGCTGCACGTTGTTTTAGCCTCTTGCGCCACCTCAAGAGGCTGAAAACATAGCAGCAGCAGCAAATTGATAGAAGGCAAGCACCACCAATAGCCACAGCAATCAAAAGAATCAACCTTTTCCTTACATCCCTAGCAGCAACATCCACACATTTTCTGTCCAATGGCTTTCCACACAGATCCTGATTATATGCAAATGCTGATGGATTGAATCTTGAACCTAAAGTGGTCGGAATTTCACCTTCAAGATTATTCCTGGACACGTTCAAGTATACCAAGCCAGGAATCCGTGCAAGACTAACAGGAATCGCTCCGGTCAAGTTGTTAGACGAGACATCCAGAGATGTCAAGTTTGATAAATTGGACAGCGTATCTGGTATGCTACCTGAAAGATGGTTAGTGTCCAACAGCAATGAAGTTAACGAAGAGCATCTGGAGATGTCTGAAGGGATTTCACCTGATAAATTGTTCCTACCCAGATCAAGCACCGCCAAATGTGAGACATGAGAGAGATCTGCTGGAATTTGACCAATCAAAGAATTTGATCGCAACTCCAGGACTTCGAGATCGGAGCAGTTACCAAGCTCTGGAGGAATGAACCCAGAGATGTGATTGTCGGACAGTGACAGCACAACCAACGACCTAAGGAATCCAAAAGTCGATGAAATCTGACCAGAAAACGCATTAGAACTGAGATTCAAGTAACGCAAACCAACTAAACTACTGAACCCTTCGTGAACATCCCCAGACAAGTTATTCTCCTGCAAAGCAACCACTTGAAGATTTGGCAAGCCAGTAATGGCAGATGGTAGCTCTCCAGACAAATTCTGTTTACTCAAATCAATAGTCCTCAGCCTCAATAAATTTCCCAAACTTGCTGGTATACTTCCTGAAAAAGCGTTCCTACTCAAATTCATCGACATTATCCTACTCAAGTTCCCAATGCCAGCAGGAATTTCGCCAGAGAAACTATTTCCACTCAGATCCAACACAGTCAAGTTTTTAAACCCCATAAGCTCATCTGGGAAGCTTCCTTGCAGGCCATTGCCTCTCAGACTCAAGCTTTCAAGCTGGGTGAGATTCTGGAAACTTTCGGGAACCAAACCTGAAAACTGATTATCCCCTAGAGACAAGACCTTTAAACCTCTCATACCACCCAAAAACGAGGGGATTTCACCTGTAAAGAGATTGCCTTCCAGATCAAGAACACTCAATGAGCTGCATTGCACAATCTCCGCCGGAACCACACCATTGAACGAATTGTTAGCCATTTTCAACTCCTCCAACCTCGTCAAGCTCCCAATCTCTCGCGGAATCATACCGGAAAACAAGTTCCCTGAAACATCCAAAGTTGTCAAAGTAACAACCTTCGTCAACCAACCAGGAAACCCACCCCGTATCTGATTCTGTTGAACATCCAATACCTGCAAGACACTAAAACAAAGCTCTGACTCCGGCCCAACAATACCGTCAAACGAATTGAAATCAAGCTGCAAAACCCTTATGGACGGCGAATAAACCGACCCATTACAGAACATGGAAGAAGCAATCGACCCAGATAACTTGTTGTGCGAAAGCGAAACGACTTGCAGTTTTGGAAGCGCTCCGATTGCCGCCGGAATCACACCTCCCAGGGAGTTACCGTTCGCGCTTAAATGAACAAGCGAAGAGCAATTAGCAATCGCTGACGGCAAAGTCCCTTCCAACGCATTGTTATCCAGCCAGAGGTATTGCAGACTCTGGAGCTCGCCGAGGCTCTCCGGGATTTCTCCGGAAAACTGGTTGTACGAGAGATTAATAAGCTGGAGCTGGGATAAGTTGGCAATACTTTGCGGGATTGAACCAGAGAATGCATTTCCCGACAAATCAAGATATTGGAGATTCGGAGGAATGCCGTCTGAGATTTCTCCAGCAAGGTGGTTTTGGGCTACATCGAGAATTTGGAGGTTGGTAAGGTTACCCATCTCCGGCGGGAGGTCGCCGGAGAGTGAGTTGTACTGTAAAAAAAGGGCGCGTAAGAGAATGCATTTGGAGAGGGAGGAAGGGATAGTTCCGTTGAATGAGTTTGACCTCAGGCTTAACTTACGCAACATGCGCAAGTTAGCCAGCTGGTCACTGAGAGGACCTGCGAGGTGGAGACGAGGGAGGCGGATCTCCGTGACGCGGCGACCGGTGCAGGCGACACCACGCCAGTCGCAGGGGGCGAAGGGCGTGGAGGGGTCCCATTCGTTTAAGGCCCCGAGTGGGTCTTGGAGATTGAGCTTGAAGGAGATAAGAGCTTCGATCTCCGAGAGGCTGTCATCTTGGGCGGCGAAGGATAACAAGGGTGCACAGAGGCAGAGCACCAGTGCGGGTAAAAATAAAAGAAGAATCTTCATGGCCAAAGAAGAGGGAATAAGTTGAAAAGCGTGTTGTCAATGTGTATTTGATTTACAGAGTTTGGTGGTGGCGTAGGATAAGGGAGGCTGCAGAGGGAGCGTAATTTAGCAGCGAGGAGAAGACAGAGTTGGCAGAGGAAGAGATGACGAGAATGAGAAGAGTAGGGGTAGCCATATGAATATGATGCCCCAGAGTGCGCAATGGTATGCTGCTGCTGTGCTGTGAGTTAGGTTGCAGACTGAGAATTGTGTAAGAGAATGAGACCCACACACTAGAAAACACAGCACAGAAACAGAGACTTTCCAAGACCTACACTAGAAAATCTCTCTTATCTTTTTATCTTTTTCTCTCTCACTTCAGGTGTCTCTGAGTTTGTTTCCGAAGAGGAAGAGCTCTTTAAAAATGGGGAGATGGCATTGATATGTGGGTTGTTGAGCTTTATTGACCTTTCCAGCCTCTTCTCTCTCATATGCCGGGAGATGGGACGAATCATTGGGTCCTGTGATCCTGTCCCTGCGTGCGTGGTCTTTTACCTTTCTTCTTCTTGTGTTCTTGATGAGGATTTATTACATATATAATATGTCATCATGGATTTATTCCAATTTGTGAATACGGCGTCGTTTTAACCCTCCTTCCCTGATTTTCTTTTTCTTTTTTGTTTTGAACAAAAATGTGCTGTTTCTCTTTATCCATCGTTCGCCTCTGGTCAAAAAAGAAAAGAAATTAATAATAACAATAACATTAATAAATTTTAAAAAGGTTGAGTAACTTTTTGGGTTATAATTGTAAAGTGCACAAAAGCTATTAGGTAGGCATCCGTCATTCGATTGTCATCGATCAAAACTAAGGCCCACTAGGGTAGGCTTAAAAGTTGATGTCTTTTAGACGGGCCGCAAATTGCTTTGTTTAGAGTCTAGACAGTTGAAAAACCGACGTGCGAACTGATTGGTGGCAAATTTGAATTGATAATTTAGCAGCGGGAGACTGATTTTATGGGCTAAAACTAAAACTGAATACGACTTTGAAAAGAGTTTCCAGACATTTGATAACTTTTAAAAAGTGTGTTATTATGGAAGAGAAATTACTTTATTACCTCCAATAGTGGGCCAACCTCCCTAGCGTGCAACTTTCTATTCATTTGGCTAGGCTGTGCCAAGTGTCACTCTTTAGCTAAGGTCGTAAGGTACTTCATTTCTTTTATTAAGATAGTAGACTTGTTTCGAGGAATCGAGTAAATAGGTTTTGATTTATGGATTAGTAACCACACAATTATTGAAGCGGTCGGACAGAACTCTCGAATCATTTCTGGCACGCGTCGTGATTGATTCTGGTTGAACCACAGGTCCATCAACGAGACTAATTGTTGAACATGCAAAAAGCTGACAGCATTCATGGCAAGAACTTATTACCATTTCAAGGTCTATGTCGTCTCAAGGGAAGAAAGAAATCCACCCCTCTATAGATAAAATTGAAGAACATATATTAAATGGGGAAGTTTTGAGCAAAGCAAAGGTTGAAGTTTGGTATCAATTTTTGAATAACTGAAGCAAGGTCACATGGACTCAAGTCACTTTGTCACCCAAACAGACTGGTGACCATATATACATCTCTGTCCGTCAACTTTTGCGGGTCAGCATCCATGCACTTCTATGTTACGTTGGTTAGCTTTCACTTTTACTTTCGTCAGTGTCAGCTGAGTTTATAGCTATTTGCCAGCCCCCAGTGCTACTCACTCAACTAACTCAAGCCCAGAGCCATATCCCAAAACTCAATCCTGCCCTTCTTCACATACCAAGAATCACTAAATTTTGAAATTTCGTTTAGGTTCACTTGATTTCTGGTGGATATTAATTATTTTGTGGGAGTCAATTCACCGGTAATATACATTAGAATAACATATAAACTAAATGTGGAAGAAAATGAAATACCTCCACAATAAAATAACATTTAACCTAAATATGGAAGAAAACGAAATACCTCCTATCATTGTTATTTTTGCTTGAAGAGTCTACATTTTGGAGTTCTTTAAGCTCTCAATTCCTAATTTAATAGTGTATATTTTTCAAAAGAGAAAAGAAGCTTAAGGATCCCAAAAATCTTGAGTGAAAAGACATATAACAATGTACTTCCATCAAGTACACTTTTAGTTGATATAAAATCACGATATTCATACCTATTAACTACATAATGTTGGACCATTATTTACGGGTGTATTAAACTAGAATATGAATGTTTCTCGTATTCTTCCACTTGTTTTCATGCGTTTAACTTGGTATCAAATTCTAATTCGATCTAGATATATAATATACGAATCATGGTGATAGGTCCTTTAGTAGTTGAGTATTATCTTCCATATATTACAATATACTATATTTTGTACTAACCGAATGTGATAACATTACTTAATGAATAAACCCTATTTTTATTCCAGCTAAAAAATAATCAATTTTCTCAAAATTCAGTAATGTCCACTATAATATGAGAAAATGTTAGAAGAGTTTCACAAAAACAACATTGTTCATACAACGAAAACCAGGTGATGGACTCAATCTCATTCTTACAACATGATCCTTGAACTTTATTGGTGACATGCCTTTTGTTTAAGGATCAACTATCATCAATTTAGTGCTAACGTGTTTATTGACCACTTTTTTTCCTTAAAACGTTCCCTTATAGATAAAAAGTTAATGTTGATGTGTTTATTCCACCTACAATTCTTATTTTTTAGCTAGAAAAGTAGCAACTAAATTGTCACAATATATTCTCAATGGCCTAGAAATAGAATCTATGGGGCTAAGCCCATATATGAAACTCTTTATCCATACACCATGTGATGTAGCCTCAAAATAAGAAACGAACTCAACCTCTATAGTTGAAAGAGCATTCAAAGGCTGCTCCAAGATATGACTCTATAGGAAACATACAGATATAACCTAGTGTTCATTTTTGTGAATCAACACACATAGCAAAATCTAAATTTAAGTCCCTATTACCTCCAAATTGTTAGTTTATTTGTACATAAGCATATAATCTTTGATTCCTTGAAGGTACATCAATACTTTCTTTGCAACTCTACAGTGATCTAATTCTGGGTGACTCTAAAGGTACCATAGAATTTGTCTCGATAGATCTTAATACCAATGATAAGATCCACAACCCATATCTTTCATTTCATAATTCTTAGAGAAAAATTATCTGACATCATGTATCAAACCCCCATCGTTTGTTGCAAGTAATATGTTATCTACATATAATATAAGAAAACAAATTTTACTCCCAACACCTTTAGGTATATACATTGATCCATGATATTTCTTCAAAACCAAATGATGAGATCATATCATGGAATTTGAAATACCAATGGCAGGATGCTTATTTCAATTCATATATGAATCTTTTAAGTTTGCAAACCAAATGCTCGCCATTATTAAAGGAGAATCCTTCTGGTTGTTTTATGTAAACCTCTTCCTTTAGGCCACCATTTAAGAAAGTCATTTTCACATCAATTTGAAGTAATTCCATGTCAAAGTGAGCAACCAATGCCAAAATTATACGAAGTGAATCTTTTCTAAACACAGGAGAAAATATATCTATATAATCCATTCCTTCTTTTTGAGTGAATCCTTTAGTAACGAATCTTGCCTTATATCTCTCAATATTGCCTCATGAGTCTGTCTTTGTCTTAAACACCCATTTGTAGCCTATGGGTTTTGCTCCTTTAGGTAACTCTATAAGATCCCAAAAATCGTTATTTTCCTTAAATATGGCACCTTAGGGCTCATTCTTCCCTAACACGATCTCCATCATTGTCCTTACCCCTATTGGAAAGAGGGTTAAAGGCATCGAGCCACTCTAAGATCCCCCTAAAACACAATTCCAAACAATCCTTTAATAGTTGGATAATTCGATGCTCCATAATGCTTCCCCCCAATCCTCCAACCTAGGGTTATTTGTAATGTGGTTTATTTTTCTCTTATCCTCACTAGCTATGAAGGTGGTGATTCAACCTGCTCAGATAGCACCTAATGCAATAAGAAACTAAAAAAACTAAGCAACATGCTTAATTTGAAGAAAAACGAGAATCCACTTACAAAGAAAGCTTAAAGCTAAATGAATATAAGATTATTATTAATAGAATATCTGATACAATATTTAGGAAGCCTAGTTATAGGCTTTAAAAAACAATCCTAACATAAACAAAAATAGGAAACTAAGATCAAGTAAGAAACTTAAAGAAAATAGGAAACTAAAACAACTAGAAAACTTACGTAAATAGAAAACCAAAATAAGTAGAAAACCCATAGAAATAAGAAAACAACTCAGGTAAGAAACTTACGGAAATGGGAAACATATTTTAATAGGCATTCCACATCAATGACTAAGTGAGAAGATGTTATAAAGGTGAAATGAAAGGTAAGCAAAAAGTATATTAAAATGAATATGAGAATAATCTTAACTTAATTTAATCTAAAACTTATATATGTAGGTCAGGGATGGTACTGTTATTGACGACATAAGTTAGCAATATATTTTAATGTTGAGTACAATACATGAGTATTTGTAAAGTTGTTAGATGTGATTTTATTCATAGAAGGTGAGCGAATTAATGTACAGCCTAACTCCTGAACAACTAAAGTGACTTATTGATATTGAATTTAGGGAACCTAGAGAGATTGAGAGGTTTAAAGTAAGGAGGGACCTCTTCTATTGGTTGTATTTGCTTCAGTTTTGGCAAAATTCCATCAAAAATTAGGAAGAATCAAGTTAAAGATATTTTTGGGAATAGTTTGGCATAAATCGTAGTTCTAAATGAAACAAAATAAGTACCCAACAAAAGTCAATAAGACTAAAGTTTTGAGGCTTCAAAGGAGTGTGAAGTCAATAATCACTAAATATTGATTAGGTGCGTCCTCCAAAAAGCCAATGGTATAGATGGAGGAACATTTTTTGTGAACTTCCTTCTTTATATATTAGGTGTATTTTTATTTCTAAATACCAACCATAATATCAACACACAACTATGAGGTACCATGGTCATTATTGAGGACTACAAGTAGTTTGGTTAAGGTAAGGATGGTAATGGGTTGGGTTAGGCCCAAACCTAAGCTTGAGCTTGAGCTTGAAGCCCAACTCGTCCTAAATTTTTTATCCTTTTAAAATTAAAAATAAAAAGTGACATCATTTCATTGTTTAAATTTTTGGATTTTTTGTTGGGTCAAACCTAAGTAGCTCGAGCTTGAGCCTAAACCTCATCAATTCAAGCTAGATCTGTTGAATTATATCCAAGGTGGCTGAGCTAGGCCCAAGTGCCATATCTAGGTTGATGACATTTAATCTTAAACCATCTTTATAAGTATACTCATATATTTTACCAAGCTATATAGGCTAAAGGTGTTGCCTCTTACATAGTGTGTACATAGTTTTATTGATAGTAAGTTAATCTTCCAACAATTTGAAGTTGTCAAAAAAATTTAGAAACATACAAAATTTGTAATTCATAATACCTAACTTTAATTTTTATTTTCTTTGCAAAATTTTCATTAGATAAGCTATGCATGAACCATCTCTTCAAGTGGGGAAAGATGGAAAAGATTACAGTAGGATAATATCAGCAATAAGGAGGCATTAAATACTTATAAGGTATCGACACACGTATAAAGGAAGTAACAATATTGTTGTTTTCCCATAAATTTATTGATAATATATAGAAATAATATTTGTAAAGTACTAAAGAGATTAATTTCTTAATTGATGTTAAACATGGAGTATTGATTATAAAAAAGATTATCAAAGAAAGTATCATTATAGGTAGAGGAAGAGAAAAGTGAAGAATGCTTTGTAAGAGGGAATAGAGGCAAAGGTAATAAGTTAGTAATTTGTTGGCAATTTTGTTTGTCAATAACGTTTGGTTTATATATGAATGCTTGCTGACATTTTAGATAAATAATAAGAAAGAGAAGAAACCTTGAGGGATTAAGAGGTATTGATGCTTAAGAATATATGTAAACAACTGATTATGAGGAGTAAAGAGATGCTAATGATGAACTAAGAAAAGAAGAAGGTGTTCTAGAATGTGACGAGACATCAATGATAGAGAAGGATAAAAAGGAGATTGTCTCAAGGATTAAGAAGACAACAATGAAGGAGAAGGCTAAAAAGAAGAAGTTCATGAGAATGTTATATCTTAAAACAAGTCTTTAGTATATTTAGATTATAATTATAAAGATTTTTGACATTGTAGATAACATATAAGCATAAAAAAGAGTTGGGATCATGAGAAGATGTTGATTATGGATGTTGAAAGTAACAAACTAAGAAGAAGATATTTAAAAAAAGTGTGAATGACAAGGTAAAGTTACATCATTTAAAGCTTAACCAAGTAGTTTGTGATTGATAAAATAAAATATTAAATGTAGAGAATGAGAAAATTTATTTTAATACATTCGAAGTTGAGTGTTAGTGATGCTATATGCTTGAAGTTATTAAAAGTTGGAAAAATTACACCTTGTAAGAGACTTATATATATATATATATATATATATATAATTCCTCTAGAAAAAAAGTTGTATTGAAAATGAGGTAACGTAGTTATTTTTAGGATAATATTAATGTTAGTGTAAATTTTGTAATTATATATATATATATATATATATATATATAATTTTGTTTTTGCAAGTTTATTGAGTGAAGTCTTTTTATGTTTTGAGTCTTGGAACTATATAAGGAATATGGTTGTGAAATCATGTAAATTTAATTAATGAGAGTAACTAAATTCCTTTACAATCTTATGATATTTTATGTATATCTTATGTTATGTATACCTAGTAGTTTGTTAATGTTTTTTTTATTGACATTGTTACTTAAGGGTCGGAATTTTAGACTTCCTTTAAGAAATTACATAATAGATTCAATGTTTACGATGCGTAATCCTACACTTAAATATCTTTAATTGTTAAAAGAAGGCTAATATATATTGTGGGGGAATTGAATTTCTTGTAATGTTATTATATGGATATAAACTAAGTTTTAAAGCAAAACTTAAACAATTCTTTGCTAATTGTTAATCTTATCACTCATCTTCATGAGTAAAATATTTTTAATAAAATGTGATAACTAACACATAAAAAGGTTTTAGTAAACACCTTAAACATTACAACTTCATTATTTCAAATACCGTAAGCCTATACCTAAAAAAACCATCTTTAAAAGGACATACCACCACTCTTTACAATAAATCAATACTATGTATAAGAACTACCATAAGTTATGTACAGAAGTAATTTGACTCAATACTCTACATACCATTAATTTATAACTTAAATACTATAATGCTAAAAAATAACCATCTTTAATAAAAATTATCACTATTTTTTAAAGAAACCAAAACTATGTCAAAAAATATCATCACTTTTATAAACATATTTAATCTCAATATTTTAAGTACCACTAATTTATATCATAAATAACATAATCATTACAAATATAAATACAAACTTATAAAAAGGTTAATAAATTAAAAGTTCCCAACCTTTTAAAGATTTATTTTAGTGATTAACCTTTTAAAACTCATACAACCTAGGTTAAAATGTCGTCTACGTTAATTGTTTGTTTATGTGATTAACAATTAGACACCTATATGACGCTTAGTGGATATACCGCATTAGCCAAAAACTTTCAGAAACAACATTGACTTGGGTTCCACTAGTTCCAAAAAGTTACTCATTATATTTAAGATTTTAAAAAGTTTGGCAATAAATTAAAAAATTTTAAAAAAATTAGAGATTTCTTATCCTTTATTAGGAAAAAGACCATCTCACTTTATGAAAAATATTATCACTTAATTTTGCAAATACCATATATGTAGGCTAAAAATATACAACCTTATACAAAATATACCATCACTCTTTACAAAATAATACTACTATTGTATACAAAATATAGCACGACTTTTTGCAAATAAAACGTTTAAGTAATTCTACAAACACCAATAATACATATTGTAAATATAATAACCTTAAAAAATCCATATCTTTTTGCATGTTGATAGATACAAATATGGCTTGAGAGATATTCATATTTTTTACAATTTTTTAGAGAAAACAAACTGACACACCCATCTTATAATTTATGTTCTAGTGTCAAATTAGCTTATTGAGCTCACAAAAGGAATACAACTTAAACTTAACCGTGTTACTAACCATGTTAATTGATGGGCTTTTAATGAAATGCAAACATCAAGATGATTGTTATTTAGATTGTATTCAGATTTTCAATATCATGACTAGAGAAGAACACAATTTAGAATATACTCGTGTTTCTAAACAGGTTCTTGGATGATTTTCATAAAAAATATAGTTTGTTACACTCCCATGTACCAGATTATAATGAGGGCTCTTGTCGTTATGTTAGTAGTATTTGACTAGTTGACGTGTGTAATTTGTATCTTATATGATTTTTTATTTTTAAATGAATTAAAAAAAGAGTTTTCTAGTAAATTAAAAACTATAAGTACTTTTTTAAATTTTTAAAAATTAATAAGTTTCTTAAATTACTTAAATCATAGGAGAGATATATGTTTTTTACTCTGATTACATTTGTAAGTAACATAATATTGTAATAGTTATACTTGATTTTCCAAAATATTTTATTTATTTCATTTGTATAAGTTATCAAAAGATTGCAACACCTTGTGTATTATACATTTAAAAGTTTGTGTTAGTTCTATGTAGTTTTATTTCTGAAAGAGATCATTCAACTAGATATTCTAAATAATCAAATAATTTATTAATTAATTACATCTTCCATAAGCCCCCAAAAACTAACTTTTCATATTATAATTTTGTATTTGAAATTCCAAGAAGTATTTAAAATATTTATTTCGGTTATTTCCATATAACACTAAACTTGGACGAACAATGATAATTGATTCTTTTTTTAGTGTTGGAGTTGACAAGGCTTCATACTAAATACATTATAATGAGTAATCATCAAGCCAAAAAGAGATATGTCTCCCTTAATTTCATTCAATGGTTATGTCTTTTTCTTCTTTCTTAAGAGTAGTATTGCCTTAAGGATGTCATTTTTATTGTCCATTTTTTTTCCTTATTCAGTTTCAATTTATGTTAATTAATGGTATGAACAAATATGTTTATGTTTTGTTATGAGTTAACTTAGAATGTTAAGATCAATGAAAATAATTTCTTACCATTTCTGTTAGTATCGATCATGCAGTATATTACCCAGAAAATAGTACTAAAAAGTAAAATTTTATACTAAATTTAGGTGTTGGTCAGTATCAATCGGTACAAGAAAAACTGGTTAATTACTTGGTAAATTTTATAAATAAAAAATTTGAGAATTAAATTAAAAAATAAACCAAATCTAAATAAAGAACGAGGCAAGCAAAGAGTTCGTTATTGGCCATCTCACCCAAGTCACAAAGCTCTCCTTGCCATTATGGTTCTCATTATTATCCCTGCTCTATCATTGTTCCTACTCCATTTTCATTGCCTTCTTTGTCGCCATTGTCATCTTCTCTTAACAATTTTGTTAGTTCCTAATGTCACTTAAGAGGAGGGGTGAATAAATTTAACTAACTTCTATAACCAATGTACTTATAATTGACAACAATGAATATAAATAAGGATGAGGAAATTATTTAATATAAATTAATCAAACATTTAAACAATAGTATAAAGAAGAGAGAGAAGAGAGAATACAAACTAACTCCCAAGGCTCTTTTTTGAATTTTACTTTAATTCTTCTTTTAAGACAAAAAATAACTTTTATATAGCCTTCTCTTTGTAAAAAGGAATCCTTTTACAATCTTCCTTCATAGTGAAGAGGAACTTCAATCACTGTTGAAACATCCCTAATAATAACATAAATAAATCTTACAATCTCAAAATACATTATTTTATCAGTTGATAACTAGAAAAAGGAGCACTCATAAAAAAAGAGAGAAAATGATGCTCAAATAGTTGAAAAACACTTGGAAATATGAGCAAATGACACTAAATTATTTCTTGATAAAATAACCAATGAGAAAATATGTACTTATAAATTTCAAGGTTTCAATTAGCCATTGGAGCCTAAAACTAATCATTACAATGACTAGTTGTAAAGTACTAGTCAACTAGTATAGCATAATGGTCCACTAGTATGCATTTAATGCATAGATTCACTTAACCATTAAGACATTGGTCAATCAGTAGGCATATTGGTCTACCAATATGACATATTGATGAACGAATTCATCAACCAATATTACTATAAACTCTTGATACATCAAATTTGATAATTTTAAGTTATATTGGTTAGTCTTTAACCTATACATATAGATCAATTCCCTTAAAAATATTATTTGAATAACTCTAAATGTTCAAACTCAATTTTTAATGTAATTATGATCTAAAAACTTTCTGAAATATTCCCTAAAAGTACTTGAAAGATTAAGATGCTTTATTATTAAAACCAAAAACTTCAATATCACTTAAAGAATGAAAAGACTCATGCCATGAATGATATGAAATGTTTATGCATCGTGAGTCTTTTAGAACATCAAATTGACTAAATGAGATTACAATTAAGATTACAAACTAAAGAAAGATCTTGATATTCCTTACTTCACTTTGTAAGTTACAAACTTCATCAACTTCATAAACTATCTTCTTGAGCTTATGAGAATATCTTATTCACAAATTCCTTATCAAGATAATAAATCCATTAGTAGTACTCACATTTTTTATCATCAAAATGTTGATTAGAACCTCTCTTGGTTTAACAATCTCCCCCTTTTTTATGATGACAAAACATTTGTAATATTAGAGAGTAATAATAAAATTAAGCATACAAATAATTATCCATATCAAGATAATGATAAATCCCCTTTAATTCATACGTAAATCATAATTCAAAATAAAGAACAAAAGAGATATTCAAAGAGTTATATATATATATAGATAAAAGAAATTTACTCAAGCATTAAAATATAATAATACAAAAGTCATTTCCTTTGAATGCTAACACTCCCCCCAAATCTAATATCACCAATCTTTCTCCCACTTTTTGGAATCTTCAAAAAGAATTAATTACTTAAAAATGTACAATATAAAGTATCATATGTCAAGCTCACCTAGTTAAAAGATCAAAATCAATTTGATCAAACTAGTAAGTTATTCAAGAAAAGGACAATAGAATATTTAAAGAGTCAAAAGAATTGTTTAAAAGGTCAATTTTGATAGAAACATCTCTAACAATGTCTAATTTTTAAAAATCCCTAATTTTGATATTGTGCCTAAGTTGAAAGACTCAATTAAATCAACAAGGGTGAGTTTTGACAACATTAAAAGTTAAAATTGTAACATATATAAGCATAGTTGCAATATCCAACAACTAATTTAAAAAAATGTATAATTTTGAAAGCCACATAACTTTAAATTAACAGTAATAATATGAAGAAGCACCCAAAATGCCAAAATTGAACAAATTATCAATATAATTTAAAAGTAAAACAACTTTTACTCCTTTTACAATTTGGCTAAGGAAGCATTGTTCTGAAAAGAAAATTTTTAATGAAGAAAAATTTTGAAAATCCCTAAATTTAAAATCTAAGAATGAAAATTTTTCAAATTGATGTAATCCAGCAAGATTTTTTATGGATTGGGGATAGTAAGTGAGTTGTCTATTATATTAAAAGATATGAACAACTAACATGAAAATAGAAGAAAGGAAGAGGAATTGAGCTTCAATTGTTAAAATTGATTAACCACCCAATTTTACTAATCGACTAGTTATGTGGTTGACCAAACCTATTGACCAAAAGGTACAAATTCGCTAGGATAAAAGTGTTTAAAGAGAAACTATGTTGATCAACCACTAGAGTATGTTGGTTAATTAATAGGCTAGGTGGTTGATCAGTATATACAACAAAACTCACTAGAAAGAAAAAATTTCTTAAGCGAAGTAACATCGGTTGACTAAAAGAGGACATTGGTTGAACAATTTGTCTAAGTGGTCACCTAGATTAGCAACTAAACACTTAGAAAACTCATTAGAAAGTACGGAAAAGGTGAATTTTGAGGATATTAGTCAACCAATTAGCTAGATAACTTGAGAAAAAACCTTTGAACTTAAATTAAAGCATCAAAACACTTAAATAAGTTATGGGAATATTAATCAAGACTACTATAAACATTAAAGGAGACTTTAGTCGTACAGAACCATGCCCAATTCTCTTCTAATATCATCATTCATTAGTTTAGTGAAACTACATCCCGATTGGTATTTTTGTAAATAAAAGAATATTATTTATTAAAGCCAAGATTTTACAATACTACAGTGATAATAAATTTACAAAGAGTCAATATGAACCTTAGATAAACAAATAAAGTTAACTACAATAGCCTCAAATTGTTCCTTAACATCATATTAGAACCATTATAAGCTCTATGTGTCATCACAATCTCTTTAATCTAACAAAAAATTCTATCCATCAAAATATTTTAGTCCAAGAGAGTTGTAGAGTTCTGTCTAAGATTTCTTGTCCCCCATATAGCATAAATTCAATAAATGAAGGCAATTTGAAGAAGCAAATTATCATACTTTGGTATTTTTAACCATATAAAAGGCTCATTCCATAATCATGAACCAATCTTTTTATCTATAATATTTATTCAAGAAATTTTCAATCCTTGACCAAATAACCTGGTAAAAAACACATTGAAAATATAAATTGGGAACTAGTTTTTAGGTATTTTTACATAAAGGGCATATTTGGTCAGTATTACCATAACACCTATCTTTTGTGTTCAATCTATTTCTAACTGCCAACAAGGAAAGAAAAGAACCTTTTGTAGCTAGTTTCTTTCTAGACATCAAATCATAGTAAGGTAGTTTCTGAGCACGAGATCTAAAAATATGATAACATTAGTCATTAGTGAAGCATGAGGAGGAGTTACCAAGACAAATAACTTTGTCATCTATAGATGGATTAGAAGTATAAGCAAGCAAATTCACCAATATTTCTTTAGCACCTTTAAAATTATAACTCAAATTTCCTTTATTGATAATGAAGCATACCCTAGACTGATGTGGAATTATGAGAGCTAGATGGACTAGTCCCTCCCTTATAGATAAAGCTACAGATTAGTCAAGTTATCATACCAAAACCAAGTTCCTTTTTCATTACTAACAATACTTTTGAAATATGGCTAAATATGCTTTCTGATTCTCATAGTCTGTACCAAGCTCCAAGAGTGCTCTTTATTTTTCTTTAAATTATAGAAGCTGATATTAGCAAGATAGTAAATATGCATCCCTTTTGTCTATAAAGCTTCTTTGTTTGTGTGAACAACCTCTAGATTTTCTTAGCCAAAAGAACACAAATTAAGTCTACATAGATGGAATACCTAGCCTCCCTTTTTATTTGGAAATGTAGAGATCTTCCATTTAACTTTACGCCTTTGCAATTATTAACTTTACCTAACCATAAGAAATGATTAATTCTTCTCTCCAACTCCTTAGTAATTCTTTTGGGAAGGAACAAGTTTGCACTTTAATTGATAAGTAGATTCCTCAACACTAAGATTATAAGTTTTATTCTCCTCGCATATAAAAGATATGTATTTTTCCAAGCGTATATCTTACCCTTAATAGCTTCCAACAAAGGTAAACAATTCGTATATTTTAGATTTTTCGAAGATATTGGAACACCAGCATACCCTAATGGAACATGATGAATTGGTAGCCTTGGTAAGAAATGTATAATTTTCTTTTTTGAGTGTTGATCCTCAAATCAAACCAATTTGAGAATCGTTTGTGTGCTTTCATTAGAATATTGAGAGAGAGAGAGAGAGAGAGGATCAACTCCACTGAATAAAATAAGGTCATCTAAAAAGGCCAAGTAAGCAATCTCTGTTTCTTTACATTTATAGTGGAAGACAAATCTAGGTTCTTCAAAAGTAGCTCTATATAACATCTTATAAAGTACTTTCATAACCAAAATAAATAAATAAGGGGATCGGGGATCCCCTTGTCTAATCCTCATAGCTCACTTAGATATAGTAGAAGGAAGTAGTGGAATATCAAGCCTAGATCCATTCAACAAATAACTCTAAGAAGCTAAAAACTTGAGGGTCTTAGATAGAAAATTCCAATTAAGGGTATTAAAGGCCTTGAAGATATCAATCTTCAGTGCATAGGATGATAGAGCTTTTGGAGTTGTAATCTTTAAATAGTTCCTACACCATAAGAATGCTACACCCCATTAATATGCCATAGAAGAAGGTTCCTCAAGCACAATTAATGAAAGTATTCACAACAATTTTGAGTCTATTCACCAAGAATATGGAGAAAATATATTATAGACAATGTTATATCAAGAGATTGGTTTAAAGTCATTAATAGATTTTGAGTTTTTAACTTTAGGGATCTAGCAAAGGTAAGTCTTATTCATTTCCCTAAGTATTCACCTGCTAGAAAGAAATTCATATACAATCTCCTCCATTAGCTTCCCACTATACTCCATATAAGGCCTATAAACCCAAACTTTTATGAATACTTAACCTAAATTATTTAAAATAAAAAAGAGTAAAGATATAAATGTAGTAGGTAAGTTAGAAGAAAACCAACAAAAATAGCTTTCTTTTTTCTTCTCCATATTTCTAGCTGATAAGTGCACACAAACAACATCTTTCTCTTGCATGTGAAGCTTTTCTCGTGTATTTCCTCATTTTGTTTGTTTTGTAGAAGATTGGAGAGGAAATTGTGGAGATTAACAACCTAAAAATCTATTGAAAAGCTATAAAACTTCATATAGGTAAGATTTTCAACTAAAATTCAATCATCCTAAACTAGTTTCTAGTTAGAATTATGTCGTGATTGTTTACGATAACAATTTTGAAGACATTGAACAAAATAGAGAAAAGTGGCTAAAAATGAGAAAAGGAGGTTAGGAGGTAAGGTGAAGGTGACAGTGGAGTAGAGAAGAAGAAGACAAATTTTGGAAAAAAAAAGAAAAGAAAAAGAAAAAGAAAAGGAAGAAATTTGGGTATTTAGAAAATTCTAAGATTAATGTAAGGGAAAAATAGAAAATGTAAATATTTAAGGATAAAATTGGAATTTGATTCTAAAAAGGGTATTTTTGTAATAATAAAAGAATGTGAGAGTAAAATAGGAATGCTTAATAATTGATAGTAGTTTAGTAATTATGGTGGTTAGATAAAGTAGGTATATTTTAATACTTAAGAGTAAGTGATAAAAGGGGGTAATTTTAGATGATCAAGTGTAATTGGTTTTGAAAAATTTTTCTAAATAAAGTCTAACAAAATTTTGTAAATTTCTAGGTCCAAAGGACAAATTAGGGAGTAGATTGGACTAATCAAATAGTTGAGTCTAAAAATCACATAAGGATAACCTTAAACTGGAACCTCATAATAGTATACGGTTTATAAAATTTTGAATTTTGATGTTAATAATTATTTTATGACGAATAATGTTTTGAATTAGTCATTAATTAAATTAATTGCTAATAATTGCATATGTGGATTCCTAAAATATATAAATTTTGTTTGTTTATTAAATAAATAATTGATAAGGTACAAAATGTTCATTGTTAATATTTTAATATGTGTTATGATGTGTATTGATAGATATGCATTAGTACATGGTTTTATAGGTAATTGACATATGTTTTCTAGCATAATTGTTATTTATTGTTCTAGTTTAGGATTCATTTTGCATGTTTTCATTAAGTTTGATTTCTATTGTGGTTCTTGTGTGTTTGATGCTAATTGAGAGTAAGAATTAACTATTTTTTATGTAGGAAAGAAGAGGGAGCAACGTAGAAGTTGAACAAAATATCTAAGAGGAGAAGAAAAGAAGATTCAATCTGTGTCCAATTCCCACGCTCATGGGAATCATGTAAATTCTTATAGACATTGGAATCATAATCTGAGACAATATGCGGGACTTCATTAAACTTAAGATTTTTGGACTATTTAAGGATCATTGAGCCTCCATCTTCAAAGAGAGATGACACCCACCTGTAGAAACACCATCATTGAGTGAAGAACATATGTTTGGAGCTTTGAGGAAGGATTAAATACAAGGATCATCATCAAGATTGGGAAAAATAGCACATCAACACCAAAATTTCAGATTTTGTAAAAGTAGAGAAGGAGTCTTATATTTAATTTTTTATCACTTTGATTTCTTCTAGTCTTTGTAAAGATGGTTTATTTGAATGTAGATGATGTGATAGAGACCATTCTAGGTTGATTTGTAGGGATTACTTTTGAACTATTTTGTAGAACTCCTATTTTATTGAATTGAATGAAGTGTTCTTTGATGATTGTTGTTTTTAATTGTTATCTTACGACAAATCGAGAGAGTGAGTCAAATGAAATACGTGTAGGATTGTACAACGAGAGTTGGAAAACTATATACCTACAATTGTCATGTTAATTGAATACTTAGAAGAGAGATCTCGGCTAGTCAATTAATCACCAGTAAGATAGTTTAATAACTGGTTGAATCGGTCAAGTCATTGGGTAGGTTGAGAGATCATCCGATTGACTCATGTTAATTCAATTAGGGATAAATAGTTACACCTTGAGAGAGGGTAATTTTGGGACCCCGTTCCGAAGCCCCACAATCACATTCAGATTCGGATACCAAACATTTACCCAAACCTTTGCATTCCAACTGATCCCTTTTTAGGCCCATCTCTATTCGAGCCCAAGTATGTCAAAGAATAGCACTGGTGAGTCCATAAATTGCATATGTACATCCTTCGGAACAATTAGCATAACTTCTTAACTTCTTCTTTTGTGTTCTGCTTATTGTCTATATTTGACTTTCTATCATCTATCTTTCATCTATCGTCTGTCTTTCCTTTCGGCTATGTTTTATCGTCTGTCTTTGACCTGCTATCATCTAGGTTTTATCGTCTGCCTTTGACTTTTATCGTCTGGGTTTTATCGTCTGCTTTTGACTTTTATTGTCTGTCTTTGCATCTATGTTTCTATCATCTGTCTTTCTATCGTCTATGTTGTGATGTCATCACAAACGATTCCTTACGTCTGTGTTTTCCTTTGCGTCTGTGTTGTGACATCATTACAAACGATTCCTTGCGTCAGTGTTTTCCTTTGCGTCTGTGTTGTGACGTCAGCACAGACGATACTCTTTGTCTATGTTTTTCCTTTGCGTGTGTATTGTGACGTCATCACAGACGATACACTTCGTCTGTGTTTTTCCTTTGTGTCTGTGTTGTAACGTCATCACAGACGATTCCTTTAGTCTGTGTTTTCTTTTGAGTTCTGAACACAATCTCTCCCATTGTAACATGCTATTATGAGACTAACAACCTTTGACAAATCATCAAATAAGATTATGCACATGTACATTTCATATTTCCTATCTTTAAAATAACAAAATCAGACATGAAAAGGAATTCAATTTCACTTTCTCATTTTTGAACACAGTCAGAATTTGATACATTTCAACATACACATCAAGTTAAAACAAAATACATAAGGATCCTCAGGTTTGACAGGCTTATAAAGCTATCCAAAAGCACTAACTTAGTACAAAATATTTCTAGCTATCTTGGAGTCCGAATGCCTTGTAAGGATCACCGCTCTTCTCGATTTGCACCTGAGGAGGGAAAATTGGGGGTTGAGCTACACAGCTCAGTGGCTAAAATACTTATAGCC
>JAOSBN010000179.1:10041360-10093464 GCA_027563595.1 Erythroxylum suave | reverse complement strand
GTATTATTTGGTTATTTACTTTGTACAACGAAACGTGTTTAACCCTGTAACGTTTTAATTACAAATTAATATATTTTAATTTTTAATTATTATTCAAATTTTTAATTTCACCAAATTAAATATTTATTACCAATTATTTTCTATTATAAATATAATTTATATATTACAATTATTAACAAATTAAATGTAGCGTTTCATCATTAAATATAATTAAAATATAAATTTTTAAAAAATTAATGAAAACCATTACTGACGGAAAGACATATTTCCGTCGGTGTATTGTAATCGTATATACCGACGGAAATTGGCTTGTCCGTCGGTAAACTTGACATCTATTTCTGACGATAAGTAAATTTTTGTCGGTAATTTTGCAGACAGAAAGGAAATTTCGGTCGCTAATTTACGGACGGAAATTATTCTGACGGTCGGTAAACTATACCGACGGTAAGTCTTTTTCCGTCGCTAAATTTACCAATGCTAGATAATTTTCCTTCGGTGAAGTTATCTACGGCCGAATCAACGACGTTTTCGCACTGTTGGTATATTCCGTCGGTAACAATAATACCAACGAAATATTTGGTTATTCCGTCAGTATTTTCCGTCACTAAACTACAATTTTCTTGTAGTGATAGCAACTCAAGTCACAACGCCTTTATCTAAGCATGCATTTTATGAAATGCAACAATTTCCAAATATCTCATATATCACAATATTATATGAATGTTCAGGTAAAATTTCAGAGTCATCGGACCTAAGTTCGGCATTCAACTTTCGTTAAGAATCAAATGACAATCTCATATCAAATGCACATATATTTCATCTCATTCACATACAAGTAGCACTTCAATATCTTAATACAATATCACAGTCATTGGACCTCTATGTCCGGAATCAACATTAAAGCCACATTCGTTCAGTCATTTCAACAGAATTTAAGTAACCAGAAATTAAGTGAGACCGTCTAGGTTACTCACTAGTTACTCCCGAAGCTAATGCCTGGAAGTGCCAGCAACATCTGGAAGTTGACATTCCAACTGTTCCTTTATAACAAAATAATACACACATATATCACAATTTGCACAATTATGCGTGTTCGTTAATGCGCATATATGGAATGAATTATGTACAATGCATGTTCATGACTATCTCGGGTATCCTTCCATCTAGGTTATCACAACCATAGTTAAATATCGAATCTCACTTAACTGGCATTATTCGTAGGGTTGATACCTCAGCAACCCATTTGAATCCAATTCTATAACCTAATGGGCCATTTCAGATTTCTCCCCAAACTCTGACTTTCGAGTCTACTGTTCACATTAAATCAGATAGTGTGATTTATATAATTTGGTCTTATAAGCAGAAAGTAAATGAATCTTCAAAATATAGACGATGCTAAAGGCAGACGAAATGAAACACAGACGGAAGCAAAAGACAGACGATAGCAAAATATAGACGAAAGCAAAACATAGACGGAAGCAAAAGGCAGACGAAATTCAAAAGGCAGACGAAGTGAAGAAAGACAGACAATAAGTGGTCAACACAGACGAAGAAGGTCAACCATAGACGATAAAACATAGACACAAAGTGGTCAATACAGACGATAAAATAATCAACCATAGACGATAAAACATAGACGCTAAGTGGTCAACATAGACGATAAAATAGTCAACCACAGATGATAAAACATAGATGCTAAATAGTCAACATAGACGATAAAATAGTCAACCATAGACGATAAAACATAGATGATATGTCTTTACAGATGAAACGTCTATGCTCCTAGACATCTCTAAGTCTTCATGAACTCTTATATAAACACCTAAGTATTCATACATGCTCAATGAATCACCTTTCCATATTTAACTCTCCACACTAATCTTATACATCGTTTTATTTCTATTTCAACTCTAAGAACCATCTCACAACAACTTATCACTAATAATTCATCAAAACAATACCATATCTCCAAATTTTCATCCCTTTAACACAGTGTTCAAGAATACAATTATATGAAAATGCCATGTTTATGCAGATGACAGTAACTCATCAAATTTATTTCAAAATCTCCAATTCTAAAGAATTTATTCACTACCTTCTTGTTGAAAAACTCCAAGATCTTCAACTATCCCCAAAGCCTTAATTTCATGCAAAATCACATACTCCTCTGTGAACACTAACCAACTTCTGGTCTTTCTTAAGGCTGAAGAAACACTTTAGGAGTAAAGGAAATGGTGAGGGATATGAAAAATCAGAGTTAACTCTCAGAAGGAGTTTGATGGAAAACTCTGTGTATGGAAAGAATTTTGGAGACGATGATAACAAGGAAAGAACTTTAGAAAGTACCAACCCCTTTCTAACTCTCGAATTGCTCAAACTTCTGACACATAATAAAAGCAACTTTACACTTGTCATCTTCCTAAGGTTTAAGTTTTGACTTAGTTTCTTTTGAACTAACTCTCATCTTTACAATCCAACTATCTCCAAATCTTCATTTGATTTCTATTCTTCTTTTTCCTATTTCCCATAATACTCTATAAATTACAAAATAAATCCTAAGTTCACCAAAAATTCATAAGTCTCACAATTCTACTAATCAATAATATTTTCAATATAGAAACATTCATAATTCTCTAAAATTCACAATTTTCCAAGAATCACAATTCAATCTAATTATACTCGAAATTATTCATGAATGCATGTACAATTAATTTCATGTGCAGAAAAGTTCACTATTCACTTGTATGAGCATGCCACATTACGCATGAACATAAAAATGCCTTTCTAAGGTCTCATTAATCACTCATATTTACTATTGTAACCTTCCCATAAGTAATGGGATGTTACAGTTATGCATGTATAAATAATTTTTATGACTATTGAACATTATTTTTTAGACTAATGAGGATTTGATAATTAATGATGTAATTATGGAACAATTTGGGTAAATTATGGTTTAAGAATTTTAGAACATCACGTTTAAGTGGTATCAGTGCATGTTTACATTTTTACGGATAAATTGAGTGAATTAAAAAAAACTAATAATTTATTCTTTCCTTATCTAGGATGGTTTCAGTAGATGATATTATTGGCCTAGAGTCAATTGGGAAATCAAGTAATTTGATCTATGCTCTAGATGTGCTTGATCAGGGGGATGCTAGAGAGGATTGAGTAGAAGGAGAGATGTTAGTGCCACATTAAATGATGCAGTTCTTTCAAATGATGCAACAAATTATTATTACAGCTCTAACTTGAAGTGATTACAGGGTGGATTGTAACTATAAGTGAGTCTGTATGATGGGTGCAGTGGAGTTTCGAGGCACTATTGATCTTAAAGAGGCTAAGGAATGGTAGGAGCAGACAAGGTTAGTTTTAGACCATTTGGAGTGTACCATAGAAAGAAGGTTTTGGTATATTGTTTATTATTCTAGGGCAACACATTGACTTTGTGAAATTTATTGAAAAGATCTTATAAGTCACGAGAAATGACCTAATAAGAGTTTAAGAAATAGTTTAGAGACAAATAAACTATGTGGATATATTATGATGGTTTGGTTAGCATAACATCGAATTATAATGGATTTTTATGTAAAGGAGGTAATGACAGAGTCTTCAAATAAACCTTTGTGAGGGGATCACAGAGTAGTTCTAGCATGTGTAATCTCAAGCATGGCTACTAGATGAATAATATTAGATGGATGTGAGGCATATCTAGATCATATTATAAATATGAGAAAGGTGGGTCCTAGGTTTCAGGATAATCCTATCGTGAGGAAAATTTTAGAGGTATTCTTACATGAATTATCAAGTTTGCCACCTCAAAAGGAGATAGATTTCACCATTGAGACAATTACTTGAGATTCACCTATTTCTATTGTACCTTACAAGATGACTAATGTTGAGTTATAGGAGTTAAAAAAGTAATTAAAAGAGTTATTAGAAAAGGGCTTTATTAGATCAAGTACATAACCTGGGGAGCTCTAGTGTTGTTTGTAAAGAAGTATGGCAGTATGAGACTTTACATTGATTATCGATAGTTAAACAAGTGATAGTGAGGAACAAGTACTTATTGTCGAGGATAGATGATCTTTTTGATTCGTCATTATTTCTAAGATTGACTTGAGATCGACATACTGTCATTTGAGGATAACTGAGTCAAGTATTCTTAAGATAGCTTTTCGTACTTGGTATGACCATTATGAGTTCCCAATGATGCCTTTCGGGTTAAATAATGTATTTGTTACATTCATAACATTGACAAACATAACTTTTTAGGACCATCTAGATCAAGTTAAGATAGTGTTCATTAATAATATATTGGCATATTTGGAGAGAGCATTTGAGGATTGTGTTACAAATTCTGAAGGAGAGACAATTGTATATCAAGTTGAGAAAGTGTGAGTTTTGGATGGAACAGGTAGTTTTTTTAGACATATGATGTCTTAAGAGGGAGTGATTCCTAATCCTACTAAGGTAAAGGAAATTATGAAGTGGGAGCTACCTATAAATACATCAAAGGTAAGGAGTTTTCTAGAACTTGCTATGTATTATCGGAGATTTGTAAAAAAAATTTTATGATAGCTAGCCCGTTGACTAAGCTATAAAAGAGACAAGTTCTTTTTCAGTGGATGAAGCAATATTATGAGAGTTTTAAGGAGTTTAAGTAGAGTTTGAATTCTATCTCAATTTTGGTGCTACTTTCAAGTGATAGAGGTTTGTCATATACACTGATGCTTTAAGGGTAGGTTTGATGTGTGTATTGATGCAACGTGGGAAAGTGGTAGCCTATGTTTCTTATTAGTTATGAGATTGTATTAGTTGAACCACCCCATCCATGATTTGGAGTTAGCGACAATTATGCTTGCTCTTAAGATATGGAGACATTATTTGTATACAGAGACATTCCAAATCCTTACATATTACAAGAGCCTCAAATATGTCTTGACTTAGAAGAAGCTGAACTTGAGGCAAAGAAGGTGGATTGAGCTATTAAAGGATTATGATTATACTATTGATTACCATATTAGGAAGGTTAACGTAGTGGTGGGTGCTTTATATAAGAAAAGCTCAAACATAATGGCTAGTTTAAGCAAACATAATATGACATTATTTGTGGAGTTGAGGGCACCCGGCATAAAATTAGAGATTTATTATGTTAGTGATTTATTGGTAACATTACAGGTTTAGTCAAATTTAGGATAAAACCAGAAAGTACAAGCTTAGGATTCTTATATGATGCAAATGAGAGAGAAAGAGAGTGCAACAGTGTAGGGAGACTAACTTTTCAGTAAAAGAGGATGGAGTGTTGGTTATTGGGAGAAAATTTTGTAAGTGAGAATCAAATGGATTATGAAAATAGATTATAAGGGAAGCTTATGGCGCACCATATGCTATGCATCTTGGTACTAAAAAAATGTATCGAAAACTAAGGATTTTATTACTAATGGCCATATTTGAAGAAACATGTGGCAGAGTTTGTGTTGATGTGTTTGGCTTGTCAGTAGGTCAAAAAAGAGCATCAGGAACTGAAAGGGAAACCAAGACCCTTAGCTATTCTATCAGGGAAGTGGTATAAGATTTCGATGGATTTTATGGTAACGTTACCGAAGACTAGACGTAAACGTGATTCAATTTGGGTGATTACAGATAGGTTGACTAAATTAACTCATTCGCAAATAAAATATTTGGAAAAGCTTTCCAAGTTATATGTTAATACGATTGTCATGTTATACAGGTTCCAATGTCTATTGTATTTTATTTAAATTCACAATTTACTTCCTGATTCTTAATGAGTTTAGAGACTAGGTTAAATTTTAGTACTGCATCACTCTCATTCGGATAGACAACCGAAGTGTATGATTTAGACATTTGAGGATATGATAAGAGCTTGTGTGCTAAATTTTGAGGGTGATTGAGATAGATATCTCTTTTTGATGGAGTTTGCCTATAAGAACAATTATTGGTCTAGCATTGATATGAAGCCACTTGAAACATTATATGGCAGGTAGTGTAAAGATATGGTATGCTGGGATATAAAGGGTGCCAAATTCTTGGAAAGACTAGAGTTGGTTTAGAAGACAGTGGAGAAAATATGGGTGGTAAAGTAATGCTTAAAGGAAGATTAGGATCAATAAAAAAGTTTTGTTGATCAACATCATCAAGAGAAAGAGTACAATATTAGAGATATGGTATTTCTTCAGGTATCACCTTAAGGGGGATTTTGAGGTTTGGTAGGAGAGGGAAGTTAAGTCCTAGATATAATGACCTATATGAGATTGTACAACTTATAAGGCCATTAGCTTAAAGATTAACCTTACCTCTGCATTTATCATAGATCCATGATATGTTATATATGTTGATGTTGAGATGGTACTGATCGAATCCTTGACATGTTATATTAAGGCTTGAGATCGAGGTTACAAAGGATATGACTTATAAAGAGGAGACAATGGAGATCTTAAATAAACATATTAAGAAATTAAAAGACTAAGATTTTGATGGTACAAGTTTTGTGAAGTCATCATCATTAACCAAGAGAAGCTGCTCAGGAAGTAAAAGATGAAGATTGATGTTAGTATTCTTGTTTGTTTAGATTCTCAGGTAAGTAATTTAATTTTAAGGATGTAACTTTTTTACAAAGGGGATAACTATAAAGCCCATAAACTCAAACTTTAATAAAAACCCAACTTAGCCTATTAAAAATATAAGTAGTAGGTAGGTTGGAAGAAAAGTATTAAAAAATATATTTCTCTTATTCTTCTTCTATATATTTGTAACCAATAAGTGCACATAAACACCATCTTTCTCCTATATGTGAAGCTTTTCTCATATATTTCCTCATTTTTTTCTTTGATAGTAGATTAGATAGGAAATTATAAAGATTAATAACCCAAGAATTTATTGAAAAGGCATAAAACTTTATATAGGAAAATTTCTAGCTAAATTCCATCTCTTTTATTAGTGATTTTCAATCATCGTAAACTAGTTTCAAGTGGAAATTATTTTGTGATTTTTTGTGTAACAATTTTGAAGACATCAAAAAATGGAGAAAAAATCCACAAGTGTCTTAAAGTCTATTTTAAGCTATACCATTTGTAAACCAGTAACACGACATAAGAGAAGTCCCTACAATAAAGTTTGAATCTCAGCTTCCATGCTCATGCTTTGTCCTAAAAATTATGCACTAGCTAACAGGATCTCCCCAGCATGAGTTTGAATGACCATCCTAGCCCCTCAGTTACCAGGATTACCCAAGGAGAAGCAATCGGTATTGAGCTTGAATAGAATTGGCTTTACTCAAGAGATGAGTTGAGGTTTGCAAGAAATTTTCTGCAAAGGCAGGAATGCTTTATTTGGTATTCTATGTTTGTATACGTAATAAGGAATCTTCCTTTGGATGTAAATGGTATTCAATGTTTTCCTAAGGTAGTGAATTGTCCTATTATGATTATATATATAATGCCTACTTTAAATGAAAGCTTGATATATGCTTTTTTGAGGCCTAAAAGGATATGAATGAATTTTTATGATATTGTAGAAGTTATACCTATTTTTTCTTTAAGAGTATTGAACCCTATGCCCAGATTTTGATCCATATATAAAAATATGATGCTTGTATTTAGAATTAGTCCTAATGGATGTAGCATGTGCATGCATATACTTAAATGTGGATGCTCTATAATTATTTTTCATATTAAGCAATGGTTTTTCACTATGAAAATATTTTCCTCTTATAAACATAGCTTCAGAATTGGCTTCATGTTCATAGTTATATCTTATTCTATACCTATCATTGGAACTCTTTTGAGCTTATAGCATGTTTTTTAGTTTTTTACCCCTTTTAGTGAATTTGGATAATGAATCTTTGAGAATATTGATCTCCTCTTTTAATATCTCATATGTTTCTAATACAAGATTTTCATCAATGATCACAACTTTTTATGATTTGACGTTATGCAATTCACTTTACATCTTGTCATTCTCATTCATACAGGCATCCAAATATTTTTGAACTTCCTTAAGTTTTAAAGATATGTTCTTCCTTTTTCTACTCATGATTTCTAAACTTTTAACTAATTCATTATATGTCAAATCACTATCATTATCACTAAAATCAGAGTGGGATGTTTTCTTGTCATTATGCATAGAGGTAATGCATATATAAGCTATCTCTTCTTTTAAATGCTCATTTTTGGATTCACTTGCGTCATCCCAAGTTGAGGCTTTATATGATTTCTTCTTTTCTATCTTCTCCTTTTTTTTTCATACTTCACATTATCTTTTAGTTGATGATATTGTGACTTTATGTAGCAAGATTTTCTACATTTTAAGCAAATAATGTTTGAGAATTTACGCTTTAAATTACCTTTACCTTCTTTGAAATCCTTTCTTTTGAAAATTTTCTTGAACTTTTTATTGATTAAGCTAATCCCTTCATCACCACTTTCACTAGTTGATGTCTCTTCCTCTTCTCTTAATTCTTCCTATAATGCTTTGAATGTTAAATTCTTTTTCTTATATTTTTTTTTTCTTCTTACATCTTTTAGAGCCTTATTCTACCTGTAAGAAGAGATTTAATAAGTTTCTCCAGTAGTAGTGTTGTTAGATCCTTAGCTTATTGTATAGCCATCACTTTAGTTTTCCACGCCTTTGGAAATGACCTAAGCAACTTTCTTATCACTTTTTACATTAGTAAAGGTCTTTCTAAGTCCCTTGAGAGCATTAATAATATCAATAAATCTATTGCATATGCTAGATATGCTTTCATTGTACTTAATTTAAAACAATTCATATTGATGCTTTAATATGTTAACTTTGCTCTCCTTTACTTGATTTGTCCCATCATGTGTAGCTTTTAAAGTGTGCTAAACTTATTTAATTCATTTATTCCCAATGCATAAAATAGGATGTGTTTGACCCTACTATTTAAGGAAACTAATATCTTATTTTGAAGATATCATTCCTCTTTTATCTTAAGAACTTTTTATTATATATAATTTTAGTAAGAATGAACAGAGCACTTGAAAAAATTTCCTAAAAATCAACATTTTTGGCCTCCAAATCTCATCATAGTTTTCCAATAGAGGTAATCATTACCATAAAAAAGGTGCTTTACTAATGTTTGTCCCTCGTGAAAACAATCTAGAAGGGGGGTTGAATAGATCTTTTAAATTTTTCACGAAATGCTACAAAACAGAGAATTAAAACACACAAGACAAACAAAGACAAATCGAAATATAAAAGAGTTGAGAAGAGAGGAAAACACAATATTTATAGATGTTCAGTGCTAAGACCTGCGTCCTCTACTTAAGCTCCCACTTAGGATTTTTTCAAAGCTCTTTACTACACACTTTTTAGTTTAGTGTGAACTCTTTCAATCGACTTAACTTCCGGCTCAAGCTACACCTTACAAATGATTTATTTTTCCTACACAAATCCTACCTTCTAAGCGATTCTTCTCTAATCACTCAACTCATAATAATAACAAAGATCGTAAAGAAATAATAAAGCTCAATACAGCTGAAGACAATCAGGATATGTTATGTAAGTAATATGAGAGCAATGAGAGGATAATTTTTCACTATAGCACGGATGATTCTTTTAGAACTTGTGTCGTCATTCCTCTGAAGTGAAGACCTTTATTTACAGACTTCAAGACGTTCCTGAATGCTCCTAGCCATTGTAGAACGCTCCTAACCATTGTACAAAGATTTGCTCCCGTTTGAAATCAATTGACAAACTCAAATTCTGTTCAGCTGTAACTGATAGTCGACTAGTCGGTATGTAATAGTCGACTAGTACATCATAGTCAACTAGTCTTCCAAGTGATAGTCGACTAGCACACTACTTTTATATGAATCTTCAGCTCCGTACTTCGAATAGTCGACTTATAACATGATAGTTGACTTGTCTAGTTCTCCAACTAACAGATCTGATTGATGATAGTCGACTTATAACATGATAGTCGACTTGTCTAGTTCTCCAACTAACAAATCTCATTGATTCTCCAATCTTTAATTGTTAAGATACATATTTAAAATCCTCATGCAAGATCTTCACATGAATTCCACATTTTTAATTTTGATACTCATTAGTTGACTATTGCAATTTTGATCCTCATAAGTCGACTAGTGTAATTTTTCAAAATATGAGCTTTTCATCTCTGACTAATGTAATTCTTCATCAGCATGATAGTCAACTTATGCAAGCTTTAGTCGACTAGTGTTCCACTTTTATTAACTTCCTTTTAATCCAATTAACCTTAAATAATTTCTTAACCATTTCTTAAGTTTTATTATTATCAAAACATAGAAGGATTAAAATTTTCATCCTCCATTGGTCCAACACCTTGTGTTTAAGTTCTACTGATGATGATGTTATCCTCAATATATCATTATGATCTTTGCTATATGATTTTGTTAGATTTGTTAGCCTAACAATCCCACTTATTAGTCCGTAGTATTACTCAAGAGGGAGTAAATTGGGTGTTTATAAAATTTAACAAATTTCATAAACAATATACTCAATTAACTACAAATAATATAAATATAAATGAGGAAATTATTTAACCTAAATTAATCAAACAATTAAATAGTATTGTAAAGAAGATAGGAAAGAGAGAATGCAAAATGACTTAAATTGGCAAACAACCATTGCCTAGGTTGATTCCTAAGACATTTATTCGAATTTCACTATAATTCTTTTTTAATGTGAAGAATAACCTTTGCACAGTCTTTTCTCAGTAAAGAGGAACCTTTTAAAATCTTCCTTCACTATGAAGAGAACCCCATTCCCATTTGAAACATTCCTAAATATAATAATTTACTGCTCCAAACAAACTTTACACCTCAAAATACCTTACTTTATCACTTGATAACTCTAAAGAGGTTTGCACACATAAATATAAGACAATGATACTTAAATAATTGGCCCTTAGAAATGTGAGTAAAAAGATAGCCAAATGCTTTTTAATATAGGAAATAATGAAAAAACATATTTTTATAAGGGACCCTACTAACTGTTGGAGTTAAGAACTAGTTGTTACAACTGCTAGTTGCAAAGCACTAGTCAATTAGTATAGTATATTGGTTAACTAGTATGTATTAAATGCACAAATTCACTATTTGTTGAGACACTGGTCAACTAGTAGGCATATTAGTCATCTAATATAACTTTTTCTTTTACAAACACATCAACCAATGTTACTGCAAACTCTTGGTACATTAAATTTGACTATTTAAACCTGTATAGTTCAACCAATCGCACAAAAAATATGATTTTAACAACTCCAAATGCTCAAAGTTAATTTTTAATGCAATTATGATTGAAACACTTCCCAAAATATTTCTTAAAGAGTATTTAAAAGATCGAGAGGCTTTTATAGTAAAACCAAAAACTTTAATGCTTTTTGATGAATGAAAAGACTCATATAATTAAGTGATATGAAATATTTATGCATAATGAGCCTTTTAGAACATCAAAATGACTAAATGAGATTACAATTAACATTAAAAACTAAAAACTAATCTTGATGTCCCTTATTCTTCTTTTATTCTTGACATGGTCTTCACTTTGTAAGTTACAAACTTCATCAATTTCATGAGCTATCTTCTTGAGTTTATGACTACATCTTATTTCTCATATTCCTTATCATCAAAATAATAAACCTATTATTAGTACTCATGATTTATTTTATCAAAATATTGATTAGAACTTCCATTGTTTCAACTACGTTAATCTTTTTAACTATTTTTATATCATCTTCTTTTGTTGTAACCTATAAATTTGTTCATTAAATGTCCTAAATTTGACTATGTTTGCGTTTTAGATAGTGTTATTTAGATAAGTTATGATAAAACTTGTGTAGTTAAGCTTATTATATTGATTATATCAAAATGGTTTTACAGTAGGTTAATGATAAATAAAAGACCTAAGTATATTGATGTCCATTTTTACATGTTTGAGGCTACAATAAAATCTTATTGCAAAAGTATGAGCTATTTATAGTATTTACCATCTGTAAGAATTTGTAATAAAGTTTCAATCTTTATTTTGTCAAAATATAAAAAATTTGTTAAAAGATCACTTGTAGGTTTATGTAATAAGATATAATAGTTTATTATTTATAGATTTATTAATTTTTGAAGAAGGAAAGGACTTAATCTTGATACACAATCTTTTATTGTTAAGAGATGCAACTGTATAAATAGGAAAAAGATAAAGCAAAAGTTGAAATTGGTGGATTACTATAGTAATATGTAATTAGTTTATGTTTGTATGTTTAATTAGAGTTCATCCTTAAGAGAAGTTGGTCATACAGGAGAATGAAAATATGTTTGTGTGTAATCATTTTATGTTCATGTGTTTAATCATTTTATATTTATCACTATTTCATAACCTTATCAGTATCTACTTTGATAATTACATAATAATATTCAATTCAATCCATTGTCTCCACCCTTCTCCCTTCCCCACCGGCTTGCGCACATACTACTTCCTTCACACCAGTCTCTTTTTTTTGCTTTTTCATTGAAATCCCTTTCCTTTTCCACTAGCAAACTCCTTATAGGTATTGAATTTTTTTTACTTTTCATAAAAATAAGTCCTTTTTTAGTTATGTGAATCTTAACAAAAGAAAGCTTGGGAATCAACCTGATTTTATCAAACAAAACCTATAGGACTTAAGGAATGACGAAATCAACCCCTCCCCATCTTTCTTTCTAAGTTCATTTTGGACATAAAATATTATATGTGTTGGTTGTGATAATTTATAATAGGTGAATACTAATCTATCTGTTATTATTTTATGTCTAGTTTATGTCAATTGCAATTATCTTCAATTATCATGATGAGTTTCAGAATTAAGTTAAACTATTTTTGTTATAAATCCATACTAGGAAAGTACTTAAATATTATTTAAGGGCATTTAACATTTGGTGAACAACTACTAATTATTTAACTTTTACGTATTTCCTTTAAACTAAGTTTAGAGAGCTTACATATAGTAAAAAATACCTAGTTTCTGAATGGAAAAAGTTGTAACAATTTCTTTTTCAAATTATTTTAAAAGCTTATTCCAAATAGTATTCACTTTTCTCTCAATATTTCTCTTGTAAGTTCTCCATTTTCATTGGCTTAAACATTTACATATATTTATTCACTTAATGACATGTTTATTTATTGTTTTATAATTAAGAGGTGTGTGTCCTATTTGTTTAGTTTGTTGTACTTAGTTAATTGAATTTATTTATACATATAAATGGAGGAAAGTTTAAGTATTCTTGACAATTCAACCTCTATAAAAAGATTCGATGATCCAAGATGGGCACATGCCAATTTAGTTCTTTGCATGAAAGAACAAACATTTGAAAGGTAGGAGAATTACAAAGTTAAAGATAGGAGAATTACAAAGTTAAAGAAATATTTAGTTAGGGTCAAGGGTGATCTAGAGCCTTACAAGAAAGTTAGCTATAATATGAAATGATATATCAAAAATTTGCTTAAAGAGTATCATAATAAGAAAGAACAAAGACTAAAACTAAACTAAAAAATTGGTAGTGGAATTTCTTTTGACAACGATCAAAATGATATTGATAATGATGAAGATGGTATTTCTACCAAGCAAGAAAGGATTAATACAACTGATCTGAGAAAAAAAAGGATGTATTTTTTTTACTTTACAAATAACTCCTAGAGCTCAACCTTCAATTCATAGTTCATTACAGTTTAAAGAAGCAACTTATAATATAAATATGGTAATAGTTAGATGGTAGTATGGTGCATGTGTGTCACTCAATGCTGCTTAGTTTTATTATCACCAATCTATGGTGGATGCTATTACATTTTATAGTTCAGAATATAAAGCTCCTTTAATTGATGACTATCTTCTGAGTAGCTATATTAGTGAAATAGAGGTTATTTAAGTAAAAGAAAAATGACGTGTTAGACTCAAGGTTTATATTTAATGATTTTGATGATAACTATAAAATATTTTAAAATTCAAATCGGATTTATTTCCTTATATAGATAACGATATTTTTTAAAAGGAAATAAAATCAGAAGAAAACTATTTTCTTTCTTGGAGAAACTTTCTTAGTAAACTTTCCTTATTAACATCTAAGATGATCTTACCTTTTTGAACAATTAGCTCCAAAATTTTTGTTCCAGCAGAGATGATATTGAAGATCTAACGTCAACTCAGAATTAAGATGAAGTAATAGCTAGTTGAAGAAATTGACTATTCAAAAAAGAGAAACAACATTTGTGAACTAATGAACATACACAGATTTTCGAAACATTTGAGTAGCATCTATATTCGTGAGAGTCATATCATTCATATTGTGCCATGGAAAGTGAAATTTTTCTATCAAGAGAGAACTTGTTATTTGAGAACTCACTTTTGATTTTATATTTTATTTTTTTCAGCTTTTAAAACCTTGTTATACACTTCGAGTGTGGATAGTTGGAGAACCTTGAAAAAATATACTTGTGAGCTTAGAAAGGCTTGTCAAATTTAATACTCAAATTCTTATAGTGAAATATTCAAGTTGGATACTTGGGGACTGGATATAGGATTGGTTGTTAGCCAAACCAGTATAAATCTACTGTATCATTATTTCTCTCTTCCTAAGTTTTAAATTTGCGTTATAATTTTATATTTTTAAGAGGCTCTTTCAATTTTTCAAGAGGCTCCTTCTATTTTTATAAACCAAGAGGTTCCTTTCCTTTTAAGCATCAACAAATTCCTATCAATTAATAGGCTTGTTTCTATTTGAGCTCTAGTAAGCTCCTATCGATTGACAGGCCCCTTTCTTTTTGAGAGCGAATAGGGTCCTTTTGATTAATATATTTCATTCGTATTTTAAATAACTATCAAGATCCTTTCTTTTTAAATATTAACTGGTTCCTTTCGAAGTTTAATAGGAATCTTCCATTTATCGACCTATATTGTTTAAGAAGGATTTTAAAGATTTAAAATAAATTTTTTACACACAATTCACCCCATCTTTTTTGTGTTTGCTTTATCAATTTGGGCAACTTATGAGTGTTCAATAATGTAAAATGGTTGGACAAACAGAAAATAAGAGTTCATTATTAACTTTTTTAGTTTATTGTAATAAGGAGATGATATTTTTGAAGCCTATAGATGCATATGACCTTGTAAAAAAGGTTTGTACTCTATTAGAAATCTTTTTATGTAAGTTGTGAATGGAATTTAGGCCTAAAAACATCATACAATTTATTACTGACAATGATGTTGCATGTAAAATAGTTGAAAAGAGGTTATAAAGTAGTTATAATTCTTTTTATTAGACTACTTGCACTACATATTGTATTGACTTGATGCTTGAAAATTATGAAGAAGTTATATACTTTCCTATCATTGATAAAATTGTGCAAAAGTGAGAAAAATGACCAAGTTCATTTATAATTATACATGGGTTTTTAATTTGGCAAGAAAGGAATTTCTAATGATAGGAATTTATGTTGTCTTATTATTAAAAGATTTACGAATAATTTCTTATTAATTTACTATTCTGTTTAAATAAAGAAAGATTTAGGAAAAATATTCACAAGTGATAAATAAATAGTATCTCCGTATGACAAGTTCAATGCTAAGATAGAGGTTTCTAGGATTATACTTGAATATCATAAATTTTAGTGTCAAAGTTAGTTTATTATTCGAGTTTGAGAGTCTTTTATGAGAGTACTTATGATAAAAAGGCAGCAATAAGTTAAAAATATGATACTCTAGAGAGGGTGACGGAAGCAAGCAAGGTTAATATGAAAAAAAGACCTTCTTTGTAGAAAGCTTATCTTGTAGTCATTAATATAAAGATGTAAAAAATAACTTTACTCTATATCATTTGTTGCTAGGTTTTTTTTAACCCGAGTGTTTATTTTAGATCAAGTTTTACAAAGAAAGCAAGAGTTAATAGGAAAATGTTATTAACTATCACAACGGTTATTTCACACGAGGAGATATAAGATCTTCTTAGCTTACAAATGGAGGCATACAACGATGTATGAGGTGATTTTGAAATGTCCATTTATAATATGCCAAAGAAACAAACTTAATTCAGGTACACTTTTCACTTTAGTTACTTATTTAAAATTAATCATCACACTTTTTATTTATAAAATTATTTTTTCATCTTACAATTGTTTTGTGAGACCAATTTTAAAATTGATGTTTTAAAATTGTAAAAATTTGCTATTTAATTCTTAGTCAATGTGTGAGTATAACTGGGTGTGAATGAAATTGTAATACATTTAAATTCATTCATTCTAAAAAAAAAAGATTGGAACATAAGATATTAAATGATTTGATATTTATTCGAAACAACTTGAAGTTTTGAAAAACCGTATGTGATTCTTATTATTAAGTTGAATATATTTTTATTAATTTATTTTTATTTGGTCATTATGATTCTTAATAGGACAAGCAATTTTACATATATAATTTGTCTAAATCATATCGATCTTTTAGTAGATTAGATTTTTAAGGCACCAAATTTTATAAGTGAGAATGACTTTGAAGACAATCTTGAATGAAAAAGTATTAGTATGTCCTTCAGTGCATTGAAATTGAATGATATATAGTAATGATGAGACTGCCCTACATAATTAAAACTTTGTGCCAAATAAAATTTGGACCAATAGAATTTGAGTGAATGTGTCGATGAATGAAGTTTCAAGTTTGATTATTTTGTTCTTTTCATTTATTTTCACTTATATTTAATATATATTAAATATAATATATATAAAATATAAATATAAAACTTTTAATTGTAAATATTTTTGTTTCAAATTTCACTTTTATTTTGTTGTGTTCCTTGACATGAACTCTTTTTGTTACGCTTATAGATTTATATTGTTGTTATTATATAATGTTTAATGTAATTAATTGTAATATTTAAATATTTTGTGTTATCCTTAGTTTTATAGTTAGATTAGAATTAAGTGATATTTTTTTATATTAATTATGGTTGGTTTTTATATGAGTAATATGTATAGAATAATATTAATAGGAATAAAGAGGTTATTTTCTAATTTTATAACATTTAATGACTATTAGTAATTTTAAAATTATGAAAAATGACGCTCAATATTGTCCCATGTCAGTACCGTATCATACTAGAATTAATCTCGGTATCAAGTGTAATATGATATTGGCAACATTGGTTAAGATAATGATATTTGATATTTTAAAATATCAAAATAAAAATTTATCTCACGGATAATTACGTGGAATGGGAGGACAAATCTATTAATGGTATAATAAATTAGTTGTATCTTAAATAGGACGAGTAATATATAAATTCCAAAATGCCCTTTGTGAAAGAGTTTTAAAAGATTCCTCTGCCAAAGGAGAAATCCTTGTCAAATACATCTGGCATTTAACAACATTTGATGGATAACACGTAGAGCTTTCATATACTAAAATGACACAAGTATCGGCACTCTCTTATTCTTTTTGCAATTGATTAATGGCTATCAGATGGCCAAATCTACACTGAAGAGAAAAGATGTCACAGGAAGCTTTACATTAGAAGTATGTTAATCCTAGTATGAGCAAATTTACAAACTTCCTCGCAAGCACAATAAAAATCAGAACATGCAAGCAGAAACATCTTGAAAGGCTATCTAATCAGTGCGGAAAGGCGACAGTCATTAATTAGCCACAGACGATTCCGGAGGTAGGAGCTCATCCACTGGCTCACCAGAAAGACATTACGGTGCGCCTCCATAAAGAAGATCTTTTTGAGCCTGGGTATTTTGGTGTGAAATTGAGCAACCCAAACATCTCCTTCAAAGTCTCTGCCTGCTCTTCAAAACCTACCAGCTTTGCAACTAGACTGGCACTCTCAGAGATGTGGTCCATGTTGGTTGTGTTAGTCCATAAGAGATGGGTCAGCTGCAACCTTCTATGGTTTGAATTCAGATCAATTCCCCACGTCAAGAACAGGTTCTCTCTCTCTTCTCTAGAGAGCCTTTTCTCCATTTCCTTGCACAGCATCTGTCTCTCTTGATCCAGAGACCTCTTGCTGTTAAAGGAGGAAGCCCAGTAAGCTATCTTGATGTAGCGTGATATGCGTGAAATTTAGGTCTGCAATGATGTACCTGGAAGAGAATGTCAGAATTCGTCCATCAACCATGGTATGTTTACCCTGCGAAAATGTTTCCTTCAGGAAGGATAGCCTCCTAAGCTCTACCTCCATATAAAATGAGTCTGCTGGGACACCTTTAAACAGCAAAAAGAAGTAGGTCCTGTGTATAAGTGAGACATTGCAAGCATCCCAAAGCTCAATAATTTCCCTTTGGAGCCTCTTGAACTCTGAAGACCACTTTGGAGCTCTTTCTGCATCATCTGCTATTGGATCCAATCCAACAGCTTTTACACTTCTTGTAGTCATTACCAGAGAATTCGTTTTTGCTTCTTGTACCTACCAATCAAATGGGTCGGTATTAAACGTGTTGACTGTTTAAATGATAAACCAAAGCACACATTGGGGCATAACGCACAAATACTAACCACCCCAACCCCTTCCCACTCACCCCTCAACAAATTAATAAAGTTGAAAGAGGTAATTATTCGGCTGATATTTTTACTATGACTTGTGGATTTGGTAGTGACATTAACTTATATATGTCTGTGGGCAAAGTAGAGGGTATCAATTATATCAATGTCAACATATCAAAAGAAATCCATAAATAATTTATAAGAAACAAAAAGTAAGGAGTTCATTCATTAATTCTCCTTTTGCATTTAACAGACATAATATAAGCTATCACAAGAAAGATTTGGTGAAAGGGGAACTCACCGTTGGATGATCCATGTACATTACGTCTGCATCTGAGTTACTGACGCTGGTACTCTCCCAATCTGTTGGAGTTTCTGTGTTCTCGACTTTGAGATCATCGTCTTCAGCACTGGTCACAGAAGCCTGAGAAACATTCCTTGGTACACTATTTACGTCAATATCATACTTCAGAGAAGAAAATTTTCTTTGATGGTCTTCAGGTCTCCCAACAAAATCTTTCTCATGGTGTATCGATGGTGTGCTATCATTCCTTTCGCCTTCCTCAAGCCACCGTGTAGGCATGTTATTCATAAGTCTCCCCTTGCAACTTCTACTTCTGATCAAGCTCAACCTTTTATAGATAGATATACCTTCTTCTACAAGGCATGGTGATAGTTTTTCTGGGGATGGCATGACAGAAGCAGAAGAGAAGTCGGTAAACCCCTTCTGTTCCTTCACCTGGGGGGATCCTACTTTAGTTTTTCTGTTTTCGTCAAAATTTTCCAATTCTGAGTAACCTTTTTTCAAGGGAGCAGATGGAAGATTAGTGTTTGCGTATGCATCTGAACTAGGATTCATCATTGTCACTGTTGCGCATCTGTTCATGCTCGACTCTTCCATCTCAATACACTTAACTTCCTTACAAAGATCGCCCGAAATATCATGGTTCTGTTCTTCATTATAGTCCCCATGCAGATCATTTTGATCAAAGCTAGTTGTTCTAATTGAAAGCTGTGGAGAGGAATTTGTTTGAGCAAACTTCTCCTCCATATCAGTTAAATGAATGTATGGACCCTCAGAACTGCTACAACTATGCACATCTGAGAACTGAGATACAGTCAAAGACCTACCACCATTGTCTATGATCCGGGGATCCTCCGAAACTGATGAATATGACAATGAGTTCTCAGATCTCCATGAATGACATACTCTAAGTTTAGGATAGTGACAATCTGCATCTGCCTGAAAAAGGACAAAGAATCAATTGCATATGCAAGAACTTTGAGATGAATTTGCAAGACCATGACAAGATGGAAGTCTCAAGTCAAAAATGAAAATAAGGTGGATATCCTTACTGCTGAAGTGGTATCTTCTTCAGCTGCCACTAAGAGATCCTGAACCTGAGATTGAACACGATGCAATTGTTGACTAAGTTCTCTAACTTCCTTCATTAGCTGCATATAGGGAAAAATATTAAAATTGAATGGTCAGCCGACAAGAAAGCAGTTCACTTCGACACACAGCTAAACTGCTATCATACTTGTCGTAAATAACAAGGAACTAATACAGAAGAACTGCTAATTCTGGGCAGCATGCCCAGTAAGGATTCATATATTATCTTTATTTTTGTAGATTTTTGAATTGCATATATGCAACATATAAGTAAAATATGAAAGAGGTAAGTCTTTAACTATATAGCAGAAGAAAACTTTGTTTTGATGCTCAATGAACTTCCCATCTTGCCAAACATTATGATGTGAATTTCGTACAAATTCTTGCTAAAGCTAATATCATCATGAATGGGCCACTGCTTAAGAAATCTAATAGCTGTATAACTTCCATTTTAAGGTTCATTTCATCACCTTTTCAATCTGAAGGTCTTTCTTTCTTAACAAAGCGATGGAATCTGGTGCAACAGAATTCGGTCCTGCACTTAACTCGTTTTCCAATCTAGCCAATTCTCTTTGTAGTTGTTTCACCAAAGCTTTGTCTGACATTACGATGTTGACCTGTGCGTTAGTTGAAACTTCCTTAGCACAACTGGCAAACAAGAGGGTACTTCTAGACTGCTCAACATGGGTTCGAGCAGGGCTCATGGTACAAATGATGGCCGTCCTGGCATTGCCTCCCAAGGAAGACTGTAGGATGCGAGTCAGCTTTGAATCTCTAAAAGGAATATGTCCGTTTCTTCCTTTGCTGCATCCAACCAGAAATTTATTAGAAGCAGTTCCAACAATTAACTTCAAGCTAGGGCTGACTTCTGAAACTCTAAGGGAGGCAGGAGTTCATAGTCATAAGCAATGGTTGCAAGACAAAGTTAAGAAAACGGGCTTCAAGAAAGATAGTGCCAAGTTAAGATGGCGTCAACCATAACAATTATCCGGATATCTTTGCAAATGCACGCCTAAGCTAATGCTCAAGGGACAGTTTCTAGCACAGATTTGTCGATACAGTGTAGATGTTTTTGTGTATGCTAGACGACACTCTTTTGAAATAGAAGAATATTAATTAAAGCTCACATGTGAACAACTTAAGTGAGTTCACAACTAATAAAAAATGCTCAAAATTTCAACTGATCAAATAAGTTCATCAGAGGCTTTCACTTTACCAATTGCCTCTTGGTTTCACTGTCAGAGAAGAAACAAAAGCAAAATAGAATAAGCCCTTGTGGTTAAGAAACTTGAGCTACTATAATATGTCGCTAGCCACTTATGCATCAAAATACATATCCTTTTGATGCGTCCAGCATGTGGCAAATTGACAATGCATTCATTAGTGGGTCCACATTCACCATCATGGGATCTCCATTAAGATGGATTACAGAGATATGAGATCCAGTGTGTTTCACTGGCATACTGAAGAAAATCATCACTGAACTGTGGAAGAGTATTTACTTTTGCTAAATTACAACATTTCTTGTTGCGACACTGCAAAAAACTATAAACTGCTCATTCAAGTATTAAGACAAGTATTCATACAGTTTCAAAACGCAACATAAGTATTACAAACACAAAACTCTTCGTTGAACTTTAAATGCTTTAGGTATATCCCAGTAAATTGGTTGCTAGGCGGAGACCACTGGCCCAGTGATATGGATGCATCGTGGTAAGGACCTATTGCAAAGAGGAGTGTTTTATTAGGAGTCTATTAGAGGAGTACTTTATTTTTTAAAGGAGTCTATTATCTATGCACTAGTTTATGTTATAATTATGTTAATAAAAACAGCTTGAATATGAGTCTTTTTAAGAGTCCTAAAACATGTTGGAGTGAGAATAAAATCCTACATTGTAAATGAAAAGAAGGAGAGAAGAACTTATAAGTCTAAAGGAACCTAGCCAAAGTAGCCTTGGGGCATTTTAGAAATAGGGCGTCCTAACTCAAAACCCATCAATGCTCTCCCCTTTCTTACATGGTATTAGAGACCAATAGCTTAGTTTCGGCCCATGAAGATTTCTGGACATGCGGTCCAAGACCTGAAGCCCATCAATGAAAATAAATGGACTTGAGATCCAAGACCTGCAGCCCAACAATGAAGCTCAGTGAAGAAGACGCAGGCAGAATGAAAGACAATGACCTGTGGCTCAAGACCCTAAGCCCAACAATGAAGGCTTAGTGAGGAAGATCCAGGCAGAATGAAAGACAATGGACCTGCAACCCAAGGCTTGAAGCCCAACAATGAAGAAGACTCAATAAAGAAGACCCAGGTAAGAAAAAAGATGGACTCGTGACCTCTAAGGTTCAACAAGAGTACAAACCCAGATATAGACATGTGACTTTTGAGATTCCAAGTAAACACAAGTGCTGGCAAAAATCAAAAGAGCCCAAAGAAGAAGAAGAAGAAAAAAAAAGGAGGAAAAAATTGAAGGCAAGTCACAACTGAGTCAAGCCAGTTGGATTTGAAGGGGAGTGTTAGAGTGGGAATAAAATCCCACATTGGAAATGGAAAAAAGGAAAGAAGAACTTATAAGCCTAAAGGAGCCTAACCAAAAGGCCTTAGGGCATTTTAGAAATAGGGCCTCTCAATTACAAGTCCACCAATGTTCCCTCTCTAAATTTTACATAAGAAATTGAACAAGAGTCTTTCTAGGAGTCCTAGGTTAAACTTTTATGTTTCTTTGCATCTATGATAGATCTTATCTTTAACAAGTTTTTCATCACTAAAAATAGGTTTTGTAAGTTTTTCATCACTAAAAATAGCTTTTGTAAGGAAGGGGATCAACGTAAATAAGGGGAAAGAGATTAACTTTTAAAAGAATCATCCTTGGACCCGATATCAAGTATGGGCGCATAACACACGGTCCTCAAGAAATGTTAAATTTTGAAAATTAAGAGACAAGAATAGTGGGCTAACCTTAACTTTCGGATAACACTCCCCAATGTCAATAAGCTACGATTTATGTGGCAACCTTCTTTCAACCTCATGCCAGCTGATAATGTCTGGGACGCACGCTCGCTTCCTGCTAAGTCAACAAAATTCTATCCCGAAAAGTGATCAAAACAGCTGTTGAATCTATCATTTTACTAATTAAACCATTGATATCAACTCAATAAATCATACCACAGTGGCTATAAGGGTGCTTGATTTGTCATTGCCTAAGAACTCATGTGCAGAACTTTCAATTACCTGACATGCAAATACAATAAGAATACAGGTGATTTGAGAAATCATCATGAAATAACTAAATCTCACCAGCCTCAGAATTTGATGTGATCTAGAGCTTGTTTCATTTAAGGAAGTTTCGCCTATTTGTCTCTGAGCTGTAAAAAGTTCCAGGGCTGGTTGAGCATGCAGTCACCAATCATCTAGAGAACGCAAGAGAGTGAAAGGCTTAACTTACCTTCACATATAGATAGAAGTTCTCCAAAGTGACTCCAGTCCCGTATAGTTTCCTCAGAGAGTTTCTCTACAACAGTTCCTTTCTGTTAACGTAGTTGTTGTTAGATGTAATGAAGAACTAAAACATTACTTCACCAACCATAGAATGAGACTCACCTCTGGATCATCAAGAAGTCGTAGAGGAGTAGTGTCCGTACTAAGGAGATCTCTAACAGACTCATTGTAGATCTCCATGGCGGAAAACTTCATGACAAATTCTCTTTCCTTGTGCTAGAAAAATGAAAATACACGAGAGTTTGTCATCAATCAAGGGAAACAAAAGGAATACTAGACAAACTATTGATTTAGCATAGCAAGGATAATAATTCCACTACCTTCTCTATGTACTCGTATATGTCTGCTACAGTGTATTCAGTAATTCCACTCAATGTGAACGTCTTTCCGCTGCTGGTTTGTCCATACGCAAATACACTTGCTGAAAGAAATGTACCTTTTAGACTGATGAAGTTCGAGAAATGCGGGTATAGGGGTGGAGCTCAGAGTAAAGTCCAAGATATAAAACAAGTTAATAAAAGATATGTACTTACCATTTATACCCCGGACACCCGAAAGAACGACTTCTTTTGCTCCTTGATGATACACCTGCCTTGTGGAGCAATCGGGACTAAATACCCTGTCTACAGCCAACAATTTCAACAAAGAAAAGAATGGAACAAAATCAAAGGGAAGTTAACATAACAGATAACCCAGATCAGAAAATAGACCAGAAAGAGAAAAAAAGAAAAAATGTTCCTCAGATTTGTAACAACTTCCTGAAGAAGTTGCTCATGAAGAGAGTAAACCGTAAGGTCAAAATGTAGAACGTGGCAGCCACATCAATCTTTTCAGTATTGACAGATTGAAATTTGGCAAATCTTGATACGGAATGATCACTTGAAATGTGATTGGCAAAGAAAAAAAGTAAAAAAGAGATATAATATTAAAAAGTAAAACTTTCTTACCAAAGCTATAAGCAGTTGGATACATGGACCTCTCTGAAACTGAAAGATTGTTCCTATACATGATAGTGGTATCATTGATACATTCCCAATCAGACACATCATTTTTGGCAACTTCCTTCGCACTCAAAGGCCGTAGACGAACTGCAACAAGAATTTTCTCCACGCCTCCTGTTGCCCCCTGCATTGGCTTCTCCACATAAGCGGCTCCCCTTTCTCACCTGCTCTCCCAACACGACTGGAGAATATCCCACATACAAGGAAGTCAAGTCATCCTCACATGGACCATAAATAAATGACAAGTACTTTCTCTTTAATTTCCAGTTAATGCTTTGTGGTGGAGATTTCATAATAAAACAAGTATTTGGTATCCCAGTAGACACAAGGGCCAATAAACCATAACACCCACAGTCATCTAACATCAACAAACTAATCATGCGTTAGTGCTAAATCACCGGCACAGAGCACAGTTCTTGCCCAGAATATCCTTATCCACCAATTCTAAATATTAAACTTGAAACAAGAACAGGATCAAGATCCATGACCAAGTACATACGACAATTCATAAACAAGGAATCGCGATTCAAAGAGAGGGTGACTTGTCTAATTACTTAAGCTGATTTGGTGTTATCCTAAAATGGTCCAAACTAACAGTCTGACATAGAATTCTTCACATGTTAACCTTACATATTTTCCAAATAAAACTTATCTCATCCCAGAAAACGAAACAGCTTTCTTCTATTGAAATTTTCTTTTTCTTTCTTGACCTTGGGAGTTGAGAATTCACTACAATCGCTTTTAAGGAATGTTTGCGGCCTGCACAAGAATCTCCACTACCTCCATGCGCATAACCCCTAACTGAGAAGTTGTAATTTGGCTGTTTCGGTTCCGTTTTAAGTTTTCGAAAGCAGTTCCTTGAACAAGAACACAAAATCATGGTTGACCCCAAAAATAGAATTCTAGAGAAACATCCAAAATCTTCTGAACTCAATCCATTTCTTTTTCAAAAATTATTAACCGAAAATGTAATTCATTATCGAGCTAAAATGTAGAATAACAGATCCATTGCATGCAACTAAACAAGCAATAATGCATTACTTCCACATTATCTGTTTGGATACCGAGAAGCTCTTAGAAGCAAAAAGTTATAATAGAACGCAAGATTCTCTCACCCCTTCCACTCCCGATCTCGTCTTCAACAAAATATATAACAAAACAACCAATCGAGCAGCGGGTTACAGAGCAAAAGAGAATTGGAGAGAATGCAAAGTATAGCGTTCTCTCTCTTCTCTCCGGGTCACCTCTTGGCTTACATGCAGGCAAGACACGTCGTTTCGGAGCATATTGGTTGTTGCAACGAGAAATAAGCAAATATAAAGGGAAAAGAGCTATATTTGAGTGGTTATGGCATCCATTAGTGTTGGCCGCCCAGTAGCTTTCTTTCAGCTACCTTGTTAATTATTTGTATTATTGTTGTTAATTACTATCATTAGCCTCCGATTTAAAACTGCCCGCGCTTTTAAGTTATTTGACCGTTGCTGATATTTGTCTCATCTGCCTATTTTTACAACATTCACCTTCTTTTGAATCATCTATCCAACTAATTAGCTCCCCTAACGCCGAAGCTTATTTATCACTTGGTGCTAATTTTGAATCTTAACTAAAACCATCCTAACATAATCAAACTGAAATTTTGATTTTTGCCGGGGTATTATAATGCAACTTCTTTTATTATTTAAAGGGTTAATTACAAAAAAATCTCTAACTTTTATCAATTTTATAATTATTACTTGAACTTTAAATAATAACAATAAAATGTCTAAAATTTGAATTTTTTTAAATTCTAGCGAGATGTTAGTGTCTTTATTATCTTTCTTGACTTAGCAATGCCATGTGTCTAGGAACCTTAATTGACATAAGTGACTTAGATTAATGAAATGATGTCTTTTTATAATAACTAAAACAACATCGTTTCAACAAAATTAAATCCCTAAATTTGTCAATGCCTCCTTCCAGACGTAGACACTGTCATTTCTCTATTCCACAATCGTCGATTAATCTCTCATTGGTACCAACTCACATTCTAGTTTTGTATCATTGTCATACCAGTTTTCTTGCCCACAAAATGCACCAGACTCACTTGTTTACTATCCAAGATTCGATATAATGTACCTGCATCTAAAAGTTCTAGAATGTCTTTCATTACCACATCTTTCATCGGTGGATTGAGTCCTCTCAGGGTTCCTTTGGTTTAGCATTTTATTCTAAAAGCATCATGTGCATGCAAATTGTCGGGCTAATGCCTTTTATTTCACTAAAATCCAACCAATTGAAGTTTTATACTCCTTAAGTGGTGTTACAAGCTTTTCATCCTACCTTGTAGTCAACATTTTTAAGATGATCACAGGTAATGGCTCTCTAAAAGGTAACATCTTCATGTGAGTTATAGTAAGTTCAACATTTAAAGTTTTCGAAGCTGATAATGATTTTACAACTTCACAAGTTTCATCAACTTGCTCGTTCGCTTCTAGTTTATCATTAAACTTTGACTCATCGTCAAAACTTTATTCTTTAAAAATATCCTACACAAATAAATCTACAAATTTATATGATGAATAGATTGAAAATCATTAGGGCATTTCATTGCTTCAAAAATATAATATCTCAACATCAAACTTAACGGAAAGAGTACCTTCATCTATATCGATTTTTTTCTTAGTTGTCTTTATAAACGACCTTCCCAATAAAATCGAAGTTAAAATTTTAACACCATCTCCATCTATCTTCAAGATGTAAAAAGCCATAGGGAATGCCAAACTTGTAACTTTGACTAGACAGCTCAATAATATTAATAATATGCACATAAAAATGATCAGCCGGTAAAATAATCACAATAGTGTCTTTCAAAAAATTTAGATTTAAAGCTCAGTAAATTAAGTATGACATGACTTTAATAGATGCAGCTAAGTCTAGCATGACATGCTTAATTTTCTTATTACCAATAACATATGGAAGTGTAAACATATGTGGATCTTTCCATTTTTTTGAGTAATTTTCTATTTATCATAGCTAATACATTCTTACTTAAAATTATTCTCTCCTTATCCTTCAACTTCCTTTTATTTGTGCATAATTCTTTCAAAAACTTTGCATATTTCAGAATTTGCTTGACAACGCGTGTCAAGTGCACTGCAGAATTTACCTGACTTTACACACTAAAACTTGTAGTTATGGTGAGTCGAGACCGAATCCACGAAAAATTTTCGGTTAATTTCTGTAGCAAAATTAATTGATGCAAGGAAAATATAAAAAGAGGTTTTGGATTTTAATCAATTTAGAAAATAAAATCCAAGTAAACTATCGAAAATAGATTAAAATAACTAATAAAAAATGATTAATGTGTTGAATATGAGTACAGTCTAGTTCGGCCTAAAAATGATCAAGCATATTCCATCATCCTAATGTCTTTATAACTTTCTTCACACTATCGATCTGAGACTAATAGAACGCTCTCCTAATCTCAGGTTTCCCTTGAGTTTTGTTTAATCAAGATAAGATTATTAATTATACCTAACTACCGAATAACTTAAGATACGATTCCTAAATTTAATTTGGTAGCTACATTACGAAATAGAAAGCGATTAATATAAGCAGTAACTCACGCATTCGGGTTATCTAACCTAAGTTGTTCCTAATGATACGGGATCATTAGATGCTACTCACAAACTTCAAAAGTAACGATTACGGATTACATTCAATGTTTTAGCAATAGGATCAAAATAAAACAATCAAAATAACATATTAAGATCATTCATTCCAAAACTTAGTCAAATCAACACCGACAACATAACAATCCAAAAAGAAATTACAACATTAAAATGATAAAAATAGCTTAATCGTGACTTGGCTTCGATATTGCCATTGAACCAACGTTAGGAAGCTAGCATTCCATCTCCATTTTTATGCTCCAAAAATCAGCCTTTGTAGCATCCGTTGGTGTTGAAAACTGAAGAGAGAATGGGGTAGAATAGTTGTTGTCCCAACTGCAGCTATCCCGATTATTCTCCTTGAAATTCTAAGAGAAAATGTTAAAGAAGTTGTCATCTACGCTTCTCTCTTTTGCTCCAGCCAGCCTTCATGTATACATATTGGACAACTGAAGAATACCAAATGAAGAAGCTCTTAGTGTAGCTGCCTCCACCCCCACTCACGTCTTGCTGCAGCTCACCTTCAGTTCTCACCTTAACTAGCCCCCACACTCCTCATTCTATTTTCCAAAATACAGCAACCAGCTCACAGTTCACATCTCAGCCTCCACTTACATTTTTCTCCTCTTCCTCTTTTATTAAAATCGAAGACAAGACTATAAAATTGTTGTCCACCATCGCCTTCTTCTTTGTTTTGTGAGCAGCCTACACCTTCCACTCACTCACTGTTCTACCTCCATTTGTCCAGCATACAGCCGACACTTGCCTTATTTCTTAATTCCAAAGCTACGTGAAAAACAAGTAAGGCAGACAGATTTTTATGTAAAATGTGACAGTTTTTACATTCCTCCCCTTTAACCGTACATCACGCACATTTGGTTCGTTCTTTTTATCCTAGCCGTCCATTCCTTTTCTATTATATACCTTCCAACGTTGTTTAAAATGCGGCAGCTATGTTTAAAGGGGATATGGGACAGGTGTCTTTTAAAATAGAAGAGGACAAAATGTCCTTCGGTTGCTGTCCTTAGTGCTGTCCATACCATGAGTGATGCTCTAGCCCTCTATGTGCAGTTGTCCACCATCCTTTATATACCTTTGTTTTATACTTAAAAAGCTATGTTAAATGGACAGGAGGTGTGTGTGTGTGTGTGTGGTGTTTCACTCATGTGAGACACCATGCAATCCTATGCAGGCACGTTTTTTATTCAGCCTCCCATTCTTTCTTCCACTCACTTCACACACATTGAAATGGCAGCTAGTCGCCTTGCATCATCGTCGGTTTATGTCATAAATCACTATCTTACATAGGAGTGAGACATTTTAACAGTTCATTATTCATTTCTTTTCATTTTCTTGTCTTCGTCTTGCTCTAATCATCTTCTTCTTTATATTTCCAGCATATGTCTATCTTCTCTTGCTTTTAATTCTCTTCTTCTTTTTTTTCCACGAAAACAATAGAGTATGAATATCGAGGAGATGACTCAATAAGTGTGCTTTCTGGTCACTATAGCTCCTCCACTTTTGAAATGTTCCTATAACCAAATATGAGTTAAAGTAAGTATCCTAAGCATTTTTAAACCATTAATCACTAAGTTTAGCTTATCAAATGAATCAAAATTTAAGCATATATCATTGCTTGATGGCTACTAGAATTGGTATATTGATTTCCACCTTTCTAAAGGTTTCTAGGATTTATCTTTCATATTCCTCTTCTTTTAATCTAGCCAACTTGCTCGGGAAAGGAGGTACATGTATATTAGTTGATATTGATAAAGATAAATCATATTTTACCTTTATTAATTCTTAAGATAGAGGTTCATCTTTCTTTTCTTCTTTATCGTGCTTTTCTACCTCCATTGGTAAGGAAATTTTTCCTTAAGTAAGGAAGATCCATATTAAATTTCCTTACCACTTCTTAAAGTCATTACACTCACAGTCCCCTTAGGATTCACCACCATTTGGGAAGATAATTTTCCTAATGCTTGCACTTCCAATTTACTAACAAAGGTGCTAATTCAGTGATCTGATTTTCTAAGTTTTGAAGACTTGGTCTTACTTCATGTTGAATTTGTTGAGTATTAGTGGCAAGTGCCTTAACAATTTCATCCAAAGACATACCTAAATTTGAAGATTAAGATTGAGATTGAGATTGGGCATATGTAGGCTTGAGGTTGTCTACTGAATTACAAGGTTGGTATCTTTATTGCCCTCTTTAATTTCCATAATCAAAGGTTGGATGATCTTGGATTATAATGATTAGAATAAGGGTTATATTTTCATTGAGGTTGACTAGGAAATCCCTCTATTGTGTTAGCTTCTTGAAGGGAGTTTTATTACAATATAGGACATATACCCATAAGATAACTAGAGAATGAGCATATTCTGCACACTTGTGTTGATTGTAATTGACCTACAGTCATTTGATGAACTAGAGAAGTTAAATCTAAAATTTTATCCTTAAGGTTTGTGTTACTTACTTCGTTTATACGCTTAACAACTTCATCCATCCTTATCCTAAACTGTTGAGAATTTTTAGACATATTTGATATTAATTGTCTAGCGACTTCAGTTGTTTACCAAAGCTCCTCCACTAAATGCATCAACCATACCCGTATCCGTTGGCAATAGTCCTTTATAGAAGTGTTGAATCAAAATTTGGTCACAAATTTGATGGTGTGGGTAGATGACACGTAACTCCTTAAGCCTCTCCTAATATTCATACAATATTTCTCCGATAAATTGCCTTATCCCACATAACTCTTTTCTAATATTGATTGCTCTTGATGCAGGAAAATACTTTTCCAAGAAAAACCTTTTCATCTCATTCCATGTTTTCACCGAGTTAAAGGGAAGATAATATAACAAATCATTTGTCTTATCTTTCAATAAGAATGGAAAGGTGTTAAGATTAACTTATTCTTCTGTCACCCTTTTTGGCTTTATTTCAAAGCAGACAATATGAAATTCCTTAAGGTGTTTATGTGGATCTTCATTGGCAAGACTATAAAAAATAAGGAGGAAGTGAATCAAACTAGATTTTAATTTGAAATCTATCTCAACATGTGGAAATCATATATATAAGGGTTATTGATTCAAATTTGGTGTTGCTAACTCCCTCTACGTTCTAGTATTAGGATTTTCCATCTTTTCTTTAACTTCTTGAAAATTAGACCCTTTATCAATTGTTAGATCTATTTTAACTTTCACTTTTGGAGGTGAATGACTACTTTCTTGCTTAGTCTCTTTCCTTAAACGACACATTGTCTTCTTAATTTCTAAATTACATTACAATGCAAATGTTTGGGAAGAACGAGTCATACAAGACAAGAGATTGGTAGTAAATAGTAAAATAACTCCAAAAAAAACTAAGAAACTAAGACAATTCCCTTATAATGGTGCCAAAATTTTGATCGGCTTATCAAAGCCCTCAAAATTAATTTTTATTCTCTAACTTTTTGTGGTAGTTATTAAACTAGGTCAAATCCTAACAGAGTTAAAAACTAGTTTATTAATTTCAGTTAACAAAACAAAATGGGCTATTTATGATTAATTAACTAATAAACTAAATATAACAACGAATCATAATAAATCAACTAAATATAAAAGTGAGAAAATTCATAGTACTTAACTCTGATTTAAGGAAAAGATCTCATCTAATTGTAACATTAATCGTTGGTCTAAAAAGAATCATTTTCATAATTCAAGCAGTTAGTTCGAAATGTAGTAGCACAACTATAATAAGTCTCAAAATTTCTTAAATTAGTTGGTTCAAATACAACACTCAAACTAAACAATTACCATTAATTGAATGGGTATAGTAGCATTCCATATTAATTAAATGATAGCAATAAACTTAGTGAAAATGACTAGACCCTAAATTAAATAATTGAGATAGCTACAACTATTCAACTTAATTTTCTAATTTGTCATAAGCTAAATATGCAAATTCATCGATAACCTATTTACTACTTGTACCAATCCTGCATAATAATTACGAATCACTGAATTCATAGATAACTATAAAATAATCAACATCAAATTAATTTATAAAATTAACTAATATTAATTATTTATGAAACATAAAATAAGTAATATTTCAATTAAAACATGAATACAAGTTTAGAACAAAACCTTACAATAGAGGTTTCAATCCCCTTGAATTAGAATATTTGGATTTAGCCAAACGTAACTTTAGTTCCAACACCAAAAATAGAAGAAAAGATGAAAGATTGAGAGAAAACTACCGAGAAAGTGAAAAAAGAATGATGGAGAAGGTATAGTAGACATGTTTTCCTAATTAAACCTAGTCTCTTCAATCTTGTAAAGATTCCTATTCAAAATAAATCCAAATCCCTACATAATAGGGATGGAAAGAAGTTTCCTAATTAAATTCTAACTCTTAAAGTGAATCTGGCATTAGGCATGATCTCGCGTTATTCACTGCAGTAATTTTGTCCACTTTTTTCAAAATTCGTGATTTTGCACAACAATACTCCAATTTAATGCAATCTCATTTTGTCATATCTTAAAATAAAAAAAACATTAAAATTTCTATTTAAGTGTCAAAACATAACCAAAACAAAAGAGATAATTTCAATTAACATAACTAAATAACATCTTATGATTCTTCCTACAGAAGTGGTGGTTCCATCCTTGAGAGTAGCTACATAAAATGCTTTAGGGACATTTCAGTTTTTAAAAGAGATGTTAATGGAATTAGAAGATTTAGACAAAGTCTGACTTCAAGCTTTGAATAATATGATTATTCAAAAAGTAAAGGTGGAAAAAATTCTATGATAAAAGAATTCATAGGCGAGAATTCTAGGAAGGGGAACTAGTGTGGAAGTTTATCATACCACCTAGAATAAAAAGTCAAAGAATGGGGTAAATGGTTGCCAAATTAGGAAGGGACATTTAGATTTTATAAAGTTCTAAATAGTAAATATTGGTTATCTAGCTTGAAAAGTGAACCTCATAAGCATTTTATTAATGGAAAGTATTTAAAACCTTATGTACTTATCCTTTTTTAAATGTACAGCAATTAAGGAATGAGAGTGAATTCTTGAAATAAAATAACATTAGATTGACATTTAGAAATAAAAGTCCAAAGACCACTTGAAACTAGTCAAAAGTTAATAAAGTAGGGAAGTTCACAATTATTCTAAGTCAAAGGACTTCATTTTACCCCATTGATTAATGCATGACATTTGGTCCTCCGTGACTTGTTGGACTAGTTGCTTCCAAAAGCTGACTTCCTCTTTTTTTAGCACCAATGACTTCTCTAACTTTGTAAGCATCTATTTGACTTTATGAAACTCCTAATTAAGCTTCTATCCATCTTATTTCAGGGCTTATTATTTTTTTCTTATCAAATTGATAACTCATTTATGTTCAATAGCTTCATTTTCTAAGGAATCAAATTTGTTTCTCAACTCTTGAAGTTTTTTAGAAGATTCAGGCCTTTAGTTTCCTTTGCATCATAATCCATTTTATGTTGATGCGAGAGGCTCAACTTTTTTGAGCATGTAACCCAATTATAGTAAGATTTTTCATAAAAGCAAAGACTTTCTCAACTTTATTAAGAAGTCCCCCAATAGTAGATGACTAATTTTTTAGAATCAATACATGATAGCACACTTAAAAAATAACTACATTTAATTTTAGTTCAGGATTGCATCTGCTACTATATGGTGAGTCTCAAAGGCTTCTTGACTCTTAATATTTCTTTAAATTTGATAGTTTGTGTAGTGCTCGAAGGAAGGACAAGAGAGAGATCTAAGAAGTTTAGGTCAAAGACTTCTTCTGAATTCGTTGTTGTGGTCTAAACATCCTTTGTTTGCAAGTAATAAAAGAATTTGTTAACATATTAGCATATCAATATATAAAATAAATGAATTCTTTTCCCACCTTTAGTGAAGTAACCTCAATGACCTTTTGGTTAGGAGAAGCCTTTTCTTCATATTCTAGTTCTAAAGGAAAAGAAGGAGTAGAGAGGTATGATAATGTGTCATCTGCAAAAAAAGGAGAGAATAGTGGGAATTTATAGTGAAAATGAAGCTAAAAGTAATTAAAGGACATCTCATACTATCTCTAACTTCATCAACAACCTTCTCAGGAGTAAAGGAAGAGTGTCTTTAATTATAGGCTTCGTGATTATAGATTCTTTGAACAACTTGGAGGAGGAGCAAATAAACTTCTTTGATATAGCTTTTGGAAATGGAATTTTAGCTTTTTTAAAATTAGAAATTGCCAAAGACTTCTCTCTAAGTTTTCTTTTAGGAGGAGGATTAGGGGCCACGTCTTTACAAGAGGATCACTAGTTTTCTTCTTTGTTTTCAGCATCCAAGATTCCAAAGTCTACAAGCATTTAAGTTAGAAAAATTTTAAAGAGCCAATAATATATGAGTGAAGTAGGATACCTTTAACAAGTACATAATTAGGTCCAAGAACAAACTTCATCCTTTTTAACCATTATAAGTGAAATTTCACTTCAAAACATAAAAGTGATTGAATATTTCTTAGAGGAATTTATCGCTGATAGCATTTGCTTCAAAATGAACTCCTACTAGGTAGTCCAAAATATATACCATTAAAGGAATTCTCAAAGATAGGTCGAGTTACCTACTCCAAATTTAAGGGAGATACATTTCAAAATGTAAGACCATAATAGAAGGGCCAGGTTTTAAGCTTTTGTCACTACTATCAACAAAAACTCATATTAGTATAGATGAGGAAAATCTTTTAGTAAATGGCTAAGTAAAAAGATTTAGAAGTATTGAAGATTCTTAGCCAATAAGGCCTTTAAGACAAGTCTTCAAAAGGATTCAACTTATCTATAAACCAAGACTTCAACGATAGCAAAATATCAAAGATGTCCTAAAGAGATTTACTATAGAAGTTGGTAGATAATTGAAGGTTAAAAAAATAGAAATATTTAGATCAAAAGAGGGCAAACCTTCTCTTTCCTTAAGTTCAGGGAAATAAACCAAAGTCCAAAGCTGAACAAACCACACAGAGATTAAGATGTTTCAAAGGGGGACTGAAGAAGCATCTTTCTAAGTTTTTATTTAAAAAAATCCAAAAAATAGAGCCTAATGCAAAGAACTTACCAAAAGTTATCACTTTAGAAAAGGAAATGAATTCCAAGCTAGGTTTATTATTAACATGGCAAAAGACAAACTAGTTTAGTAAAACCCAAATAAATTTAATGTGTTCTTCTTTATATATAAGAATTTTTTGAAGAAGTGTAGCTGTTTACCAATCCAGAATAAGATGAACATTTAAAAGCAAACAAAATCATCCCCGATACTGCAATCTTATTAAAAATAAAATGTCTTTCAATGAAAAAGAAACATGACCAAAAAGGAAATATATAGAAGTTGCATAAAGAAATCTAAAATTTCAAGATTGTAGACATAAGGTTAAGTTGATCCTTTATAAAATTCCTAGAAAGGGTTATTAGTTATAAGAGACCTTACCTCTTTCAGGTCGAATGACATAACCTATCTACTCTTTTAGCCCATTAATCTACACTTTTTAAGCCACATTTTTAGGGGCTCGGGGGCTTGAAATAAACCAATTCTAGAGGGAAATTTTATCTTACTTCTCCCAAATAGGGGAATGATGGATAAGAAGAATTAATGGGTGGAGCAGTTCCAAAGATAAGAGGTAGATTATATTCAGTTGAAATGTGTACAACCTTCTATAGTGCTAAAAATAAGTTTTCAATTGTTATATTTAATAGGTTAAGTGTGATAACTCTTTACCTAATCATTATGAAAGGCGGAGGGACTTAGATGAAATGGAGATTACTTTAAATTTAACAACTTATAAAAGAAGTGGACTTGGAAACATCATAGGGATTTTTAAGAAAAACTAAAATTAGAAATATACATCAGTAACATTCCGCTCAGAAAAATCTGTTAAAAAGGAGGAAAAAGCGTGACGGGAAGAAGTCATGATTTAAAGAGTCACAAGATGAGAGTAGGGAAGTAAAAAAAAAAAAAGACTATCTAAAAGTTGAGGTGGAAAGTGAAGAAATGACGAGGGATTTTATAATGAAGAAATAGTAAAATCTTAAGTGAATAGTAAAAGGATGAAATTTAACGGTATTTACCATCTTTTGTAATAAATAAGGAACTAAAAATTTCAAATATGAAAGATGTAAATGTAATCTTTGTTATGATGTTTCTTATCTATAAAAGATTGTTTAATATTTAGGAGACTCTTCATCGATAACGTTACTTAGCCTAACTCATGAATTTATCTTGGAACCTGAAAGACCATTGGGGTGAAATCCAAAGTTCAACTTGTAAAAAACTAAGAGAATTTCTATATCATATGTTTGTTTGGCTTAATCAAACATATACAGGGAGTAATTGTTGAGAGCTTAAAATGAATTAATCCATGTAGCCTTAAAGGCCATGAGGTTAGCTTAGAAATGGAAGATGGAGAGGCCCAGCCTGATATGAGAAGTTTCAATTTAGTTTATATTATGACGACTCTCACTATTAGGGGCACCCTAAAAATCCTCCTATGGGGAATCGACTGAAAGTGTCATCAAATGTTTTTCAGGAGCCATTTTTCAAGAATTTGGAAAAAGAATTGTGTTCACCCACCTAAACCATTACCCTAAACTGAAAATAGTCAAGTTTCGTGAAATGCATGTCTTCAAATAGTTGATAGGCTCTCCAACTATCTCAGTGGATCTCCCTTCAGTAGTATACCCCAATACATGTTTAGCTGAAGAATTCATGGGCAACAAAAAGTTAGGAATGTGGGAAAAATATTTTAAATTTGTGGAAGTCTAGGACGTAGAAGTTTAGAAAATGGTAGAAAGCAATTAATAAAAGCATAACTAAGGCTTGGTTTGGGGGAGTGGTGGCGGTTGATAACCTGCTGAAATGATAAGTACTTATGTGTTTCAGATTGCTATTTTAGTAACTGATGAAACGTGAAAATAGGTATTTGGTAAGTGCGGTTGCGGTTAATGAAAAAAGATAAAATAACTAAAAAGCTCATTGATTTAATAAAATATTAATTATTGTATAATAATTAAAAAATATATTATTATTCATATAAATTTAAAATTATAAATAATAAAATATTAATAAAATAAATTTTGCAAATAAAATATTTCATAAAAATATATTATTAGTCATATTAATTTTTAGTCATATTAATTAAGGGTATAATGGAAATAATACTTGTAGTGAAGGTTATTAATGGAAAGTAAAATTTCTACTACAGAAGCAGTTTGTTACCGCAACCCTCTTTTTGTTTATTAATTTCTGCGGTGACATCGCATTTTTCTTTAACCTCCGCTTGTTTACCGTGATTCAAAATATGTGACTGCGTTTAAAAACTGTGGTAGATAAGTACTTATCTCCACTGTACCGCAGATCCAAACACAACCTAAGTGGGGTGGAAGTTAAGGAATTGATACTGAATTCAATAATATAGAAGTTAAGGAGAAAATGGCCTAACGGTTAGCCAAAATATAGGGGAGTAAGCGGTTATTGCAAAAACCACTTAATGGTGAGATGATTATAAATCCACCAGCACCTACACAACAACAAAACACAACAAACCATCACAATCACAATACGACGAAAATTTGTTTTTTAGAGAAATCAACTCAAACGCATTTTGTTATTTTTCAGTTTTCTTTATTTTGCAAATTCTCTTTTGTAGATCGAGATTTTCTTTTACAATAATCAATTACTTTCTTTACGTCATATTTCATTTCAATATATCTTAGCATTTTAGTGGTTTAGAATAAAGGAATTCCATTTTTAAGTATTTCAAAACTTACTATATTACCAATAAGAAGTCAGATACAAGTTTTAAGAGAATTCCTCCCTAACATACCCTATTTCAGATTAATACCAAGCACTATCCAACTGCAAGAACACTGTACCTCCGTAATTAGTGTCATCTCATTTAATGAAACTGTTGCCGTTGGTCTGTTATGGTTGTGGTACTTGGTGAAGTACTTAGTTTCTTGTATCTTTGTAACTTGATCCTTCCCCGTACACCAATTTTTGTCGCATTTGTTCTTAATAAACCACCCAATTTTTGCGACACTATACTTAATATCTGAGTTTATCATCTGGGTTACAACAATCATTCCTGTTAGAGTCCTTACAGATACAGATTGTACTACTTCATTAAGCTGTCCAACGCTGTCATTACAGAATCTGTGGGAATCTGCAATTTCCTACCTGTTTCCTGGAAATTTCTTAACATTGTCCAGATTTAGCTTCAATACGCATCCCTAAGTATCCGAAGCATGCCACTAAAAGGGATGTGTTCACGAAATGCCTTGAAATTGGTAACTTATGAAGCGTGTGAATATCAAGTTGGTTAATAGTATCAAAACCCTTTTGTCCGTTCTGCTTTCTGGATGAGTACCATTAATTGACGGGGGGAAATATCAAAGAAATTTCTTAGCTTTTGGAACCCTTTACTTCCATTCCCCAAAAAAGCTTTCAAGGATATAGGCATATTTCATGTTCATCAAGTTTGGTTCCACTACAAATTCCATGTACAATTTCAATTAAGCAAAGATGAATAGATATTCATAAGGAAAGTCCTGGTCAAAATAGGTTAAATTATAATTTGCAACTATAGGCTTTAGTTTCAAAAAAGAAAAAAAAAAACAACTATAACCTTTCAAATAAGGATCTGGGTGATAAAACATGGCCTTTTTCAGAGAATGGATCAAGTTGATAACCCTGCAGATCAGCACTTGCGATAATAGGTACTTTGGTGAACATTTGACTTAAAGATCATTGTCTGTACCAGTAAGATTTGTAGAGTTAATTAATTAGGGCTAACTTGAATGAATTTGGATACAACTTTATATTTACTATATGTTCATGGGTCTAAACTTTCTCTATTTATATTGCTTTATTTAACGATATTTACGTCTTCTATGTAACCCTTATTCAAACGTGATGCATTATAGTTATTTATGTTTTGGCATGGAAATTGCCAGTATCAAGAATCAGCACAGGATTTTCGTTCAGTTAAACGAACAGATTAGCAAACAAAGAGCCTAAGACACCAAGGATCTAGCTGTTGAACTTTGATCTTCTGTATATAAAACGTGAATTGTGCAATGTGGACAAGGACTTTGGACCCTATAACAAGAACTTCTTCTCTTTTTACTGAAGCATCGCATTTGTCTGTTAGGACTGATACAATACGAAGGAAAGTTCCTCACCATTCAGGAAGAAACTTCAAAGCGTAAATGTGAAGTGATGCAAGGAAAATTTCACAACTAACAGGCTTTATAAAAGGTTCTTGTTTAGTTACATGACTCACGCATTCCCAGAGAGAAGCAAAAGTTAAGTAGGCAAGAAAGCGACAAGAAGTGAGAAAATGAACATGGAAATCGAGGAAGTAAGCAGCTTCGTGGGACTGCCCCTTCTGTCACTGAATCATATCTCCCTGTTGTGCAGATCAGTTTGGACATCTGTCAGGTTTTATGAGGATGTTCTGGGTTTTGTTGCCATCAAACGCCCTTCTTCTTTCAATTTTAATGGAGCTTGGTTAGTTTTTGCACTCCTCATTATTACTCCTAATTCCTATCGCCTTAGAATTTGGTCTCCTTGTTCTCTTAAACAAAACCAAGCTTCCAATTTTGTGGAAAAGATTTGACAAACGTGTCCCTCTTTATCGACAGGTTGTACAATTATGGTATTGGCATTCATTTGATCGAGAACCCGTCACTTGATGATTTTGACACGATCGTGGAACCTCGTCCAATCAATCCTAAGGATAACCATATGTCCTTCCAAGTAACGTTCCGTCATCGAAATATCGTGATATGTTCAAGTAGTAACTGTAGTGACTAAAAACAATCCAGTATTTCTTTTTTTTTTTTTTGAAATATAAGAATGTAGCATTTTTGATAGTAAAGAAGTTTTGAATATTTTCAGTGCACAGACGTTGGCCTTGTGAAGAGGACTCTGCAAGAAATGGGAATGAGGTATGTGACAGCTTTGGTGGAGGAGGACGGGATAAAGGTGGATCAGGTGTTTTTTCATGATCCAGATGGCTACATGATCGAAATCTGCAACTGCGACAACTTGCCTGTCCTTCCTATCTCTTCCTGTTCTTTCAAACCTAGAGCAGGAAGTTTCAAGAAAGCTGCACCGACTAACTGCGGATTCATGGAGAATATGATGATGGAGAGCTTGAGCATGGATATTCTGAACATTTCATTTTGAGTCAGCCATTACAATTGATGAACAAGTATAGTTGGTTTTGTATATCCTTTTCAAGAAAGTGAGATACTGTCTGAAGGTCCCTATATTTTATGTTCCTGGTTTCTTGGTCATCAAGGGTTTGTTTTATGTGATTCTGTAAAAATAGTTTGTCAAAGATAATGGCTGAATTGTATCTGTCAATTTATACCTGCAAGCCAAGATGTGGCAACTGAAGTTAATGAAATTTGAAATATGTTTTTCATTATTTTATGGACAGTTTGTGTGGTCAGAATTTAGAGCTCCTGCATCCTTCTGTTGTACTGTGATTTCTAGTTGTAGAAGCCTCATGGAATAACCCCTCCTGTTCAGTAACGAGTATCAATATATGAAAGAGTGATCTGTGTGACCATGAAGTTGCCTCGGGAACTTTGAGGTTCAATTTCTCTTTTCTGGATACCAAACTATAATATGTTTTCAACGCTAAGGCTATTGACTTTTTCTTTTTTCCTTTTAACAACATAAACCTATGTAGAATTGACAAACAAACTTACTGTAAACGGTAAATGCAAAAAATGGAGGATTCTTTTATGATGTTCCTGACTGACGGTATATTGACTCTACGAGAGGTTTAACTTGATTCCACCGATTCAACTGTCTTTGCTCAATCAACAATGAAGGATCGTGAATATCCAGTAACCTGCCACTCATTCACTTTTGAAACTTTGTATTTTAGTCCGTCACTTAATAGTTTTTTCAAGTACGCCTTATACGTACTTATAGAATAAAAACTGATCAGGCAATTAAGGAGATAGGGATGATTGAGATAGCATGTTTTATCCTATGGTAACTAACAACGGTTGCCGTATCTTAATATTTGAATTTGAATATTGGTTATTGTCATAGGCGTATAGCCATCAATCGTATCTACTTTCCCACTCACATATTACAAGGAAGACATTGCATATTTCATCCCTTAACATTGTTATTGAACTTAATCATGCAGACAAATGAATGATGCGATCGTTGAGTCTATCGAAATTCAGGCGCACTATACTAGAAACCAATTAAGGCCAACATAGAGACATCAACCTTTTAAGTATAGAGAAAATTAATTAAAGACTTAGCATACCCCCAGAACTATTTGATTATGGCAGGTGAAGTATCTCTAATCCCTTGCAAAGCATACTTATATCTCCACCACTTATAATTATGTCACCTTTTTCAAAAGCGCCATAACCCGTCGACAAATAAGTATAGTATATGATCATAATTCAAATATTCTTCCTTTACCCTAATGTCAATTGGTTTCCAAATTAACAACTTTCCCAGTAATGCTCTATAAGGTCGAATCTCTCATGACTATCGGCAACTTACCAAAGTAACTTATGTTAACCATTAATCTCTTGACACAATTTAAAGTCATAAGGGCATATATTACAAGACCAATTATATCTCTTTAAGGACTCACATAGTGATGAAGCAAGAATTCATTCACTCACTTCCTTTCATGATCACAAAGCACATGCGTATGAATGCATGCTACTATATATCAAACAAGATACCGTACAAATCATAGTCAAGTCATTGTTCAAGCACCTATACTCAAGATCTTTCTTTGTTCTCTAATTCAATCAAATATACTAAAGATCTCGCATCTGACTAAAAAAAACAAGCATATATGGATTGTGGGTGCTCCATATATGATTTAACTATTAGATCTCATCTTGACATCTGGCTAAGGCAACAATATAAGTGTCTCATCTTTTACTCGCCCACAATAGTGCCTAAAAGGATGATTAATCGTGTGAGAGAGTCAACTAGCTTGTTTATGTATATATATAAGCTAACTGTAACCAATGCATGCAAATAAATAAAGATGATAAAATCAAGTCATTATTCAATAATTCAAATGATGAAGTGGTGTTTACATTGTGCATCATAAGCTCAAATCCTTCGTAACCCTAATGTCTTAACTTAACCCAAAAATATATCTCAGGATATACGTTTAGTCAAAAGGTTGGCAACCATTTGGTTCATAGAAATTTGTTATAAAACCACATCTCATTGTGCCACTGCTTGTTGAATAAAATTATTCCTTAGATCATCAATGTGCTTGGTTCTTCTATGATACGAGATCTTTGATAAAATCTAAAGCAGTCGTATTGTCACAATAGATAGTGAGAGGCTGAGATGCATCTTTAAGCACATCAAGATCCTCAAAGAACCTTTTAAACCACATTGCTTCTTGCACAACTGATGTACAAGCCACAAACTCTACTTCCATCATGGACAAAGATATTCATGCTTGTTTCTTACTCATCCAAGAAATAGAGAAAGCAAATCTAGAGGTTGATTTATGCTCATCTAGGTTCTTCCCCCCCCAAATCAATGTCAGAATATCCAATAAGTCGTAAATCAGAACCTTGATAGCACAACATATGATATAGAGTCCCTTGTTTGTAGCAAAGAATCCTTTCAACATTTCCAGTGATCTAAACTAGGGTTTGTTTGGAAACAGCCTACTAAACCTACTACAAAATAGATGTCAGGCTGAGTTCACTTCGTGGCATACATCAATTTACCCACAGCACTCGCATATGGAACACGACTCATTTTCTCATTTTCTTAGGAGATTTAGGATAGTTATTAAGACTTAAGGATTCGCCTTTAGCCACAGGAGTATCAATGGGTTTGTAATTATATGTTTGAAATTGTTCAAGTACTTGTCTCAAGTAAGTCTCTTATGACAAACAAAGAAGTCTTTTAAAGCGATCACAAAAGATTTTCACTCCAAGCACATAGCTTACGTCACCCATATCCTTCATTTCAAAATTTAAGGACAACCACCATTTGGTGGTAAATATCAACTCCTTGTCATTTCCGACTAACAAAAAGTTTTTAACATATATTGAGAGAATTACGAAACGTCTCTTAGAATGCCTAAGATATATACAATGGTCTTCCTCAACCATCATGAACCCATTGATTAGGATGGCTCGATGACATTTGAGATACCATTGTCTGGATGTTTACTTTAAGCCATCAATAGACCGATTAAGCTTATAAACTTTGCGCTCTTGGCCTTCTACAACAAAATCAACTGATTGTTGCATATATATTTCTTCATCTAGTTCTCCATTAAAAAATGCAGTCTTAACATCCATTTAGTAAAGTCCCAAATCAAAATATTCGACAAGTGCCAGAATTAGATGAATTGAGACAAACCTAACCACTGGTGGAAAAAGTTTCCTCATAATCTATACCCTTTTGTTAAGTACAGCCTTTGGCCACAAGTCGGGCCTATACCTTTCAATGGAACCATCTGCCTTATGTTTGATCTTGAGAAGGAAGATCAACCAAGTCCCAGACTTTGTTAGTCTTTATAGATTCCGTTTAATCCTTCATAACATTATTCCATTCCTTACTAGCTTTTGATAAGATAGCCTTATGGTAATTTCTAGGCTCATCTTTATCATTAGCAATATCTATAAAAGATTCCCCCTTAATACCAAAATGACGACGAGGGATTTTTGTACGTTTGCTCATTCGAGGATGAAAATCTTCAGAACTATCATTAGCTTATAATGAACTAGAAGGGATGTCGCTCCCACTATCTCCAAGTTTTTGAGGAACTAGAAGATACTGGTATTGACGCATCTCTCAACCTAATTAAAACTGAGGAATTTTCACCTCACATTTGCTAGGGAACTCTTCTTCTAAAAATTCCATATCTCATGACTCAATTTCAGTTACACTTACATCTTGCTACTCACCGATGAACACATAACCTTTTAAGTGCTCATAATATCTTATAAAGATACATTTCTTGCCTCTAGGTCCCAACTTTCAACGTTGATGAAAAGTGTTGTGTATGTAAGCAGCACAACCTTATGGCCACCAATTATCCAAACTTGACTTTCTATCGATCCAAAGTTCATAAGGGGTAAAAGAAACTGATTTAGAGGGATCATGATTAAGTACATAGGTTGCAGTCGACAATGCATCTACACAATAGGAAACAAGTAAAATTTCTTGTGCCATCATTATCCTAGCCACATCAAGTAAAGTGTGATTCCTTTTTTTTGTTACACCATTTTGTTGTGAAGTTCTAGAAAGTGTTAATTGTCTGATAATTCCTTTTCTTTGACATAATTCTTTAAATTGGTCAAATAGATACTCATGGCCTCAGTCAGTTCTATCTAATTGATTCTTAACCTCATTAATATATTTTCTAAAGCAATCCAATGCTTCAAATTTGTGGGAGATCAAACAGACATGACCAAAACCCGTATAATCAGCTATAAATGTGATAAAATAAGAATTATCTTACCTTGCCCTCACGTTTAATGGTCCAGATATGTCATAATGGATTAAATGTAAAGGAAAATTTACCCTTTGAGGCTTTGTAAAAGGTTTTCCAATTAACTTTCCTGCTAAACAATGTTCACACGTAGGTAAGTCTATTTTAGCGAGTGGGCATAAAACCCCTTCTTTAGCTAGCCTTTTCATTATGTTTTGCCTAATATGGCCCAATCTATTATACCATATAAGTGAATCATTATTTCTATTATCAATATAAGCAAGTAGTAAAAATGAATTGTTATGAATATTGGAACTATTAATAATATCCAAAACCATAAAACGATTCATAAAATAACCAGAACCATAATAAATTGTTCCAAAGAAAATACCTAAACGATTATTCTCAAGCATCATACAAAAACTAAGCTTAAGCAAAATAAGAATAGAAAGTAAATTTTATCGAATATTCAAAGCATAAAGTACATTGTAGAGATACAATGGACGATCATTTTGGATATCCAGCTTATAAGAGTCGATGCTATGCACATCAACGCTAAAATCATTGCCTATGTATACTTTAATGCTAAAAACTAGAATTTGACAATAATCAACAAACCCTACACTGTCCCTCGTGCAGTGATTGGTTGCACCTAAGTTTACAATCCACACATAGAGAGATTAAGCAACTAACACAATAGCTACATAACAAGTAAAACGAGGAATATAGTTAAATTGTACCTCTTGTACCTTTTTTAGCTCAGTGCATTTAAGAGTGAAATGCCCCATTTGACCACAATTGTAGTAGTTCATCTTAATTTTGTCCTTTTTGCCAACTCATTTTCCCTTCTTACGTTTGGCTTTCTTATTAGGCCTAGATTCATCATTTCCTTTATAAGTACCTCTGGTCATTTTTCTCTTAGGCTTGAATGCCTTATAAGAACTAGACTCAAAAACCAATACATTTGGAGGTCTGGCTGCCCTTAGGTGCTTTTCCTCCAACTTCAAATGATGTGAAATAGCCTCAAAAGTTTTTATGTTGTCATTATCAAATTAACCCTCTTGTGCTCCCAATTATTAGGAAGTGATCGAATCACTGCCTAGATTTGTTGCTCATAGGAAGGATTGCTTTTAGCCACTTTCAGCTCACGTATCATGCCAAATGTAACTCTCAAATGATTTTTCATTGAATGATTAGGATGCTTTTTGAAGCTATCAAATTTAAGAGTCAGACCACACATCTAAGTTGTGGAAGTCTTTCCAAATTTCAGATTCAAAGTCATCCACAAGGCATTTGCAATAGGGTACTACTCATACTCGCACATGAGATCATTCACCATACTGCTCCGCAACGAGATGCAAGCGATATTACTTTTCTTTTTCTAGTTATCATAAGCTTCACGATCTCAGTGGTGTTTAGCAATAGAACCCTCTTCATGTTAAGCCATCATAAATGTTAAGGCCTCTAGGACCTCTTGCTCCTCAAGCACATATTGAATTTTACGGTGCCATATATCAAAATTATCACCGTAAAACTTTTCACCTTTGTTAAGATCAACTATGATTTGTTTGGAAGCCATCTAATATAACAGCAGTGCAACATTTGAATAAATCTCAATTAGCACCATATATACATAAATTTTGTAGCAACAATCATATTAAATAATTATAATGAAACATAAATGAGTAAAGGAGCCTTTGATACGCAGAATCACATTACATCATAAAGTTTCCAACATATAATTATTTAAATAATTTTGGCTAACAAAAAATCATAAATTGAGGAATAATTTTTCTTAACTCCAGATAATCCCACTTATACGTAAATCATATTTGGCGTACAAACATGCCTTAAACAAAATTACTAAAATCAAGTAATTTTGAAAAATGCCAAAATAATCACATATAACTAATTCCAAAAAAAATAATCTTAAAAAATATTCAAAAATAACAAGAATATTTTTTCACAATTTTCTAGAATTTTCATATATATACATTATAAGTAAATAATTCAACAATTAAAATTTGACATATTCAAAATATGACATTAAAACTCCAACTAACTTCCCACTGGATTGTTACGTTCAAATTTATTATTTTTGTAAACAACAATGTAACAACAAAACAAATTTGGGCATGATAACGTGATAAAATTTGTCAATTTCTTTCTTAAGAAATATTTTGGGTCCACTCTTTATCAGACATTCAATACATAGAACATTTGACTCTCCTAACATATACATTATCACATATCTTCATAAGGTTTAGTGGTAATTATCAGTTTTACCCAAAACTCTTTAAACTTTCAAATATTTGTATCTTTTTAACTAAAACTCTAACTTGTGCACATAATATATTGTTGAAATTCTCTCAAAATCTTGTTTCCAATGACAACCATATCATTGGGTTAATTCACATCATATTATGCGAGTAATGTCACAAACTAGTATGTTACATATTTATGTGTTATCTTGATTTGTTGATTGCTTGCGATAAGATCGATCATCAGATATATATAAAATGCACATAAGCATATCACAAACAACAAATAACATACATGATGCCATGTTATCATCCCCATCATTAAACATATATGAAATATTTCATCAGTATGATATTAAAGTTTTGTGCTTCAAAATGTTTCTAAACGACAATAAGGCATATTTCACATTCTGTATATCCAGTTTACATATGTAATATACCATTAGAATCCTTGTGAATTCTGCTTTCTAATGAGATCCACTTTCATATATTAATTAATAAAAATAATTTGTCAAGTAATTTCTTTCAACAGAACTGGTTTCTTAAGTTTGGTTCATTTTAGATATACATAATCAATCATTTTCAAGCTTAAGAACCAATGAAATCATGCACAACATAACTAGATTCACCAAGGAACATGAAAAGAATCATCATCAGGCTTTGATACCAATGTAGAATTTAGAAACAAACTTATTGTAAATAGTAAAAGCAACAAATGGAGGATTCTTTTACGTTGTTCCTGACTCATAATATGTTGAATCTACGAGAGGTTCAACTTGGTTCCACCAATTCAAGTGTCTTTGCTCAATCAAAAATAAACTATCGTGATTATCCAATAACATGCTACTTAGTCACTTTTCAGACTTTATATTTTATTCAGTTACTCAATAGTTTTTTAAGTACCTTCTACATGTACTTATAGAATAAAAACTGATTCGGCAGTTAAGAGATAGGGACGATTAGGATAACATGTTTTATCCCATGGTAAATAATAAACAGTTACCTTATCCTAATATTTAAATTTGAATATTGTTTATCATCAATCGTATATGCCAACAACCTCAGTGCATAAGGCTTCTGTTTTACGAGGGTCATGTGAAGGATGTTAATTGTATGCAACCTTCCTTTTATATTTTTATAAAGAGGTGGTTTTCTTGACAAGACTAGTAACTTATATTGGTAGCAAATAATCTGCTTGTATTAGTAGTAAAAATCAGCTATTGCTTTGGTTGTTGTAAGACTCACGAAATCTTTTCCTTCACATATCTAGTCTAAATCCTATTTTCTATATAACATAGCAAGACTCTTCTTTAAGAGTCACATTATTATGGCTTTTAAATTTCTTTTTTACTAGTTGAAAATTTCGCGTTCTTAACTTCGGCCTAGAAGTTGTTCGTGCATGTTCTATCGATTGAACATCAACAATCTTCCACTCGAGAAAAAGAAGCGGAGAAAAGACAAAAGGAAGCATATCGTTAACAATAGTAAATGCAAGTTGTTAAGTTTTATTTTTCTTCAAGTGGTGAACCAAGTGATTAAGGCATTCTTTAAGACTTTTTATGAATTTTAGCTCAATTAGTTTGAGTCATGTATAAATTTCTTACCAAACCTTTTGGATTTACGCAAAATAATATTTTTAAATTATTTAAACAATTTTATCATTTAATTTTCATCTATCTACTCACCAAATAATTTATTTATAATACACAATTTATAAATTATATACTTAAAAATTATTTAATATGCATTTAAAAGATAGTGATACAAATCTTCTTATTACAAAAACAAAGATAAGTTATATTTTAAATACAAGATTTTGCATTATTTTGTAATATTAATAAAAATATATAAACTATTAATCAAATACTCAAAATTGTAATTAATTGTAAATATAATGTTGGTGACTTGATCGTTCATAGGATAGTGGCTTTATACGTTAGCATACATATGAAATTTACATAAGTATATAATATAAATAATTAAAATTTGTTTAAAAATCCATAAACTCCCTTCGAATTCTCTCATTTATCCCATTCATTCAATTGTTATCATATTTATGTCATCTTATCTCTCATTTTTCACTTTTCAATTAACTACTAGCTGGCTTCAATTAATTACCAACTGAAATATGTTCCAAAGAAGTAATTCGAAGATTCTAGAAGCACGACACTGTGGTTTGTTTCAGGTTCTTTATCGTTGGTGTTATGGGTTCTTCTTTATAGTTAGTATTGTAAGTTACTACTTTGCAATTAGTTTTGTGAATTTGTGGTATAAGACTCATCCTAAATTTTGAAATAATTAAAAATTTTCACTTAAAATTTTAAATTTTGTATTCATCAAACCAATAGACTTCGATTTTTATTTCTTTTTTTGAAAAGTAATTAATGAATTCTTTAATAAAATAATATTTATTACCAATGTTATGAATATCATACCAACCTTGGTATTAGATTGGGTTTTGATACAGTACTATACCGGTACCAGTTAATATTAGATACCGTTTCAAGTAATTTTTTAAATTTATGAAATATTCCTTGAATTTTTTAAAAATTGCAAAATGGTTCATTGGTATATTGTATTGTATACTTTATAAGTTTACATCAATCCTATCTCCAAAAATCATAATAATAAATAATAATCACAATTAATATAAAATAACAATAATTTTCATATATTGCACATATAAATAATAACCACAATTAATATGAAAAAAGACAATCATCATCATAAAAGTATAAAATTAAGAAAAATACAAAGAAGTTAAAGTATTACAATTTCATCATATAATAAATAATAATTACACCAAAATATCAAATAAATAGAGAAATAAATATCCTTAACTCTCAAACTATTACGATTTATGACGAGAGTTCGTAACGAGGAAACAACCAAGTAGAAGTAAAACCTAGAGCAAAAACATTTACAATTATATTGCATATATAAAATTTAACATGTACATCAAATATAAGTAAAATTAAAAGAAAAGGAGAAACAAAAACCTAGAACTTCATTCATTCGTTTACAAAAGGATACCCACTATAACTGCACTGATATCAATTATTATTTGATACAAAATCCTCATCATTAACTGGAGTCTCATTATCATGATCATCATTCAAATTCAATGCACTAAATGACACGTTAATGGTTCCCCATCTAAGAGTACCTTCCAAGTCATTCACATCTTCTAAACTCGGTTCCTCAAAAACCCAATCTGCCAAAAGATCGATATTATCAATGTAAATTGGATTTATTGAACAACTTGTAAGGACAATTAAATTTAATTATTAAAAATTATATCTAAATTAATAATGATAATAACATACCTTTCTCGAAGCTTATGTCTCCTTTCATTCACCTTTATTTAAATTAACTACTTATATTTCTTATAAATCATCTCTAAATTAACTATTTATTTTTCTTTTATATATGTTGATTATAAATTATTCTATTAACTCTTTCTTTTCCTAATGGTTTTTACCTGTTACTTTTATGTTTGTAACTCTTTCTATTTTTGACTAAATTTATTTAGTTTTCAAGATCATTTCTTTTTTATTTTTTTTTCCAAATTTCTGTGTTTGTAGACTTTTTCTTTCTTATTTTTTGTCGAATTAGACTAAATTCATTTTTAGTTCATTAAAAAATATATATCATTCAAGTTGAAAATAAATGTCAAACCATTCAAAAATTTAAATATAAGTTATATAAGTAATTTAAAACTCACATAAGTTTAAATGTAATTAAAAAAGAATTAAAAAACATGTAATTTATACAAGCTTTACTAAATTATTTACAAACATGAAACGGTCTTTTCACAGTCCAAGAACTATGCACATAAACAAAACAATCAACATCAAACTTTACAGATATAAACACAACATTACAAACAACCTATGCTCTTAGCACCCAGAAATCTCAACAGTTTACAGACTTAACCTCACTCTGCTTCTATTCCTCCTTAGGCACTATCACTATAAGCACATCATTTTCCATATTTGCCTTTATCTGATCCAACTTCACCATGTCAGGCAACCTAAGCCTTCTAACAAACTTATAACTGCTTCTTTCAACACTACCTTACCTATCGTTCATATCCTCCTACTTTCTGCTCCTTTCTTTGCTGATATGTAACACTCTACCATCTTCAACCTCAATTTTCACCTCTTTTCTCTTCAACCTTGAAATGTCTGCCTCAAAGATGTGAGCCTCTGGTGTCTCCTTCTAGTCTATACGTTTGTTGGTTATGGTTGTTGGTTTGCGTGAAGAAGATGATAGGACGTTGATCCCTTCATTTTCTATAAATCAATCCCTATATGTTTTATGATTTTCTACATACCAGCCCTTGCATTTTTTTAAATTTTGGTACCAACTAGCATTTTGAATACTATCAGTACCAGTTAATACAGACCGATACTAGCAACTGATACTGATACATATATTTTTGTACCATATTTTGGCTAGTACAGTACGAAATACAAAACTCTGGTCATTATAATGACAATAACTCCAAGTGGTTGTGGAGTAAACTATCTACACTTACAAAATAACTAAAAGAAAACTTAAAGCGTATTAACTATTGTTTATAAGTTTAGTCTCATTTTAAAATTTGTTGCGATTGAGTGTTTGTATGAGTTTGTCGATGTAGTAAGTTTGAGTTTGGTCATATACTCTTGTAAGTTATATTCCAAGACATCCTTAACATCACCAAACAATCTGGCATTCGTCATTTTCCTCGGAAAGCTATTCGGGCAAGTTAATTTGCAAGACTATATAGTGAACCAACATAGCAAAACTAGTTTTGAATAACTTGTAATCTCCTTCTTGAATTTCACCTTAATTGCCCACTTAAATGTGTCTATTCAGGTCTGATTGTTCTCAGTCAGGTTAAACATTAGGAGAAATTGTATCCACAAATGTTTGACGAGAGTAAACTTAAAAGATAAGTGGTCATGTGTCTTTAATAAATTTCACATAGTGCACATTTCAGATCAGGGACGTGGAATTTTTAACTTGTCCCTTGTCTCTAACCTCTACAGAGTTGCTAATCACATTATAAAGAAGTGGGCTAGTGCAATTTGAGTCCCATATGAATTTGTGGTATTGGAACTTGTTAGGAGTTCCTAATAATAACCTTTTACATGTAACATCCCGTCACTGATGGGATGGGTACAGTTCATTGCATTCTTATGTGGCATGTTCATGCATTATTAGTTATGTATAATTGGATAATTGAGCAATTATTGCACTGGCATACGTACGTAC
>JAOSBN010000179.1:9999176-10023486 GCA_027563595.1 Erythroxylum suave | reverse complement strand
TTTGAGGAAAAATGAAATGAAAAGTATATTTAGTTTCAATTTTTAGTTATATTTATATAGGATGCTATGTGGTTTTTTATTGGTTGCTCGGTAGTGCACCTTTATCGTGGGATACGTGTCGGAGCGACTTGCGGGCATCCCGATGTGTACCCTACAGTAAGGGGGTGCTACATTACATGAATTTTTTTTTTGTTTATAATTTGGACTTGTGAAGCTCCCATTGTATAGATTGAGGTTGGAGTTGATAATGGTGATAGCTTGGAAGATTTTCCATGATGATACAAGAACTCCATAATGAATTAAAAGGCTAAATCCAATTTCCGTTTTTAAAAAAGCATTTTAACCTTAATATTGACAGGTACAAATGCTCTTGAACTTTAGAATTATGGGATAAGAGATTATGTCCCAAATGGATACCAATTATCATACCAAAATGTTGTATTGCTACCATTTCCAATAATATGCTTGACATAAGGTTGCATATCTTATCTAGTATTTAAGATTTACGGAAGTGAATAGGAGTGTTTACACTTAATAGCCCATATGCTCTCTTATTTAATGTGATACATGTGGATCTATTTAACCCAAAGATTTTATTTTTTTCGCAAAGATTCTCCAAAACCTCATATTGCTTTAGCCATTATAGTTGCAAATGTAATTCCAAGACCTTCTTATTCCATAAGTAAACGAATTGCACTCCATTTAACCTTATGATTTTTTTCCATAAAAGGTATTTTGACCATTCCATTTAAAGTCTCACATCATTCTATCAATTTTCTTCAGGATGCTCCTTAGCAGTGCAAGATAAGAAAGCCAGTAGATGTGCAAGTTACTAAAGATTAAGATAGCTAACTGCAATCTTCATCCATATAAAAGGAACTTTTTGCTCAATGAAAACATGCTCTTCTCAATAGAAGATATTAAAGGCCTACAATTTATATTTCCTTCAGTTTCTTTATTGAAATGGGAACACTAAGATATAAGGTACCTATAAAATCTTCCAACCTTATATTAGAAACCAATTATATAGAGTATGCTCGATTATGTTTGTAAAAGTAGGCAGAACTCTTGTTATGATTAAAACTTAATCCTCAAAATTTCGTTGAAGATTTAGAATGAGTGTAACAGTACTTAAATTGATGCAGGATTATTAGCAAACAACATTAATAAATCATCAACAAATGAAAGTTATGAAAATCTCCTAAGATCGTATTTGAATTATGAAGTTTTAACAATGATTAGACTAGTGATCTTGTGTAAAACATTTATAGTGATTGTAAAAAGATAAGTTCTTTTAGAATTTAAAAAATTCATTAAATAAATAAAGAGAGTTTACAATCGGATGGACTTACTCCCACGTGTGTGAGACTCAAACAAACCATAAACTAAACGGAGACATTCCTTTACAACATACACGAAGTCGTTTAATCACTTAGGGCATAACGAACCCTTACTTTTTCACATCTTACAGAAGTTTCTTGATTTGGGGGAGGGTGGGAGAGATGTTGGTGATGATGCTATGGCAATGGAGGCGTCTACCCGTGTGCTTCTACTCTATATTCAGCTCTAAGGAAACCCACACACAAGTATCTTTCTCAGGCTTAGTATCACCTTTCTTTTAGTGATTTGAGGTATATCGAGGCCTTACTATTTCAATTCTTTCAGAGATGTCTCAAGTTTTGGGGGGGAATGTCTCGATTTGTAACTGTCGGTGTATCTCCCTCTTGATCTTCTTCTCTCGTCGTTGCGCTTTGAGGTCTCAATCTCAGGTAACTTCTCCACTTCCTCTTATAATTCTTTTACCGATTAGGACTTTACATTTTTCCTCAGATTCTACATAAAGTACTCTACGATTCCACTCCACGATTTTTTAAGATCAGAGCAGTCAATTAAAATCAGGTGAGCTTCTCGTGAAATTTTCTTCTCCTCTTATCTATATAAATCTTCACCTAATAACATTCTTATGTTGATTTCAGTCAAAAGAAGGGATAACAATGTACCTCAGTCCAGAAACTTACTAAGAAACCTCTTTCTTTTCCATCAGGTCAGAACTTGAAGATTGAAGCTTCAGAAGTTCTTGGAAAAATGTATGAGTTGATTTTAGGCTGCTTGAATTTCTTTTGTCGATACTGTTTTGATTTGATCCTTTGATTAATAAAGTGAAATTTTTTTTAGTAAATGCTTCGGTAGTTTCCAAAAGTAGATAAGTAATACTTGGAACCTTACTATCTAAAATGTTCTGAATCTGGCCCCATGTATTATGATTGTGCTTCTGTGGGAGGATTTAGGAATATTCAGTGAGGCTAAACTCTCCATGCGAGGGCTAACCCTCTGTTGTAGTGTAGGTTCAGCTGGTTAACAATCAGTTGTTCCCTTATGCTAGCAATAGTAAGTTCAGTAAGAGAGATTTGAGAGTTAGATTTCTCTCTGAATCTTTTGTTATTTCTCTCAGTCCACACAGCTTGGACACATGTAGCAACTGAAACTAGTGTGATATCCCTGTCATAGTTTGAACTTTTTCAATGGAATAATTCCTGTAGATTCTCAGACAGTCTCTATAGTGGTTAGTCCCACTAATACATAGCCTAAAGATTTTAGCCCATATTCTTTTAGAGTAATCATACTCAGAAAAGAGATGTTCTCTAGTTTCATCCACCAAATTATATAAAATACATATCTTAGGGGAGGATAAGAACTTTAGTCTATCCAATGTGCTGAGACTGTTCAACATAATTATCCAGAGAAGGAAACTGACATTAGGTATAAGAACCTTGTTCCAAACTAATGGAAACCATCTCGCTCTATTAACTGACCCATCTCTCAACTTTTTTGCTTCCTTTATAGTAATTCTGAAACTAGAACCCCATTCCATAAGTAGATGTCTATCTCTCCGTAGCTTCTAAAATGTGGAATGGACAATAGACTAATCTTATCTGAAGTTAACAACCAACTTCCATTACTAACTATTTCATGGAGCTTGGTTTTCTTTAGGAACCTTTCCAATAGGGATATTGCTAGCTAGTTATGAATTAAAGCTCTTTGGCCTATCCAGTTATCATACCATAAGGAAAATCTTTCTCTTGTCCCTAATTGACAAGTGATGTATTGTTGCACCTCTTCCCTCATTTTTAATTTTTTTGTTAAATAACCAAAAATAATTGTCTTTAACTTTTAGAGCCTAAAAACTCTCCCCTTTTAATATATAGGTGTGAATCCATTTGATCCACAGAGATCTTTTTTTCACTTAGGATTCTCTAAATCCTCTTTGTCATGAGCAATCTGTTTTTCTAGCTGATTGACTCCAACCTTAATCCACTTTTTTCTTTCGGTTGACAGATAGCCTTCCAACTTACTTTTGCTATTCCTTTATCCCCATTTCCTTTCCCCCATAGAAACTGTTTCATCAGCTTATCTAGAGTTTTAATGAGCCCTTTTAAGAGGAAAAGATAGGAACATCAGTAAGTTTGCATCGACAGGATCACTAACATTAGAAGTTGGAGTTTCCCACCATAAGAAAGAGCTATATTAGTCCAAGATCCCAATCCTTTCTGAATTTTTTCTATTAAAGGAAAGCATTCACAAAACCTTAGTCTTCTGGATTGAATAGGAATTCTCAAATAATGAAGTGGAGGATTGTTGATAGTAAAACCTATCTACTTGTTTTACGCTTAAAAACCGCAAGTGAATGGGTTGTGACTTGTAGTTAAACAAAGTAGATATCAATCCCACTGGGATTGATGCTTAGAAACTGGTTAATTTAGACACAACTTTGTTTAAGAGACGGAATTATTTGATGAAAATAATCTAGAAAATTAAATTAAAAATAAAATCCTAACACAAAGCAATAAACAATACCAAAATGCAGAAAAATGGGAATTCAAGAATCTTAAGATTAGAGATTACTTTCTTCCCTATTTTGTCTCCCTCTTATTTTATCGATTGAATTAGGTCTCACCCTAGATTTCTGAATGCACTACTTACCCTCTCTCAAGGTGTAACTAATTGTCCCTAATCGAATTAATGGAATTAATTGGATGACCTCTCAACCTACCTAATGACTCTACCGATTCAACTAATTATTAAACTATCAATTGAGTAGTCGAGATCTCTCTTCTAACTATTCAATTGATATGATGATTGCTAGTCTATAGGTTGCCAACTCTCTTTGTACAATCCTACACGAATTTTATCTCACTCACTCTCTCGATTTGTTGCAAGATAATAATTAAAAACAACAATCATCAAAGACACTTCATTCAATTCAATAAAATAGGAGTTCAACACAATATGTTCAAAAGCAATCCTTAAAACTACATCAGCCTAGCATGGTCTCCATAACATCATCAACAGTCAAATAAACCATTGTTACAAAGACTAGAAGAGATCTAAATGACAGAAAATTGAATAGAAAGACTCCTTCTCTTCCTTTCCAAAATCTAGAATTTTGGTGTTGATGTGCTATTTTGCCCAATCTTGATGATGATCCTTGTCTTCAATCCTTCCTCAAGGCTCCAAACATGTGTTCTTCACTCAAGGATGGTATTTCTACATATGGTTGTCATCTCTCTTGAAGATGGAGGCTTAATGATGCTTAAATAATCCAAAAATCCTAAGTTTAATGAAGCCCTGCATTAAGCCTCAAATTATAATTCCCATGTTCGTGGGAATTTGCATGATTCTCATAATTGTGGGAATTAGCCTTAGATCTACTCCTCTGTTCTTCTCCTCTTTGATCTTTAGTTCACCCTCCAAGTTGCTCCCTCTTTCTTCCTACATGAAAAAATAGTCAATTCTTACCCTCATTTAACATCAAACACACAAGAACATCAATAGGAATCAAACTTAATGAAAACATACAAAATGAATCCTAAACTAGAACAATAAACAACACTTATGCTTAAAAAACATATGTTAATTACCTATAAAAACATCTACTAATACACACTATCAACATCCCCACACTTAAATCTTTGCTTGTCCTCAAGAAAAATAAATACAGCTAATCAATTTTATCACTTCATTTTCACAAAGATCAAAACATATAATGCCTCAAATTCAAGCCAACTCAAATATTAAGTTAATGCACATATCATGACTACTTTTTCATTAGTGTACATAAACAAACTCACCATTGACACCATCACTCAAAGATACATAAAGATGCACAAATGAATCTTCCTTATGGTTTTCACTCATTTCTCCCAAGTGTTTAAGGGTTAGTGTTTCGCTCAAACTTCCTATAGGAAACTATACTACCATAGGCTTGCTAATACACCGATTCTCCTATACAATGATTGAATGCATAAATAGATCAAAAAGGCTTGTATAGGGCTGTAATGTGGCAAAGGTTAAGGTGGGCAAAGAAGGGAAAAGGTTTAAGCACAAACATTAGTAAAATAGAAAGCATATAAAACGGGATAACAAAACATAACTTCGAAACGTACAAATATAACTAATATTCTGCACTTATTGATGCTACTCACTAGTTTTTTTCTATTCTTTTTTTCATTATTCATTTTTCTTTCTTTTTCTTCATACATGGAAGAACTATGAATCAAAACTAGCATTATATACAATATAGTCTATAGGCAGAGATATACTCATCTAATCTTGGTAAAAAAATTCGCACAATCCTAACTAATGTTTTACTTAATACTTTACTAAGCTCAAAAGGGGTAGAAATGGATAATCAACAGGTAAGTCATTTAAGCTAAGGGTTAACACAAAAAGGGCCTAAATTATCTTTATTAAGTATGCATCCAGTAGACTCAAACGGATTCAAAGTAAGTTCTGAAGGTAGTATCCTGAGGAAGTAACACTCAATAAAGAAATGAAATGACTATAGATGGAGTCATATGGCTCAATCCTCACTTTGGCTCAAATGAAAACTCATTATGCATCTCTACGCTACCTCATTGTTCAAATACCAATTTGTGACTAAACTTATGTAACCAACTACTTTTCATCACTCTATATGGTTTTTCTTTCTACTCAAGCAGCCCAATCTGAGTTCAAGCATGCATTCAATCTAATTCCAACTTGTATGATAGAATTTCATGGCAATATTTATAGGAGTTACTTAAATGTGGTTCCATTGCTAACACAAAACATCATTGCTAATACAAAGCATATATAATGTGCCAAACATGCATCATAATTAACAAAATGCAAATAATGCAATTAAAAAAGTCAATGTCACCACACTTAAAGTTCACATTGTCCTCAATGTGACAAGCCAACCACCAATGAACGCAAAACAACATCAAACCAAACAAAAATGATAACAAACTCAACAAAATAAATGGACACGAGCAAATGATATCAAACCAAACAAAAGAAATAAAACGAGACAAATGACATTAAACCAAACAAAAGGTATAAAATCAAAAACATGAAATCAAACCAAAAAAAACCAAACAAAAGACATAACACAAACAAAAGATAGTAAACAAAACAAAATAAATAACATAAATGAAAAGTTTAAGGTATGAAATGGTTTATTGAGATGATGGTGACGACGGTGTGGGAGAAGGAGTTTCAAAGTTGTTCCTCCAACAGAAGTTGAGGAATCTTTTCTTTAGGTTGTGTTGCTCCTTATGAACCTGCTGCACTTGAGTGTCGAGTTCATTGAGTTGGGATGTCATCTGTTGTTGGTTTGTAGCCATTTGGTCGAGGATTTGTTGCAATCGATCGATCTCCATCGATGCCTTTGGTTCTGCTTCTACTGATTCCTCCTCAAGCTCCAGAGCTGAGCAGGATGTAGAGGGTCGGTATGCAGCTGTAATAATACCCCTCCTACTCCTCGTTGCAATGCACGCCTGAGGATTGCGGAGTTCCATAGGATGGACTTCCATAATTTTGAAGTTCCTCAAATAGACTATGTCAAACATATCTTGGGGAGTAGTATGCAAATTATCCGTATTAACATTATAAAACACACCCAAAGCAGAAGCAATATGAGTCATCCCAAAACAAGAACTCTTCTTATTCACCACACTCACTATGGATCTAAAAATTCTATAAGCTGGATTTTTTTTATCTATGCACCATAAAAAGAAAATTCTTTGGCCAAGCATTTATTGCTTCAGTTTTATTAAACATAGTCAAACACATAAAATTGTACAAAAGTAAATGCCCGACACTGCAGATTAAAGAATTTGGTGCATTGCATGAGTCAAAATGTTCTTCATCAGTTAAAGTTCTCTAATAAGAATCGCTATCAAAATCAGCATGACCATCCAAAATTTTTGTATTTGACAAATTGAAAATCTCATGCATAACAGGATACTCAATTTTAAAAATATTGTTAGCTAACCTAAACCATAAAACATCTAATTTAGGGTTATACTGGACTAAAGTGAAAAACTCTAGAGTTATAGTAGCGTAAATAGGCACGTCACACCGGACAAACCTATTCTAATCTATGTTTGCAGCAAATTGCTCAATTATTCTCCTCACTCCTATGTTTTCTAACAATTCGAAGTCAAAATATCGAGGAATGACTATTGCTCTAACTCTAAGGTCTCGGAAAGGTGTACCTTCTTCTTCCGAGTAAATTAAGTTGTTGTTAAATCGGACTTACATTCACTGAAAACTTGCAGGCAGAGTTCGTTGACTGGTTTCCTAGCCATCATCTTCCTTGGTGGTGCCATTGTAAGAAGAAAATCTACAAAAAAGAGAGAAAGAGAGTGAAATTTGTATTTTAGAGAGAGAGCGCAAAATCTTATCTAAATCCTATCGTTTTAGAATGATTAATGTATGAAAAACATGAAGGAATGTAAGATTAATGAAAAGAGATGAAGATAATACCAAGAATTTAGAGGAAAAACGAACGGTTTTAGAGAGTGGGAGGAGAATTTCGTGGGTTAAAGAGAGAAGGAGTGAAAATTTGAAGAGTGGGTGAGAGAAAAAAATGGAAAGGAAGTTTAAATTTCCTTCCTAGATGGAATTCAAGGGAATTCCCACAATTCCCACGATCGTGGGATTTACACTCTAGAAAGTTTTTGACGAGAATTTCCATGCTCGTAGGAATTACCACAATTCTCATGATTGTGGGATTTCGTCAAGCATTTCAAAAAGAAACTAGTTGAAATTCAAACAACAACCAAATTAAACATCAATCACACTCAATTTAAACATGATCATAACTAAAGAAATGCAACAAATAAGTAAACAAAAACAATAAAAAAGAAGTAGATTTTCATGGGTTGCCTCCCATGCAATGCTTATTTTAATGTTGGTGGCTCGACGCTCATCCTTGGAAACTCATCCAGAATCAATTATAAGCAGCTTGCTTCCACCTTTTTCATTGAACATCAATTTTGTAACCTGTAAGTAAGCTACAAATTGCAAAATGAACATAAGCATAATGTTGATAAAGTTGAGAAAACCAATTAATTTCATTAATGTCCTTTTCATTTATAGACTTTCAATAAAATATAGAATAACAAAACTCTCTAAATCTTCCATCGAATTCAACAGTTTGTCCTCTACGAAGGTAAGTTGCTCTCTTTCTTCCTTAATCACCTTCTCCTCCTCTGCTTCTTCCACTTCATAAATAGAGGCGTTCATAACTTTTTAAAACTCGATATTTGTTGTCATCTGTTCTTCGTCTGTTTGTTCTTCAGAAGATTCAAACAAATTAATTATCTTGAATGAGCTACCATCATTCGGATTCTTAAATACATCATTCATGTTAAATGTCATTTGATCATCATCCATCCAAAAGATAGAGTTCTTTTCATGAACATCTACCCAAGATTTTTTTATGTTCACATGTGGTATATTAAGAACTGGTGAATAATAAGGAGGGTTTTCATTCTTTTCTTCATCCTCTTTCCTGATTTCGTGGTCTTCTATAAAGTAAGGCTCAGCATCATCTTCCACTGGTCCTTCTTGTTCTTCCCCATTTCTAAGTGTGATGGCCTCATATGACTCTTGTTGATATAGTTCCATATTGCTCAGGGAGTCTTCCACACTTCGCTTACAAAATTCACAGGAAAATTGTCTTACTTGAATCTCCAGGTTGTGAATAGAAGCGGTATGATTTTTCAAAGCTTGATTGAATTTCTTTTCCATTCTCTTTTGACTTTGCTCTCAGCTAGAAAAAATCCTCTTCTGGCTCTCTTCCATATCTGTTAGTTTGGAACCAAACATCTCCATAAACTTGTCCAACTTACTCTCCATCGCTCTAATTCGATCTTACTGAAATCCAAATAAGTCTTGATATCACATGTGAGTATTTGCATTGTTAAACCAATAAAAATCTGGGTGGTTTTGTCATCCCACAGTGTATGTGTTCCAATAAGAATTGATACTTCTCCTACCATACTGAGCCTCATTGTAATTTGCAAAAAGTTCCTTGCTCCCTATAATTATTGTCTTCCATCATTGTTCTTTCTATTTCTTTTTGGCATCCATCTCTTCAGATGTCTCATTCCTCATTCTAAGATGTCTAGAAGTGTTACCAAATTCTATCAATCTTTACGTGTTCCTTGTGCTCATGTACCTACAAATACATAAGGAAAAGTATCAAAAACTCTTAAATCAAAGTAATATAAATCAAACACGATGTTAAACAATCAATCTCTGGCAACGACGCCAAAAACTAGTTCACAGTAAAACCTATTTACTTGTTTTTCACTCAAAAATCGCAAGTGAACGGGTCGTGACTTATAGTTAAACAAAGCGGATATCGATCTTACAGGGATTGATGATTAGACACCACTTAATTTAGACACAACCTTTTTTAAGAAACAAAATTATTTGATGAAAATAATATGGAAAATAAAAATAAAAATAAAAGACTAACATAAAGCAATAGACAATACCAAATTACAGAAAAATCAGAATTCAAGAATCTTAAGACTAGAGATTACTTTTTTCCCTATTTTGTCTCCCACTTATTTTATCAATTCAATTGTGTCTCACCCTAGATTTATGAATGTACTAATTACCCTCTCAAGGTGTAACTAATTGTCCCTAATCAAATTAATGGGAATCAATTGGACAATCTCTCAACCTACCCAATGACACTACCGATTCAACTAGTTATTAAACTATCCTATTGGTAATCAATTGACTAGTTAAGATCTCTCTTCTAACTATTCAATTAATATGATGATTGCTAGTCTATCAATTGCCAACTCTCGTTGTACAATCCTACATGGATTTCATCTCACTCACTCTCTCAATTTGTTGCAAGATAATAATTAAAAACAACAATCATCAAAGACACTTCATTCAATTCAATAAAATAGGAGTTCAACATAATAGGTCTAAAAGCAATCCCTAAAACTAAATCAGAGCATGGTCTCCATAACATCATCAACATTCAAATAAACCATTGTTACAAAGACTAAAAGAGATCTAAATGATAGAAAATTGAATAGAAAGACTCCTTATCTTCCTTTCCAAAATCTGGAATTTTGGTGTTGATGTGCTATTTTGCCCAATCTTGATGATGATCCTTGTGTTCAATCCTTCCTTAAGGCTCCAAACATGTGTTCTTAAGTTGTATTCAATCCTTCCTTAAGGCTCCAAACATGTGTTCTTCACTTAAGGATGGTATTTCTACATATGGGTGTCGTCTCTCTTGAAGATGGAGGCTTAATGATGCTTAAATAGTCCAAAAATTCTAAGTTTAATGAAGCCTTGCATTAAGCCTCGGATTATAATTCCCACGTTCGTGGGAGTTGGCCTCAGCTCCACTCCTCTTCTCTTCTCCTCTTTGATCTTTAGTTCACCCTCTAAGTTGCTCCCTCTTTCTTCCTACATAAAAAAATAGTCAATTGTTACCATTAATTAATATTAAACACATAAAAACAATAATGGAAATCAAACTTAATGAAAACATATAAAATGAACTATAGACTAGAATAATAAACAACACTTATGCTAGAAAACACATGTCAATTACCTATAAAAATATGTACTAATGCACACCTGTCAAGGATCCTTAAAATCCATTCCTGTAGCTAGAGCAAAGGCATTAGACAAAGGTAAAGCACTTTTGCAGATACTAAGGTAGCTTTTGTGGAGATTAATACCCAAACCTGAAACCTACTTAAAAGACTTGAGAGTATTCATCAGAAGAGAGACTGAGTGAACATCTGCCTTGTTTATAAGAATAAGATCATTTGCAAAACATAAGTTAGTTAGTGAAAGCTTCTTACATTTGGAATGGAATCAAAATTTGGAGTCTTTTGAGGTGTCATACTTCAACATTTGAGTGAGGACCTCCGTACATATTAGGAAAAGATAACAGGATAGAAGATCTCCTTTCCTAAGCTCTTTCTTGCCTTTAAAAATCTCCGTAGGACTCCCATTTATCAATAATCTATAGGAAGCAATAGCAATGCATTCTTTGATCCACCCTATGAAGCTATGGGGGAAATTAATGGCCTCCATAGTTCTGAGTAGAAAATTCCAGTTCACACTATCATCAAATGCTTTCTATAAATCTACTTTAATAGTACAATTTTTAGGGCTTTTCCTACGGTTGTATCCTTTCAAGAGCTCCTGCACTAGGAGAATATTGTCCCCAATGTCCTTGCTGCACATAAAAGCTCTTTGATTCTCACTAATCAGTAAATGTAAAACTTCCTTCAGCCTATTTGCCAAGATCTTGGCAATGATCTTATAGAGGAAGTTTGTGCAGGAAATAGGTTTGAATTCAATCTGTGATGATGGATTGGAATTTTTAGGAATCAAACACGAACAAGTGTTATTCATTTCCTTTAGCAAAACTCCTTGTAGGAAAAATTCATGCACAACCTCCTTAACTAAACCCCCTATGTTGTTCCAAGATTTTTAGTAGAAGACTCCATTCAGTCCATTAGGTCTAGGAACCTTAGAACCATTCATATCAAAGAAAACTATCTCAATTTCCTGATCCAAAACTATCCTAATTAGTAAGGAGGCCTCATGTTAAGGAATTCTTACTAAAACAAACTATCTAATATCTACTTCAATTCCTAAAGGGGAAACTTCTGAACTTAGTACATTTTTTAAAAACTTCAGTGCATCCTATGCTATTCCTTCTTGTCCATACATAGTCTCTCCTGATTCAGAATTTATGGAAGTAATTTTGTTTATGTTCCTTCTAGCTAAAACAAAATTGAAGAAGAATTTAGTACATCGATCCCCATCCTTTATCCAATTTATTCTTACTCTCTGCTTCAATAAAGAATATTGATTATCCACCAAGTGTAAGCAGTTTTTAAGAGCTTCCTTTTTAGCTAAAGCTAGAGTAAGATCTGTAGGTTTTTCAGCTAACAAATTTTGAATAACAGAGAGTTTATCCCTAGCTATTTCTACCTCCTTAGAGATATTCTATCCTCCTAGTGAGTTAAGGATCTTCAATTCCTTTTTGATAGCCTTGAGTTTTTGGATGCAATGAACTATTTAGTCCCAAACAATTCACACTCAAGACCCTTCCCTATCGCTTCTTGAAAACCCTCCATATTAACCAGGAAGTTGTTGAACCTAAAATGATGATCAATTTTGGTCTTAGTAAACAAAATTTTGATCCTCATAGGTGTATGGTTAAAGATTCCTAGGTCTAGGAATTGGGTTGTGCTTCTTGAAAGGTATTGAGCCATTCCATATTAACCATTACTCGATCCAATTTTTTCCTAATATGCCAAATAGAGCTTTTTTTATTAGACCAAGTGAATCTACGGCCTTCAAATTTTAGATCAATAAGCTCCACTTCTTATATACAATCAAACATATCCGGAGAGTAGTTGAGTAAATTACAATTCCCTCCTGCTTCCAATTTGAATAAGGTAGTGTTAAAATTTCCACTAACTAACCGAGGAGCATTGATGGAAGCCTTAATTCTTTAAAGAGAATTCTAGAGTTCAGTGCATTAAAACACAGTATTGAAACCGTAGACAAAAGTGGCTAAAACAAAACAATTTTCATTCTAAATTTAATATCAATGTATATAAACTGCTGGCTAGATTCCAAAGCTTTCACCTCCAAGAACTCCTCATAATAAGCAATAATAATCCTACCATAGGCATGATTTTGATTATTTGTAAGAAACTGTCATTTGTTACCTAAATAGCCAAGAATAAAATAGCCAAGTTTATTCAAATTAACTTCTCTAGTTTTGGTTTCCAAATGACAAAAAATCAGAGGTTTCTCCTTCAGGACAAAATTGCTTACCGCATTGAGCTTGGAAGGGTTAGTTATTCCTCGAACATTCCATATGATTAGAGTCATAGAATATTACTTTTTCCTTTAGAGCTTTTCCTATTGCTCCTATTCCTTTTCCTAGAGATAACTTGATCAAATTTCTCCTCTTGATTAACTTGATCAAATTTCTCCTCTTGATTCACTCCATTCTACTTATCCTCCTCCTGTTGACTTTGGTCAATCTCATTTTGTTCATGTGTGGCAACTATAGCTCCTTCATTGGACTAAACTCCACTGGACTGAATTCCACTGGTCTTCAGTAAATTTTCCCCCTGATTCATTAATGATGTTTGTTCGTAGGGTGGATTATGAGACTTTTCTTCCAACTGGTTTGAATCTGGGGTATGCTCCTTCTGATTGCTCTCCCTCTTTGTTGGAGACATTTTTACAACCTGAACTTTCTCCTGATTTGCAGAAACTACCTCTTTATCTGCACCTTCTTTACTGTCGCTTGAGATAACCTTTTCTATTCTCATCACCTCCCAATAATCACCCGTAGTAAAGACTTTCACCCTGTAGGTTTCCATTCTTTACCCTGGGCCTTCAGAGATGGCTTCCATTAGTAAGTTACCATAACTTCATACTCAATTAGAGAGGATTCATTTGCTAACTTAAGGATAGGAATGATATCTATCATTTCCTTAGTGATGTCCATGCTCACACATAACTGAGCAAAACCTACCCTTTTTCTGCAATGCAGTGTTTTCATCCATATGTATAGGTTTTCCTAAATAACCCTTGGTAGTCCAATATTCTAATGGAATGTTGTGAATATTCACCCAAAGAGGAATGTTCTTTATTCTAATTTTTTCTAATTCCATTCCCGGTTGCCAATTTTGGAGAAATAAAGGGAGTTGAAAGATGTGCCAAGGGCGCTCTTCTATTACCTTTTGAGCTTTCGATTTGGAAGAAAAGGTGAAGATTAAATTATCCACCGCAGTTAATATGACCTTCATAAGACCTCTCCCATTCCAATTTCATTGTGCCCATGCTTGTATCACTGGAAATGCAGGCCTTCTATCCATAAAAAAACCAACTAGGGTGGCTTCCCATGTCCTAGCTCCTTCCTGTAGAATATCTAGGCTAGGAGCCACTATTAACTTCCCTTCAAACTCCATAGGAGGTTGTATATCAAGAACAGCCCGAGTTATCTCCCACTACCTGCTTCCATGTCTTTCTAGTACCATTTATTGAGTCACCTACAATAGGAGCTGAGAGTTTGGGGGAGGAAATAGAGGTAGAGTGTTGGGCCCTGAATTTTTTTGTTGAGTTAAGAATGATATTTTATGGAATAATCATGGATTTTAAATTTTTCTTTAGAATAAACTATAAGATCATGATAGAATGATTGTTGGAGTTTACTTATTTATTACAGTGTTAGTCAGATTTTATTTTACCAGTTAGTGAAATTAAAGTAGTAAGAATATATTGAGGGCAATTTTGGCATGTCATTTAAGATTAAAAGCCATGAAACATTACAGGAAGGGTCAAAATTGACATTTTGCACTCATTAAGAGTAGGATTGGAAGAGGAAAAATGTTTTCTTGTACATTAGAAGGAGAAAAATGTGAATGAAGGGAGAGAAAGAGAAAAACAAAAAAAAAGAGAGAAGTGAGAGAGGGCTTCAGCCATGAGAGAAAAGAAAAGAAGCAAGCTTAGCTTTCTTCTTTTCTCAGTTTTTAAGAGTGATTTTGAGAGTATTCAAGAAGAGAAAAAGAAAGAGGAAGAGAAGAGCTTCCATTTGAGCCAAACTTCTCCTAGTTTGATGAAGATTCAAGGTAAGCCCACTTTTTTTAATCTTTTGGAATTTGGAAGGAATTTTGGTTCATGAAGCTTAGAAAATACATGGGTTTAAGTATTTTATAATCAATTTTTAGTAAATATGCTTTTTGGATTATCAGTTGGTATTCCCATTGAAATCGGATGTTTGCCAATGTTGAAGGAAATCATGTAAGGCAAGAGGAACAAGAGGAGGGGCAGTTTTAAACAAGTTTTGAAGCAAGGAATCCAAGTAGGTTACATGTTTATAGTTGAGTTAATTAGCCATGAGTATTTTTCCTAATTAATATATTTAAATGATTTCAATTGCTTTATAAACATTGCAATTGTTTCTTCTTAAATGATTTAAGTATTTGCTATATGTTTGGTCTATAAATTTTGATGATGATTTATGAAATGATGATGGAAATTGTATTTGAAATATATCGTGCTTATAGAAGTCATGTTTTCGAAATGTGCCTTTTGTGCAATATATTTACCGGTCATGAAATTCATGTTTGTGTGTGGATTTGTGGTGGTTCATCATGTTATGTCATGTGTACATTGACCATGTTAAAGGCTTCTCCTACCTGCCTGCTAGTGGCATGGAGCTCCTTTACGAACTCTCTTACGTTTACCAAAAATTCGCAAGAACTCCCTCATGTTTATTGGAGATCCCTAAGAATTCCCTCATGTTTATTGGAGCTTCGCAAGAACTCCCTCATGTATATGGACTACCCAAACCATTATGAGTGCTTACGTTGTTTATGATTTGATGACAATTTTGATGAATACATGACTTATGTTGTTTACGAATTATTGACAAGTTTGAGAATTACATGTCTTACATTGTTTATGAATTGTTTGACAAGTTTGAGAATTTGAGAAATACTTGTTTTATGGATTCAATGCATTTTACTACAACAATGAATATTTTCAATGGTTTTGCTTGTTTCTCTACTATAAACTTGTTACCCACGAGCTTTTTAGCTCACCCCCTTCCTCCCCATCTCCATGTGAAAAGCAAGTGATCTAGTGAGGCATCACTCCAAGTCTGCATATTTTTTGTATTTAAGTTAGTTTATGAAAACTCAAGGCTTTAGTCGTATTTCAAGTATTACTCATTCATGTATATTTTTTGGATTATGAGACTAACAATGTAATTGCATCTTGAAATGCCCAATCAAGCTTTGGAAAACTCCTTTCTTTTGAACTAATGAAATATATTTATGCTTTGCTCATGACTTTCCAAGCTTCTGCATTGCATTTTCAAGCATTCATGGAGGTAAAATCTATGTTCTGACTTCAGGGGAAAAACTATATTAATCTAGGCTGATTTGGATAAAGTTGTCTTTTTGGAAGTTGTAGTTTATCCTCTTAGCTTTCCAATGATATAAAGTATGTAATTTTTGGAGATCAGATTTGAAGGATATGATTGCTACAATTTAGTGTCGTGGCATAGGGTGCATGTAGGACACTTTATAGCCTTTTCTAACTTGTTCTAACAGAAAAAGAGTGCTATGGTGTTTTAAAATGGGAAGAAATAGTGTGATAAATTAAAGATGAAATGGAGGTGATAAAGGGAGTTGAACGCGTCCAAAAATTTATGATGAATGTGTATAAGTTTGAATGTTACGTTTTTGGGTTGATGATCATACATAGATTATGATTTGGTTGTAAATGATATTGAGCTATAATGGAAGTGATAATGAAGGGAAAATGATGAGAAAAATAAGTTAGAAATGATAGATATGCATAATATGGGTCATAGGTAACTTGTTAGAGTTGGAAATCTGGAATTGGCCCGTAAATGTCCATTAGGCAGACCTTCTCTGGTATTTCAGCGTTCCAACTCTATTCATGTCTGTTTGAGGGGACATAAGTCCGCTAAGCGACATTCTCGGGATAGTTTTCTAAATGTGCAATTTTAACCCTCTAGATGGCAAAATCTCTCTTTTGGGTCTTCACAGAAGTTGTAGAACGCGAACTCTTATTCAAAACCTTACTTGAATGACCTTAATCCAACATTCATAGTTAAAGTTATGCCTATTGTCCCAAGTCATGTACATATATATCTTGTGGACGTATCAATGCTTTCCTATGATACATTTAGGCCTGAATGGAGCTTGAAATGTACTTAGTTTGCTGTGAAAATAAGAGATAAAAATGAGTGATATGTTAGGGTGATGATTGAAGATATAAACATAAGAATGGATTGTCGTATATCAAGTGTTCAAATATGAAATGTTGGGATGTTATGAGAATGAAGATGAGCCTATATTGGCTAATGAGAGTCCATTAAAAGAACCCTACAGAGTGATGCGCTCACGTTTGTCTCATAAGTTAGACTCAAGAAATGGGGCCTAACATAGAGGGGGGTGGATGTCGAATAGGATGAGGAAGAGTGATGTGCTGGAGAAGGTAGGGGTTGGGGAAGGGAGGAGGGTTTGAGGAGTAGAATCAGTGAAGTTGTTTTGAAATTTGAGAGTAATGGTAGGAAATTAGTCTCCATTGTAAGGTTGGAGACCAACAGAGCATCAAGAAGGTGAAGGTGGTTCAGATTTAGAGTTAGGGTTTGAGTGAGTGTGTAGGAAGTTAGAGAAAAGCTAGAGTTTCTCTCTCATCCCATTCTATGGATCTCTTTATCTTGAGCCTTTTAAGACTTTAAAAAATTCTTATGGATCCCTATTAATTAGCACTACAAAAGAGACTGTAGAAATGCAAGTATGAACCCATTTAATGGATCTGTCAGGGTAACCAAAAGGCTTAAAGAGCATAAATGATGAATTTCTAGCCTACTGTGTCAAAAGACTTGGTAAAATCAATTTCTAGAGCACAATTATTAATATACAACTTGGTATTGTAATCTTTGAAGAGTTCTAAGGCAAGCATTATGTTATCCCATATGTTTCTTCCAAATACATACGCTCCTTGGCTTACGTTTATCACCTCAAGAAGAAATTGTTTCAACCTATTTGTTAGGATTTTTAAGATAATCTTATATATAACTTTAGAACATGCAATACATCTATAGTCATTGAGGCTAATTGGATTAGAGACTTTTGGAATCAAACATAGATGGATTTAATTAAGTTTAGTGAGTAACCTATCAATCCTAAAGAATTCCTTTATTGCCTATATAATCCTACGACCAATTAGATCCCATTTGTTTGAAAAAATCTGATATTGAGTCTATCTGACCCTTGAGCCTTGTCTAGATATCAAGAGAATAATACTATCTTGATTTCCTCACTAATAACTTCTGTAAACAATGATACAAGATGGGCTTGTTTTATAGAGCCCTATATAGTTCTTAACAAATCTTCAGGAATTATAAGGTGTTGTATCAAGTATCTGTGATTCCCAAGTGATTTTTAGCTAGTTCCTTAGGCTTTGTCTGTTCCTAAGCAAGATTTCTAGAAGGATCAATTAGTGATACAATTTTGTTCCTACTGCCCCTCCCCTAAATAACACTATAGAAATATTTGGTATTTCTATCCCCTTCATGAAGCCATTGTATTATGGATTTTTGCTTTATTTAGGAGTTATAAGCTTCTAGAACCTTAAAGTACTTCTACAGTTCAAAAGTTTCTTTTTCCTCAGAGCTATATCATTTGGTGAGTTAGATAAAGTCCATCGAGCTTCCATTAGATTTTTCGGTGCCAACCTTTTGTCTTATAGCATTGGATCAACACTATTTTTCAGTTGAGAAACATATTATTCTTTAATGGCTTTCAACTTTTGCATACATCATAGGTTTTAGAACCGTAATAAGTTTTCTCCACATCTCTAGAAATTATTGAGTCGAGTTGGGGATGCTTAAGGAGTGAATTAAAGAATTTGAATGGGTATAAATGACTTAATATGAATGTTAATAGTAATAAGGGTGTGACATAAGAAGAGTGGTGGTTCAAATGTGACAAAGCCCTCACCTAAGTTTGCAAACCATAAACTATTAATTAAACACATGTTAAGTTTTCTTTAAAGCAATCCCTCCTATTTTAATAATTACTCTAAATAAAAAGGCTCCATAGTATCTAAGATCCACTAAACCTAGAGAAGAAGTAAGGTTGATAAGTTCTTTTACATCATAGTGTGAAGTACCCTTACCGCCATTTGATTCAAAGTGTGAAAGTATGCAATTGAAATCTCCAGCAATCATCTAAGGCATAACCATATTGGCCTATATCTTCTTTAGCTCCCTTTATAAACTAGCTCTTTGTTATTCCTAATTAGCAATATAGATCATAGAGATGGCTAATGGGATATTACTAGCTTTCAAAATGAATTCATAATGAATAAGCTTATCAGAGCAAAACCAAGCGGATAAATCTAAGTGAGGAGGATCAAAAAAGACAATGACTCTTCTATTGGGGTCCTTTGAATGGTTACTGAAAGAGGTCCAATTTCAAGCAAAAATTTTAGACCTTTAAGAAAATTGTCTTCCATTGTTTTGGTCTCCATGAGACTAACAAAATAAGGTTTTTTAGCTACCAAGAAGTTCTTTAGAGCTAGCTATTTATTTAGACAATTAAGTCCTCAAAGATTCAATATAATGCTAATCATCAGGAGTCATTGGATTTGGTTTTTCTCCTCTTTTATTGACGATTCGGATTATAGTTCCATCCATTCCTCAAGTTGACACTTTACCTTAGGATCATATTCATCCCTTTTAGTTTCAATAATTAGGTTCTCCATAAGCTCCTCATTACTATATTCTATAGGAAAGGATTAAGTTACCTCATTCCTTATAGTGTCCTCATCAGCTAAAGTAATCTTGTTCCTTACAAAATGCTCAGTAGGTGATTTATGAGACAATGTCTGCTCTAAAGTAGTTTCATTACTTTTAGAAGATTGTTTTTCTATTATGACTAGTTCAGAATTACCAAAATTGCTGACAAGAGGTTCCTGACTCAATTGCTTAAACTAAAGGCTATATTGGAACCAATTTTGTTCTGTAAGATTGGTAATAGAGAAAAGGCTTCCTTTTGGTTTGATAATTGGATAAGTCGAGGCCCCCTGATCAAAATTCCTTAAGTTATGGCTTGTTGGAACACTATCCTTGTCTATTCTAATGTTAACTCGTTTATAAAAGGGGGACAGTGGGATAATTTCCCTCCATAACTGTAATTTCTCCTTCCTAATTACACCCCTAATCTTGGAAGCAAGGATTCTTATCAATGCCTCAACCAACCCCCTGGTATATTTAATTTATCAAGATTTAGAGATTAGTCAATTCCTACAACCTCTAAGGTTGAATGGTCCTTAATTGTAAGGCATGGAGCTGTCATTCCTAGTTACTCTTTCATATTGTGGTCTGCTACTTTAGATAAATTAAGCACATTGGATAAATTGCCTTACATAGCTACTAGTACTGATTGCATCCTATATGGCTGAGAGGTGGAGTTTAAAGAACACCTTTTTTTCCTTTTTGATCTTTCTAAAGTCATTTAGAGTATAATATACGATCCCTGCTTGCAATCTAGTATGGGTAGTAAGTTTATGGATGTTATTGAATGCCTACTAAAGATGAAAGGTTCTCCCTTGTCTAGTAAGGTGGTACTTATCATTTCTTTAGCTTCGACTATCAAAGAACTATGGAGAGAGCAGAATCTAAGGAGATTTTAGAGTAAAATTCATAATAGGGATGAGATTACGTCCTCCCTAATATATGGAATTAGGGAGCAACTACTCTGTATATCAAACAGAGTAAGTCCTAATCAGCAATTTCATGAAGAATCAACTAGTGTAAGCAATCAACTAATATTAATCAAAAGTAAAAGACCACTTATATGACTGACGAATAGGTGAGCTGAGCATGGTGGTATAGTTGGGGGAATCCATCTCTATGGTGATAGTTGAAATTCATCAGAGATAAGGAGAACTAATTTCAGGCCTCAACAAATATTTTAAGGTCTACCATATGTGGATGGATGCTACACATCACTTAGAGAAGAGTCGACAGATCCCTTCTGAAACTAGACGAAGGACTTCCCATATTAGTATAATCTCTAAAATTTTTGAGTAGAACAGAAAGTGGTAAATATTATTGGAATACCTAGATAAGAAAGCACTTGATGAACTTTGTAACAGAGGCAAAGGCATTGCGTGGTTGGTCAAACTTTTCATCATAAACCAAAGGATTTGAGTGCCCTAAAGAAGAGGAGGATTCGATGTTCTGAGTTTATGCAATTAGACATTGGTGGGGAGTAGGGAGACAAATCCCTAATTTAGGAATCCTTTCTCTGGAGGCTTCGACAAGCTTAACAAGTTTACTATTATCGTAGCTCTTTATTTCTATCTCTATAGTGCATGTATTTGTTTCCCAAAGATATGTTGTTTTTGGCTAATGATGTTCTTTGGTGTTTTACCCTCTCTTATAAAGACGTTTAACCAATAATCTAATTCTTGACATTTTTTTAAAAAATTGCTAATAAGAGCCATCATAATACCATTATAGTTATTATATGCTAGCTAAACGATGTCTTCCACTCCTGCATTTGCCTTTTTGGCTTCAATTTTCTTAGGCATACAGAATTTGATGGTGTCTTTCAAATAGTGAGTTACCTAAAAACTTACATATCATTTAGCTCTAATCTATCCAACTTGAAGTTTATTTCCCATTTCCTTAAGAAAATAGGTTTACCTTGTATATGTAATGGGCCCAAACTCATAATCCTTTGCATTATTTCTTTTAAGGAGAAGTAGGAAATAAAGAGTTCATCTTCAGTTATCAGTGTGTTCACCAGGTCCTATTCTTTTCAATTATGATTAGCCCATTATAAGAAGTAACCAATAAGGGTAGATCTCCCTTTGCTCGCTCCTTTCCTTAATATCTCTGGTAGAGGTAAGACATGTCCTTTTTTAGTCAATGGTATAAAATGAAACTTTCCAAAAGTTTCTAGATCTCCTACAACTCTTCTACAAGATGGTTTATCTAATTATTGAGCAAAAGGAAGGTTGATAGGTTCAAGCAATTTGGACAGGCTGGGAAGTCTTCATGTAATAGATGGGATGTAGAACTTGCTTCTAGACCAGACGGGAGAGTCGAATGAGTTTTAATTGGCATTTTACTTATAACAGTAAATTTTCAGTGGTTAAGTCAAAGTGGGAAACGAAAATAATAAGAGGTTTACTTTAAAATGAAAGGAACCTGGTTTAGACCGGTCAGTGAGTTGAACAAAGATAAAAGATGAGGAACAATGAGACTTTAAAGACAGACAATGGATGGTAAAGAGAGGTATGTATGCAATGATGAAGCAAGGGACATCAAAGAGGGAGGCTAGATCAGTCATAGAAGGACTCGAGTGAGGTGAGAAGAATGAGAGAATCATGCCATCTTTTTTTACTTCTTTTGAAGGTTATTTGCAAAAAAGAAACATATTATAAATTTTTAAATAATATGTGCCATCAAAAGATGAAAAACAAGAGATAATTAATAAGAGATATTACTAAGAAATGGGTCTATATAGAAGAGTGTATGCAATCTCCTTAGTTTTGCGAATTCGTGGAGAACAAGTTGATGGTCGTTTGTATGGAATAAGGTTTGAAATCTAATTACTAGTTATGTAATGAATTGAAACAAATGAAAGAAATAAGTCAAGTATATAAGAATTTTGTCAAACTTAGTGACTTATTGTTTAATACAAATGTTAGCAATTTTTTTGTCTTTTCTAAAATTTGATTTTGTTAACCCTTTATGGATACTTTTGGATGGAACAACTTGCAAAAAAGCTTAAGATAAAAAAAGTAAACACCAAGTAATCCTAAAAATGGTTTCTAAAATGCAAAAGATAAAGTATTTTTTATTAAGTAGGTGAATCCTACTATGAAATACTAATGAGAATTTGTTTTTGCAATTATTATTATTTTGCAATATGTAGAAAATTTTCTATTGAAATGAGTATACCAAACTTAAAAAACAAGAAGAAAAGAACATAATTGTGGGCTTCACAGGTCAAGCTAAAGAGCAAGGCAAAGAATAAGTTGTTTAAGATTTGTTTAGCAACTGTAGTTTATAGTATAAGGAGGGAAAGGAACTTAAATCTATTTGGATGAAAGCGAACAAAATAGGAGGAGTTACTCTAAAGGACAGTGATGAAGATAAGATAGGCATTGATGGCTAAGAGGCTTCACCTCAAACTATCTCAATGCATGAAGGAGAGATGGTGCCTATAAACTAAGCAAGAATTAAAGTACTTGTACACAAAATGGATAGGTACTGAAATGAAATAGATGGGATGGAAGCACTCTTTCTAATATGCAAAGAAAGTGTGGATTATCTTACATCATCTTTACATTAAAAATTTTTAAGAAAATACTCAAGTTAAATACTCCAAATTACACCTACACTTATGATTTCATACACAACAATCTCCACCTTATCAAATATAGTCTTAATATATTGGGTTGTAACTATGTCTAATAGTTCATGCTGACATAAAAAAATTAAAGAAAATACTCTAGTTAAATACTCCAAAATTGCACCTGTGTTTATGATTTCATACATGACAATCTCCACCTTGCCAAATATAGTCTTTATATATTAGGTTATAACTATATCTAATACTTCTAGACATTAATCAACTACATTCTCTAAAGTGATAACATTTTCTAATATGATCTGACTAGATGCAATGAATCCATATATCTTTCTTTAAAACTTTTGTAGTCCTTTGAAGGCATTTGGATCCCTATCATTGATATAAGAGCATATGTGATTGAATATTACCAATAATATCTCCTTGGTCGTCTAATAGTTCATCTCACTCTATCTATGGATACATTATGTTAATGTTTTTTTCTTAACATTGTTCCATCTCTCGAAGTAAAATTCTTATATCCTTTAACGTTTGCTCCAAAGTATTAGAGTTCAATATGTACCACCTTTGAACCAATAATGCTCTTTACTAACCTTGTAATATCCTTTCCATATTTTTGTCTTAACATATTTTGCTCCCTAAACATTACACCTTTAAAGGTTATCTTAGAGGTTTTTTACCAATTATGCAAAACTTGAAAATGTCCACATTCTAGTGTTTGTCACCCTTCAATAAGCTGCGTATATGAAATTTTGTCAACTCTTGCTTACTTAGGTGACCTAGACATAGGTACCATTACATAAATATCTTCATTTGACTCAATTACTGTTGGACCCCATTTTCAAAGTCCAACTCTTGATCATTATCGATTCATCTTCTTGCTCTGATACCACAAATGTTGGATCCCGTTTTCGGAACCCAACTCTTAATTAGAATACATATATCATAACCTAACATTTTATCAGAAATATCATAATACTCTCTAATACATTACTTACAACAAATTTTCATCACTCACATTTCAATTC
>JAOSBN010000179.1:9963957-9999076 GCA_027563595.1 Erythroxylum suave | reverse complement strand
TACACAAATTCAATTTCATTTTTGTTTTCATTCTACTTCTAACTTTCACCTCAATTCTTCCCATTTCGAAATTTCTTATCCACTAAGAGCACCAAAGCAAAAAAAATATGAACCTCTCCACATTTCTCATTTATTGGTTCTAGTCTTCTAAGAAAAGTTTGGGGTCCAACAATTACTATAGCTTGCCAACCTATAAATCTGCTCCCTATTAATATGTAGACTTTTTTGTCAATTTTGGCCCTTTTTATTATAGTCATCATCTTTTAAACACATTAATATTCTCCTCTTCAGTCTTATTATAAAATCATTTACATTTAGAGTTTCTAAGAAATACCATGTTCTTCATCAAATCTAGTATAAACCAGACATCATTCAACATCCTAATCATACTATAAAGCGTCTTAATCCTAACATGTTATATTATAATGATTTTGTAAGTTTTATCAATTCCCCAATCAAACAATTAACTAATTATTATTTGGTGTCATGTGATGTGAACATCATGTATCCAAAATCTATAAGTCCTATAATTGATTATTTAAATTGTATATCATGTCTCCATTAGTGAAATTTTAGTCCTTGCTCTACACTTTATCAACTTACCTTAAGAAATTATCAGTTTTTCTTTTGTCCTTCAACTCCTTATTTAGATATTTTCTCCTAATATGCCTGATTTGTTCGCATTTATAACACCAGGCTGTCTTCCCACCCTTGGATTTAGTGAAACTCTTTTTATATAAGCCATCTTTCATATGGTTTATCCCACAATTTTGGTTTCCCCTCGTATATAGTCCTTTAACTTGGGAGTTTTCACCATTATTAAGTTTCTGTTGGTTGTGAGCCAATAGTGTTATGGTGATGTCCTCCAATTGTCTCTCCTTATCCAATATGAGCACAGTCATTAGATGTTCATAAGAAAGAGATAAAGAATAAAGTGGAATCATTGCTTGATCCTCATCCATAATAGTTAATTTGAGCCTTATCATATTAATGATTATTTAATTAAATGTGTTGATATGTTGATCCAAAATTTTTCCTCCTACATCTTTAGCCCATAAATTTTTTGCTTCAGATACGACTTATTTATGAGAGACTTCGGTATGTATCGATTCTCCTGCTTCTTCCATAACTTTATAGCAAAGGAATTTTCACAATGTGATATATGACCTAGTCTATCAAAAATAATTGAATGTTTCCAACTACTTGTACTTGCATCTCCTCTCAATTGAGCTCATCTATGTCTTCCAACTTATTCTCTTGTAACCCTTTAATAAGTCTTAGGTGCAAACAAATAATTCACTATTTGTTGTCACACTCTAAAAATTTTTTATTCTATTTAAGTTTCCTATTTTAATCCTTTTAATAGAAGTTATTGATACCTTAATTGCACACTAATACCACTTTTTTAGAAATTAAAGTTTATGCAATAAGAATATATTTAAAACAAACAAACAAATAAAAACCATCAAGAAGATTTTGAGTTTCGACCAGTTAAGTTTGCCTACATCCTTAGAATCCTAAAGCAGCTAATTTTACTATTAATAAATAACTCTCCATTTGATGAAGATTACGTATTTCCTTTATATAGATTAAGTTTGTACAATTATACCAAATTATACACTCTGGCGAGTATAATTCTACCCAACTTGCTCTTACTAACCCTAACCATGATTCTAACAAGTCCTAGAATCCTTTTAGAGTTTATACTATAGCAAAAAAAAAAAAAACATGTTTTTAGATAAGCTTGACTTTCACAAATATAGTTTGGGTCATGACTATGTCTTAGGTTATGGATCTCACTATTTCACTTTGTATATAGACATGGGTTCAACCATACTTATGTTTTTGGATTGTGGATTTTGTTACTTTTCTGTGCACTTAGACATGGCCTATGACATGTTTGTATCCTAGACCGTGTCTCCTACAAAAGTACTTTTCACCACACTAATACACCTGTGTCTTTAGCCTGTGTCTTCACTTACGATTTCTAGAATTAAACGCACGTTCAGCTATGCTAGCTTCCTAAATCGTATTCACCCAATTACTTTCTATAAAAACACCTGTGCTCTTCTTGAAATGCTCCAAGATTACACAACTTTTGTATTAAGTGTAATATGTATGTTTTTACTTTTAATTATTTTTCCCAGATAACTACATAGATTGGACATCTAACAAGCTTTATATTGAATCTAGCTTTATAATTAATACAATTTAGATGTTTGAAAAGAATTTCAATATATTAAACTTTAAAAAATTTGGGCCTGGATTGTACATCACATTTGGAAGATCATCATTGTAAATATAAATTTCATTTGATGTTAGTCCATTTTATAACTTATTATACAATATTGAAGAGAAGGCAAATTACTTATTATTTATTCCATGAAAGCTTAAACTACTAAAACTTATTTATATCCTGATAACCTGACAATAACAAACATGGAAATGAAGGCATAAATAGTAGCTCTTCAAATAATGTACCACGAGATATTAACCATGGAATGCTAACAAGCTATTGCTAAATTATGTTTCCGCAGGATTTTTTTACAATCCAAACAAAAAGCATTTATCGTGAAAAATGAATCTTGGAAAATTGGAATTGAAGAGAGGTATATAGCAAACACAGATTACTCGTTGCCTTTTAAACCTAAAGTACAGAAAAGTTAATCCAAAACTCATTAGACCCCTAAGCATTATTACACAAAACTAAAGATGATAGAAGTATGTTAAAGGATCCATTTTGTTGTTCAACATATGAAGAACCGAGCGTGTGTGTGTGTGTGTGTGAGAGAGAGAGAGAGAGAGATTGAAGTTGAAATGAAACAAAAAGAAAACCCATTAATCAATTGAATATTTATCTAACAACAAAAACATTAAACATAATCCATGTCTTTAATTCATAGATTAAAATAACTGCGTACGTACAAGATTGATTGTCCATAAACAACCAATGTTTAATATAATACATAATCATTGTCATTAAACATAATAAAAGAAAACATTAATTGACAGTGAAAAAATTATTTTATGCACAAACTGGGTTATATATTGTTACAAAGTAGTTGTCACCAAAAAAATGTGTAAAAAGAAAGAAATCTGAGCAATTAATGGCCTTACCACTATATTTCGCACGCCCAAAACTTGAAAATTCATGTTTGTTCAATGGAAGTCCACTCTCCAGGATTACAGAGGTTTTAGTCTCAACATTAGCCGCCTGCATAAGCAAGAAGATAGGTCAATGACTTGTTTGACGGTCTATTAAACCTAATGTTATCATCTACTGTCGGGACACGTCCAAATAATAATCAGGTCCTGTATTTCATAAAATATTAAAGAGGAAACAATCAAGCTTTATGGTGTATGTCAATTTGAAGTGTTTTCTCTGGACAAGAGATTCTATATATGATTTAGGTGTGTAGATGAGCTTAACATTGTTCAAGCACTTGAGAGCTGATTACTTAAAAATGTAGGCTGAGTCCTGCTTTCTTTGATAGATTAGACTATTGTTATATTGAAATACTGATAGTAATTCATATAATATATACTTATATGACATGAGCAGAGATCGCAACATTAACACAATTGACATTTCTTTTTGAAGAGAAATTAATAAATAGACATTTGAAAGTTTTATTATTAAAACAGTAGCAATTCTATTGAACTGGTAGAACTTCTGTTCAAGTTAGGCATGGCACATTAAGGAGGAACAAGGAAATATATCTGCATGATGTGACCTTCCTCAAAAATCAGTCATGAATTGCCGTAGTCATGCAAGTTTTGGATAAGGCAAAATTCCCCAATTATAGTGTTTATGGTCTCTGCTGGAGCTTCTACTATTTCTGCCACAACTCCTTAATTTCCACTACCCATCTCCTCTTTGTTTAGGGAACACACAACTACAAATGGAGACAAAAATTATACATGATCGATAGATCAACATACAAGCACAGACAAAAGTAATAATTAATGCAACTCCTTTTTGGCTTTTGTTTTTAATCAAATCAAAATTTTAATATAATTACGTATATATTACATGTATGTTGACATATAGAAAGACTATTTTATACGATAATTTACCTCAATAATGTTGATAATAAATTTACTAATAAATTATATTTTAACAAGTTGAAATTTTGAATATTTAATTATTATTATTATTATTATTATTTAATTTTTATTATTATAATCGATATATTGGGTGGAGACCTTTTTTTTTTAATAAGATAGATCTGTTATTGATAAAGGCTAAGATAATAATCCCAAACCATAAAGACTAGTTATTGTAAAAATTTAGATTCTACACGAGGCTTTACGGGATCATAATAGTTGGCAAAACTGCTCAGACCGCACTTTCACCATCCCACGAAAATGGTGGTTCTGAAGTCGGCTTCGAGCCCATATCTGGACTCCGGACCCTACATGCGAACGGAGTGTTGAAGCCGGCGGAGGAACAGCCAGACCATAAACCTAAACAAAGTTTTAAACGAACGGATGCTTTTCAGGAGATTTACCTTCGACGGACTTTTTGGACGGCTGGCATCGAAGCACAAGCAACAATAAAGATTAAAGACCGTAAATGAGATGGACCCCATGTCAGATATCAAACTGGTGGCTAAGAAAAAAGCAAGGGTCACTATCAAAAACGCCTCACCATTGGCTTTTGAAACCTGTGGCCATAGGTGAAGAAATGTGGAGTCAGACCCGGAAACCAAAACACCCTCTTTCATCGACTGTAATGTCCTACGACTGTGAGAGCTTCTTAAATCCACACGTCGTGTATTATCCCTTCTGGAATCTACTTGTAAGGACCCCCACTTTATCTTCATTCGCCAATCTTAGTCTCTCTTTAACCGTCGTCACAATCAAACAATATCAGGAGGTCCAGGACGTCCTCAGACAATACCAACAAAAAACAATCGAAGAAACAACCTTAAGCAAGAGAGAACGTAACTGTCACCTGTCCAATCATTGACACGTTATCATTGTTTCTTGTTGGTAGCGCTGGTGTTTGTTATATCTCTTAATTTAATTAGGCTTTGCTTTTTTTGTGAAACTGGGAATGAATCTTCTTGTGTGGTGATTGGAGAAATGAGAGTGGGAGTGAATTATGCGTACCCTTTGTGATGCTTGTGAGAGTGCTGCCGCCGTTGTCTTCTGCGCTGCCGATGAAGCTGCCCTTTGCCGTACCTGTGACGAGAAGGTTTGCTTCCTGCTATTTTGGATACTATACAGTTGATTACTTCAGTCTTTACATTTTTTTTATCGAAAAGGATTGAACTTGAAAGGTTTGCTTTAATGGAGTGTCACTTTTAAATAGAAGACTTCCACTTATTAATCAAGTTTATTGCTCTATTTTGAAGAATAAGAGTGATTTGTTACTTCAAGATTGAAACTTTTTGATACCTTGCAAGTTAAAAGATGAGTCTTTTGAAATCCCGATGTTGGTCTAGATTACCTTGGTCACCATCGTTTCTCTTGGGTTTGAATTACGATCACAAATGGGGTTGGCAGGTCCACATGTGTAATAAACTTGCTAGCCGGCATGTACGAGTCGGTTTGGCAACTCCAAGTGATGTTCCTCGCTGTGACATATGTGAAAATGCACCTGGTATATGAGTCCTTATTACCATATATATAAATACTCTCTTTTTGAGCTGAAAACATCATTTGGTGTTCTTGCAAGATTGTCACAAACTTATGCTCTCTGCGTGGAAAAATGTTGCAGCTTTCTTTTACTGCGAGATAGATGGAACATCTCTTTGTTTGCAATGTGATATGGTTGTTCATGTTGGTGGTAAAAGAACGCATGGAAGATATCTGCTACTGAGGCAGAGAGTTGAGGTATCTAATTGTGACTTTGAAAGAATTGCCTCTTACATTTCCTTCATTTATGCAGAAACATGCTTACTTCCCCTTCTATGTATTCTGTAGTTTCCAGGGGATAAACTCGAAGACCCAGGTTTACAGCCTATGGACCGGGGTGAACCGATGAAAGGACAAAATGACTCGTCTAAGCTGACAATAGCAGAAAATCGAAAAACTCATCGGGCCTCTCCTAATCCAATGTCTGATGGAAATTCTGATGGGGTTGCCAAGATGGATAATAAAATGATCGATTTGAATATGAAGCCTCATCGGGTACATGAGCAAGCTTAAAACGATCAGGTTAGTCGATGGAGTCTCCATCCAAGTGGATCTTGAATTTTTATTTATTAACTACTTTGTAGACTCCTAGGAGCTAATAAGACTCTTCAGCCTTCGGAAGTCAAGAAGTATTAGACAAAAACGATATACTGGTGAAGGACTAAAAGAACTAGTGTCTACCAAAGTTTGATTTGATTAAATTTTCAAAATAATACTAACATTTGATGGTGAAATAACTTTTGCGTTACTTTGTGTAGCTGTAAGAATTCATCAATGATCTATGAATTTCAGAGATTTTCTTAAATAATCTTTGAAATTTGAAGTGACGGTTGGTCCTGTGGGAATTTAATTCAGTAACATTTTAACTACAGATAATGATGTAGATAATCCATAAAACTGACATTTCCTGTGGGTTTATGTTTACTGGAATCAACATTACTTGTGTGGGGAGTGAAACTCGGACATTAAGAATTCCCATGGATGATATATGATTGACTAGAAGGATAAGATCATGTTGGAAAGAAAGTATTATGAGATTTTACGAGAAATCTCAGTTTTCACATACCAAGTACGAGAGATGATATCCATTTAGTTTTATTTCCGCGACATATACAAGTGACGAGATAGAATCTAGGATGCATCAGACAGCATCAATTGATCTTTTCAACAAAAAACACATTTTTTTCTAGTATCTGAATTACCTGATTTAGTGGAGGCCTCTCCCTTTGTACATCACGAAGTTGCAACTAGGAGATCATTGTCAATTACAAACCAGCGAAACAAATAATCACAGAAGTTCAGATGATTAAAGTTCTCGACTTGGTAGTTCAGTTCTACCATTTGGCAATTAGCAGAAATAAGCATCTACTAGGGACAAGGAATTAGATGGTATTTCTTTACTCAAAACTTTGATGTTAGCAGTCAAGTCCACTGTCTACAGTATGAATCCGTTCATTCTAGTTACTGATTCTGCTGAATCAATTAACTTATAACTTCAGCAGACCTCTGTTGACAATTCTTTCTTCTTTTTCCGCAGGAGCAATCATCCTTTTGTTAGCATTTACCGTCAACAAGCTGATAGTGTCGATGGCTAGAGGAGAAAAGTGGTCTCTTTATGCTTTCATTAAATAGTAGTCAATGTTTCAACTTTCCCCTGTTTTTCTAGTGAAATATGACGTTCTTGTTAGTGTTCGAGGAGGTATGTTGATGTAGTGTAGCTTAGTTTCAAAGGGCCCTGGACAAGACCAAGTTTTTCTATCCCAAAAGTAAAAGAATGCAATTGACTACTGTGAGTTGCATGGTCATTAGTTTGAAACACTATCTACACACTGGCCAGGCGCTCGTGTACTATGCAAATGGCATTTCATAAAACCCGATCTTTTGTTTTGCTGCTTTGGTCAATTAAGTTTTTTTTTTTCTGGTTTTGAATTATGAAATATCATGTCTGAAAGCAGAACTTGACTTCTCAGGCATTTAGAAGCTCATCAAGTTTATGATCCAAATGTCAGACCATAAAAGATTTTAAGATCATGTTTGTCCCCGTCCAATTATAAAAAGACGTCTCTTTCACCTGTTTGTCTTTCTGCACGCAGAAGAGGTAAAATGATTTGTGCCTTCAAAGAAAAGTAACAAAACTTGTTGATACTTACAAGAAAAGTAATGCCAAAATCAACTGAGGGCCATTGATTTCCTTAGGAATTGAAAACTTACTAAAAGAAGTGAGTTGAAAACTTTCTTTTTTGTTTTGGATCTTCCAAATCATTCCCGCAGGAGATTCGGACTCATTTTTTTCTGATCCTTCGATAAAAAGATTTATTCTCTTCTTAAAAAATAAGAGGTAGAACCAATAAAGATTTCTTTTTCGATTCATCCTAACTTTCCATTCAACTTCCTCAACTGGTTTGCTATTTCTGGCCTACTTTTCTTCCACAGGAAGATGCATATACCTTTAAGATAACATCCTCTAATTCTTAATTCTTTGTCGTTGAAAAAATTTTAACTCATGATTTTGACAGAATAAAAAGATTACAAATTATATCAAATATCATATTTTACTTGAGAAAAAAACAAACATATTCAGACCATTTTTCTAAAGACTTCTAGTTTCTAATTAATTATTTTATTAAGAAAAATTATATTTAATAATTATTAATAAAATATATTGAATAGTTTAATATTAGAGATGTTAAAAAAGATCCGGCCTAATTTTGGCAGCCGGGTCATAGGTCAAGGTCGGGTGACGTCGTTTTAGAAGTTTTTCTTTAAAAAACCTAGCCCATCCCAGTCGTGGCCCTTTGGCCATGGGCCGATAAGCCTGTGGTCAAACCAGGCAACCATGATCGCTGACCGTGGCCCAACCCAACCATTGGCATCTCTATTTAATATGATGATAAATTAATCTTTCATTAAAAGAATAATTAAATGATTAAATTTTTATTTTTGATTTTTTCTATATTTTATAAATAGTTAATAATTAGCTCAATTGATTACATTAATAGATGAAATTATAGATGTTAGTTTTTATTTAGCATATTTATATCATATTAGTTATATCAAAACGTTTATATAAAATTTTATTAATAAATAAAAAATTAATTACTTATTGATAAAGAAAGTAATAGCTCGCCAAACTTTTAAATAGTGAAATGATTGTAATTGTCTTCTTATAAAAATAAGTAATTAATTAATCTTTTAATTTATTAATATTATTATATAATTTTAATTAAAAACTAATATTAAATTTATTAATGTATTATTCTTTATCAGTAAAATGTATTTTATTAATACAAACTTATGTTACATATTTAAAATTTATATATAAATAACATGATATTAATATGGTAGATAAAAATCAATAGTTCCATTTAAAAATAAAATATATGAATAAAAATAAGAGTTATTTATAAAATATAGATTATAAATAAAAATAAACATTATTTTATTTTATTAAAATACATAAATAACTTACTTTTCAGGTTCTACATAATAGAGGATTTTCTTATGAAATTGCTAGAAATACGAGAGATATATATTTTTTCCCACGGGATATTTTAAGCGGGTCTTAATTATAAGAAAACATCTTTAAGTCATTCATATACAGACTAATCCTCGTTTGAATCGAATAATTCCTTTATAAAAGGCAAAATTCTAACTCTAAATTTTAAATAGCTATATACATAAAGAAAATTTGAACCCACAATTTTCCTTAAACCAAGAGAGTGCCTTATCAAATCGCGTGCACGTTAGGTTTAGAAGTACGAGAGATTTACCATACTTTGACGATCTATGAAAGATACATAAATGCAATCAGCTGATTGCTGGGGCGTTTGATTAGGGACATGATCCTTTCTGCCATGTACCCGGTCCCTATTCTATGCTAATGGTATGGATCAAGTGGCTCAGAATAGGGACAGGTACATGGCACGGAAGATTTGAGGGCGTTTGATTATTTAAAGTTGCTCTCTGTTCACTTCCTTAATGAAAGTCCAGCTATTTATCCGAGGAATATTTTGAGGTCACAAACGACATCCTCAAACAACAAGGAAGCACTGCCAAGTGGGAAAACATAGCTGGTAAGTATGAACTTGGTCGCAGATTTGGTACTCTTTACGGTATCTCTGTCGGTTCTCACGACGGTGTCTCATGGCTTTGTGTCGCAACGTGCGCTGCTTCAACGCTTGTCGGGAAGCAGCAAGTACTTGACCACCGACGAGCTCTGGTTCAATCAAACTCTCGATCACTACTCTCCATACGTAGCTTCCTTCTCCAAATTTCTCTCTGAAATGGGATTTTATAACTATTCTGTTTAAAGTTTGGTGATGTGAGTTATAGAGTTATGGTGTCTGCAGGATCATAGACGGTTCGAGCAGAGGTATTATGAGTATCTTGGCCACTTTGGAGCTCCTGATGGGCCTATCTTTCTGAAAATTTGTGGCGAATCTTCGTGCAACGGAATAGCCAATGATTACTTGAGTGTGAGTCTTATATTGGGTGTCAATTACTTGATAAATTCAGAGAGTAGTTCTCAGTGGTTAGTTTGATTAATGGAAGCAAAGTTGGACGAGTTTTCACATGCTGTTATTGTTGGCGTGCATTGTTTGATGAGCCCAAGGTTCCTAACTTATAAGCTGCTAGTGCTTTTTGGGTTTGGATGGAAATTTTGGTTATTTATAATGGCGAGGAAACTCTCTGGTTAAACTTCGTTGGGTCGTACAGGTTTTGGCAAAGAAGTTTGGAGCAGCTGTGGTTTCGCTTGAGCACCGTTACTATGGAAAGAGTGTACCATTCGATTCTTTAACAACTGAAAACTTGAGATATCTCTCATCCAAGCAGGCGTTGTTTGACTTGGCTGTTTTCCGACATCATTATCAGGCAAGTACTTATTTGATGGTTAAAAGCATTTCTTGTTTTCTATATAGAAGATGATATTATTTTTAGTTACTAGTTAGCGTTAACGAGTGCGCTTCTCTGTAGATATTTAGTCTTGAGAATATGTTTCTGTATTTGAAGCATATGTTCTTATCTTCCCTTTTCTGACTTCTTTTTAGTTGCAAGACAGAAACTAGACAGAAGAGAGAAAGGCCTGATCTTGGAGGGTTGAGTGAATTTTCTGGTTAACCCAAGAAAACACATTTACTCTTCAAAACAGAAAAATACCCTTGGAACAGGTTTACTCAGTTTCAAGTTAGAATTTTACCCCATTTGTTACAGTAGCTCTTTCATCCGTACGAAATTCAACGAACTTGTTTCTCCAACTCTATTGGGGAGCATAGCAACAGCTACTACTAGTCTTATTCTTCAATTTGGTTGACAAATTTTTCTTTGTAGGAAATCCTAAACCACAAGCTCCACAGAACAAATGTTGAGAATCCGTGGTTCTTCTTCGGTGTCTCATATGCTGGAGCTCTAAGTGCGTGGTTTCGTCTTAAATTTCCACATTTAACATGTGGAAGCCTTGCAAGTTCTGCTGTTGTTCTTGCTGTTTACAATTTCGCTGAATTTGATAGGCAGGTAAAGAATTTGATATATATATATATATCTAATCTATGACCTTTTTCTTTTGGGTTGGCTTACTTGAAATATGTGCTTCTGCATCTTGAAGATTTTGTTTTTGTTCTTGTTGTAAGATCATAATTGTTAAGCGACCATTTCACTATAATAGCTTAAGCTGTTGTGTGAGGCCAATTTGATTAGTTTTATATATTCTCTAACACACCCCTTCAAGTGAAAGTTTTTTGGGTTTAAAACTTGCAAAGACTCACTCTACCTTATGCTGAATTAATTAGGTGGGTAGTAGGATTTGAACTCACGATCACTTAGGCGCAGAGGCTCTAATACTGTGTTAAGCGACCATTTCACAACAATAGCTTAAGTTGTTTTGTGAGGCCAACTTAATTGGTTTTACATATTCGCTAACAATAATTATGCTAAATCTATGACCTTGTTCCTTTGGGTTTGATTACATGAAATATGTGCTTCTACATCTTGAAGATTTTGTTTTTGTTCTTGTTGTAAGATCATAATTATGCTATCCTCTTCCAGATTGGTGAGTCAGCTGGTCCTGAATGTAAAGCTGCACTGAAAGAAACTACTCATCTTGTTGAAGAACGTCTTGCATCAAATAAAAAAGCGGTAAAAACATTATTTGGATCTGATGAGGTAAAATTTCTCTCCTATCATTATTTTCTTGAATCATAACAAATGAACCATACTCCAGAAAAGGTTTTATTTAACTCAGTTTCATCTGTACTTTTTCATCTGTTTTACAGCTTGAGATCGATGGAGATTTTCTCTATTTTCTGGCAGATGCAGCAGTTATGGCAGTATGTTTGGTTTCTTTCCATTGTTGTCACCTATCTACTTGAAGTTTTGAATTCATGAAATATTTATGCATATTTTGCAGTTTCAGTACGGAAATCCAGATGTGCTTTGCACCCCTCTGGTTCAAGCAAATAAGGCTGGAGAGGATCTGGTGGTAAGCTCCACTTTCTTTACCTTCTGCTCATCTTTCTGCATGGTTGCATATGTATAATAAAACTAATCTTTTTGGATCAAGTTCAAAGCAGTTTTGTTGACCGGGTACATCTTTGTCCCAGTCTCTAGCTTCCTTGGAAGTTGCTAGATATCCAGATAGCTAAAACCTCAAGTCTAGATTGTGACTAACATTTCAATTTCTGCACATTGTACGGAAACCCCGTTGGACATGTTACATGCCCGATCCTTGTATAAATGATAATACAAGGCATCCAAATCCTAGCATCACATATTACTTACGTCGCCGCTTGCCTGAAATTGAAATATTGGGTTATAAATCTTATCAAGTTAGACGTTACAAGTGGTTTCATGGATAAACTATTTGTGAAGCATGATGATAACATTTTGTCAATTTTCAAGTATAATATCTCATCCTTTTACTTGTTTAATACACTTAAAATGATCACACAAAAATTGCAGGATGCATATGCCAAATACGTAAAAGAGTATTATCTTGGAAGTGTTGGTGCCAAAGTTGAAACATATAACCAAAAACATTTAAAGGAAACTTCTATAACCGAAGATTCTTCAGATCGGTTATGGTGGTTCCAAGCATGTACTGAAGTTGCATATTTCCAAGTGGCACCCTCGAATGATAGTATTCGCTCTTCAAAAGTTGACACAAGGCATGTTTTTATTCTTTTATGTAGCTTCTTGCATTATGTGCTTCTGTATCAAAGTAGTGCATTGTCTCTGTATTATTTTGTTCTTTTCTGCTTTGCCCATTTGAAAATCGATGCTTGCACGTTGCAGATATCACTTGGACCTTTGTAAGAATGTTTTTGGAGAGGATATTTATCCTCAAGTTGATGTAACAAACATATACTATGGGGCTACACAAGTTGCAGGTCCGAACATTAGTCTTTATTTCTCCTCTAGTGAATATAACCAAACTAATTTTGTTCGAACATAGTAGTTAAAAATATCTTCCATGTTCAACTTACAACTTATTTCCCTTTAGTTGTTTTTCGATTACAATTGCTCTGTCTCTTGCACTAACACCTTCCTAAACTAGCAGCAGCCACTTTTGAATCAGCTTAGCTCTTGTCTTGTCATTATTCTAAATTGTAAAATTTTTTAGTTGCATCAGAAAGAGGAATCATTAGTTAGGTGAACTGCATTAGAAGAATTTATGTGAAAAATATAAGCAAATAACTCGGGAAATGGGATTTATTAAGTATATTTCCAATTGTTATATGCAATTATGTTTGCACTCTTGATATTGTTGCTTTTGTGAGTCACTATCAAATACCTGTTAATGGCTGCAGCTTCAAAAGTTGTTTTCACAAACGGTTCTCAAGATCCCTGGCGTCATGCATCAAAAAAGATTTCAACCCCTGATAGTAAGTTCAAAAATTCCTTACTTAGAAAACCAAGCCAAAAGAAAATGAACAAGAAGAGGACTATTTCTATATTTGTATGGATTCCAACTTTTCCAACCTTGACTTTCTCTATTTACAGAGTGACCGTCTTTCAAATTTTTACAGTGCCTTCCTATCTAATCTCTTGTCATAATTGCGGCCATGGAACTGATCTGCGAGGATGTCCCCAATCTCCTTTTAACCTTGAAGGTATGCATGGTTTTTTGTGGTTATTACATAAGTTGTATGTATGGTGAAAACAATTTGGATTAACATGAAAACTATATATGCTTGACGGTTTGGCTTCTAGATTCTTTTTACCTTCAGATGACCTAATCAAGATCATGATCCTATTCAACAAGCAGTCCTGCTATAGAAACAATCTCTTAGAGTTTTTCTGTTAGATCTTAGAAACATCACTTTTTTCACGTTTTCATTATACTTTTGTGAACTTGTCAATTTCGCCTCAGGCAATGCCCAGAACTGTAGTTCCCCTGAAGCTGTTCAGAAAGTAAGGCAGCAAATGATAAAACACATGGACATCTGGCTATCCGAGTGTCAGGCTACTGGTAGGAGCTAAATGTGATTCTGTTTTATACCAGAAATGAAATAATATTAACTGATGTTGGTTCTATGTACTGCCTTCTCAATCGGTACTTAGTTGCTCCTCTGTGAAAGCAACTTCCCACGATGAGCTGTCATTCCTTGTACCCTTGGGACTAACCTGGACAGAAATGTTTACACAATTACATTAATATTTCGCAACAGCACTTCACTCGATCGTGTTCCACGGCTTCTGCAAGGTTATCTATGTATATGATGTTGGTAAAAAGGAACTAAACCTGATTATTACAATTTTGCTCAACTCAAATCATTAAGATTATGTGAATGACTGTTTGATTTTATATTAGAAAATGTAATAGGCTATTGTCAATTTAAAAAAAAATCACATTAATTCAAAAGGAGTTCTTGTAGAAGTAATAATGTGAAATTCATTAATCACATCTCGGTTGTCTTCACCAATTACCTTTATATGATCTGAAGGAATAGGTAATGAACCTGTTGAAACTTCTGCTTTCCTAATTACGCTAAACAGGGAGATGTGCAGTTCTTTTGGTTAACTTTAGGAACTAAAATCAATTTACATTGTACACTCTGCATGCAATGGCCAACGGGTGAGTTACTAAATTTGGTAGTACAAAGAAATTTACCTTCATCCTAATTTGGGGTTCAACTTGTCATATCTTTATGAAACTAGAACGCTATTATAGATTCTTTAACTTGGTCAGGACCTTTAGTTTTGTGCTGATGTATTAACCCTTCTCAGAGTTATGACCTTATGTTCGGTACTCCATTTTACATCCCTTTTTAGAGATATCAAAGTCTTGTTACTTGGAGTACAAATTCCCTTTTTCCTCCACTTTTTCACCTTCCAGCGAAGAGGCAGGTGTATATAGGTGTGGAAAATATTTGGTTATAGATATACAAGAAAAATGAAGTCCTTTTCTAAGCCGAACGTATTAATTTATCTTCTGGTATTCCGTAGAGGAACTTCCACGCACCAGTAACACTAAAAAGACGACATTTCCATTAGCATTACAAGGATGTCCTACCCAGAGCATACATTTATGAACTAAACACTATGGACTACAAGTTTGAGATAGAAGGATCCGTCGCCGCATCTAGACAACCAGTACTGTATGTAGCTCTTGACAAACATTAATTGCTTGGCTTCACGCACTCTCCCTCGCCAGTTTATTTGCCAGCTGAGCTAGAATTGGCCTTAGCGCGAACAAGCAAGGCTTCCTACGCCTCTTTCACATGAACTCTTCCCTCCCACTACACGAGGCAAGTGTTCTGAAGGGCTCTGGTTCGGAGTTTAGTTCAGAGTTGCTTCAACTTCAGACTGCCCCCAGATAAAAACTTTCCAAAAGAAAAACACATTCAATACGTCTACGGAGAATCTATGGATGATTGTTTATGGCAAATTGGCAATGCTTATTCAAGTGAGTTCTCATTCACTTGCCATAATTCCAGGAACAGTCGGTGGGTTCTATGGCATAAGTGTTGGTGTATTTCTATAACCAATTGATTTGATGTAGATTATGATATAATTAAAATTCATTTTTTCTCTTATTAATTAACGTGACATAAAATTCATAGAATAAATATATTTTACATAAATAAAATTATAATAAAATCATAATTATGATATCCATATTATATTTACTTATTATTCTTAATATTAGTGATTACTTTATTAAAACTGGACATTAATAAAGAAGAAGTAATTAATTCCATAGACTAAAGTGCATCAATACTTAAACAAATATATAAATGCTTATCAAAGAATAACTTTATTAAACATGCCTGAATATGAAGCTTTCGATTGGGACATTACTTTTGTGTTTATAGATTTTTTTTCATTATGATAATTTTTTTTCATTATGATAGTTGTATTATTAATATTTTAGACTTGAGATTATCAACGTATCTCATATAGAAATTACTATTTTTATATTACTTATAGTATATTCTATTTAGAGTAGCTCAGCCGATAGTACTTGAGTGTAGTATGCACTATGTGGAGATAATTGAGTAAGTCGATAAAGGATTTGTTACTCTAAATTAGTTAAAGAGAATATTTTATTATTATTAGTGATTTAAGAAAATGTTTGGACATAATAAATTGATATTTGAGAAAGTGGTTATCAAATATCAACTATAAATTATTTGCTAGGTAGCAAAAATGAATATGATTGGATTTAAATAGAGTGTGTACACTAATTTTATACCATATTTTCAATTAGGCATTAGATGACAAGGGAATTAAATTATATGTTTAAAACCTTACATACACATGTTAAGTTAAATCAATTCGACATTTTAAATATTTGGATAAGTTAAAAGGAGATTTATTTTATCTAATTTTAATTCTAACTATGAATTGGAGTCTAATTTATAACCATTCCTAACAAATTATAAACTTAATGGGCACACATAAAGAGCAATTTAAAAGAAAAATCAATTTAAATTAAATTAAACTTAATTGTGAAGTTTGAAAATTTTCATTAATCATATAGTTAGAATTAAATTTCAATCATAATTAAGAAATCTAATTTTAATTAGCTTTTTTTAGAAATAGGAGAAAGGCATAAGAGAATAAAAACTCTGTCTTAATCTTCTTAAAACGTTTGAATTCTTTTCCTGCTTTGTGGATATCATTAGAAGCTAGTCACTTCAATAATTTGTAGTTGACAGTCCAAAAACAAAAATTTTAGAGGAGTTTAATTCAAGTTTGCTTCAACTTTTACTTTTGCTTCGATATTTTTAAAGTTATTTGATTAGCAAGATATGAACGAAAAACTACGAAAAAATTTTCTATTATACCTATGATTTTGACAGTTGATTTTCAATTTTAATGAGTTTTAAGGCTTAAATCTTAATTAATTGATGGATCGATTAGGGATTGTTTTTTGTTTATTGAAAGAAGATGAATGCATTTTCAACTTGTTTAAATTCTTAGTTTTTCTGCCTCTAGAATTTGATGAAAATTCAGCATCCACGACCTTGGTTATTTATTCCTTAAAATCAGTCTCTTGGCTCTCATATTTTTGGTTGCCTTTGTTGTTAGTATTTCTTTTAGGAACCAATAGCTTTTTATCTGCTGGAAACTTGGATTGATTTTTGCCTTTTTATATTCATTCTTTCTAGAAATGTGAAAAACTTGATGTTGGTTTTGGATAAATCTTTGGAGTTTTTAGAAAATCACACACTTGTCCCATGGTTCAATATCTAGAAAAACTTGTTTTGATTATAGATTGTGTGTGTTTTTAGGTGTGCGAATTACTGTTAGGAGATGCCAACGATGGAGCTTCACCAGTGATGATGTTAGCTGCTGATGAATCTCCTATAGTCAGTGGCAAAGGCTGAAAATTGTCCAAAAAAAGTGAGATGCACACATAAAGGCAATGTTTTGTACTTTGTACCGTACCAGGCAATACATATTGTATTAGTCAAAAAATGATACTAAAAAATATATACCAGTACCAGATGTTGGAACCAATTTGTACGGGACTTGATCTTCTGTACCAGGTACTCTGGCTCTCCCCTGTCCCATTGGATCCAATGGGTTAAGGGAAGGCCAGAGTACCTGGCACAGAAGATTTGCTCCACACAAATGAATGACGTGGATCCAATGGGACAGAAGAGGGCTAGAGTACCTCCAATGGGACAGGGGAGAACTAGAGTACCTGGCACAGAAGATTTGCTCCACACAAATGGATGACGTGGATCCAATGGGACAGGGGAGGGCCAGAGTACCTGGCACAGAAGATTTGAGGGCAATTTGTACCCCATTGTTTTGCTTGATGACAACCAGTACTAACAGTATTCAAAATATTAACTATGTATTGGTTAGTATTGGAAATTTTAAAAAATATAGGAGTTGATTTGCAACTAAGCTAAAAAATTTTAAAAGCCTCCCCCACTACGGCCTACATTGACTCTCTCTAGTCTCTACTATCCTTCTCCTACTTTTATTTAATGCATTTAATTTTTAAGTTTTCAAAAAAAACTTTTATTATATTTATATTTTTTAAATAAAATAAATATTTTATTACTAATAATAATTATACATTAAATAAATCTAAAAAACAATTATTTTAATTAAATCTTTATATTATATTTATTAATATATTATTAGTAAATTTTATTTTATGATAAATAATTTAAAATTATTATTTATAAACTAATATTTATTTTAAATATATTGTAATTATTTAAATATTTTTAATTTAATTATATTTATTAAGAATTATTAAATTAATTTTATAAATAAACAAAAATTAAATTAAATGAAGTTATTTATAATTTTTAGTAATAATTAATTTTAATAATTAAATATATAATATTAAATTAAATTATTTAATTTCAATTCCAGTTGGTTATTTCCTCGTCCCGAATTCTTGTTATAAATTGTAATAGTTAGAAAGTTAAGAATATTTATTGTTTTTTTATGTTTAGATGTAATTATTATTTATTATATGATGAAATTGTAATATTTTAAATACTTTATATTGTTCTTAATTTAATATTTGTATGATGATTAAATGATCTTTTTCATATTCATTGTAGTTATTATTTATATGTGAAAATTATTGTTAATAAAAATAAATAAATTGTTATTATTTTAAAATTTTATTATTATGATTTTTGGAGACATTGTTGATGTCAAAATTATAAAGTATACATTATAATATAATAATGGACTATTTTTAATTTTTTAAAAAATTCAAGAACTATTTCATAAATTTTAAAAATTACCCGAAACATGTCAATGTTGTTAAGGCTTCAAGTGGGTTAAAAAAATTTTTAAAAACCAACAAGAAGCAAAAGATCTTGTCTTACAACCAATTCATAAACCAAAATGACACATATTAAAGCACATAAATCATTATCCCTTGAACTTGGTCTCCAAACGAAATAGAAGATCTTACGATTTCACGTCCTTGCTCACAGCTCCAGCTCTTTGCTCACAGCTTAACTTCCTTTACACCAAATAAGATGCACTCTAAAGTTTCCACCAAAGATTGATTAAAAAGCCCAATGTTTCTCAATACGAGATAATACTTCAATGGCTTATCTTTGATCTTAAAAAGTTCCCAAAATAAACATAACGATAGGTGATTGATTGCTCAACACATGAGCTAAATAGCAAAGCTTTTCAAGTTTCATAAGAGGGATGAAGAAAATCTGCAACTTGGAGGAAGACAAAAGAGAAGGAAAGGCTGAAAATTGTGGGAGAGAAGAAGATGAAAAATGGCAGCAGCTGGAAAACCACACCAAAAAATGCCAAAAATCCTCTCCTTTTTGGACAAATTAGGGTTAATTAAAAGCCTCTTTAATTGTTTAAATGCCCTTGTGTAAATAAAGCTAAAAAACAGCGTGAAAGAATATCTTAGTCATGAGGCTTTAAAACATCTTTATGTTAATTTCATGGACACCTTATGTTCTAAAATGTTGACCATGCAAATTTTCATTTAAATAGTCACTTTGTCATTTATCCCATGTTTCAAAATAAATGAACATTTGACCCAATTGCCATATAATTATATGCATTAATTTGTTGAGCATTAAATTTATATGACATGTCATACATATCAAATACATTTATCTAGGATTAACATTGTTATCTAATAACATTTATTCTAATACCATATAATGACCAAAATAATTATAACACTTATAATTAATTTTATCATCATATTCATATCTCCATATGATACACTAGAATAATTTCTCTTTTCTAATCAAATGTTTTCTGGTGTGACCCATTGGGATCTATGTCATGTTGAAAATAGATTTAAAACCCCTTTTAATTTTATACATCATAAGCGGTATCTAGCAAAATACATTATAATTACTCATATGACATAGATGATAAGTATTGTCACAAATCATGATCCTGAAGCAATAATTGCCCATGTCAATTCTCTTGTCTCATAATATCCTGAATAAATGCAAGATTGGAATATGTCAATCTTGCCAATTTATTCTTTCTTGATTTCCAAAGCAAATCGTAAATATGACTAACTCCCTAATCATATTGCATGCTTACAATATTACTTTATCAAGAGCCCATACAAATTATCACTCATATCATATACAAGGAACAACAGTATTCTTGATGAACATTTATCCTCTACACAAGTCACGCATGCTGTGGCATTATCTATATAACTACCTGTTACGGTTAATGTTGGACAATGCCACCAAATACACATTTCTCATGTAAGAAAATGAACATCGCATATAATAGAATTCAAGACACGTATGAAACATTAATGACATAAACACAATCCTAGTGATGTTTCATTTAGATTATGTCCAATACCATAATCTTCATTATGTATCTTTGTGATTAAACCAATAACTCTTTATCGAATGGCTTGTAGAACATCACCATCATTTAATCTACATGCTAATCTTTTAGTAGTCAACTAATATTCCATGTTAATTACCAAGATTAGTGACATTTCAAAGTAATCATTATTTTCCATTACAAAGTTCTACAATCTGAGTCCTCAACTCGAATAATCAATAAATAATAAAAACTCATTAAAAAATGATATAAACCATCCAATTCATAAATAAATGTTAGAATACAACCATCCAATGATTAGTTTCCAGATCATAACACTAACAAAATGGTACATGATACTGACAGTACCAATACAGTACTGTACCAAAACCCAATCTAGTATCAAGTTTGGTGCAATATTCATAACATTACATAAAAGGGGAAACTCCTTGTGATGGAGAAAAAGCAAGCATCTACCTAAGAAGCACTACCAGCAATGTTATGAATACCATATCAATCCTGGTACTAAATTGGATTTTGGTACGGTACTATATCGATACTCATCAATATCAGATACAGTTTAGGATAACTTTTTAAATTAATGAAATAGTCCTTCAATTTTAAAAAAAATTGCAAAATAGTTCATTAGTGTATTGTACTGTATACTTTATAATTTTACATCAACCATATCCCCAAAAATCATAATAATAAAAATTTTAAAAACAACAATTTATTTATTTTTATTAACATTAATTTTCTCATATTTCATATAGAAATATTAACCAGAATTAATATGATAAAAAAGATCATTTAATCATCATACAAGTATAAAATTAAGAACAATATAAAATATTTGAAATATTACAATTTCATCATATAATAAATAATAATTATATCAAAATATAAAATAACAATAACAATAAAGATCTTTAACTTTCTAACTAGTACAATTTATAACAAGAGTTCGTAATAAGGAAACAACCAACTAAAAGTAAAACCTGAAACAAAAACATATATTATTTAATTTACTATCAATTAAATAAATATTATTTAATTATTGAATATGTCAATTATTAATAAGAATTAAATAATTTAATTTAAAATTAAATTAATTAAATTAATTATTATTAAAATTATAAATAACTTAGTTTAATTTAAAAAAATTTAAATTTATAAAATTAATTTAATAATTATTAGTAGATGTAATTAAGTTTTAAAATATATTTAAAATATATATAATTCAAATAAAATTTGATTTAATAATTAAAATAAATTTAAAAATAAATATTAGTTTATATATAATAATCTTAAATTATTTATTTTAAAAATAAAATAATTTTTATTAATACTTTATTAATAAATATTATATAAAAATTAAAATAAATTTATTTTAAGCTTTATTTAATGTATTATTATTATTAGTAATAAATAATTTAAATCTGGAGAAGCAATTGATGAGCTTTGGATTGAAGTGAAAAAGCATACCAAAAGTCATCTCTAACAAAGATCCTTTAATATACCAACGCTCACTTCTCATTTTCTCCTCTTTCTATGCATTGATTCTCCAAAAGCCATCTTTAACAAAAATGCTTCAATACACCAATGTCCACTTCTCATTTTCTGCTCTTTCTATACATTGATTCTCCATTTACAAAACTTCTTCTTTGGACCCCATACATTTTATAATAAAGAAAACACAATACTTTCCCTTTATAAAAATCTGATTCTCTCAATTTGTTGCCCTCTCTAGTTTTGTGATTCATTTTACAGTTGAGTATAAATTGATTTTGTTAGGAATGCAATTCTTTAGGATGATCGCTGGGCTTCTAGGGCTTGCTAGATATGATGGAGTATATGAAGTGAAAAATCAACAAGAAGGTGGTAGTAGTGGTGGGGAAGGAGATCAGAATCATCAGAATCACAACCAACCTCAATTTTATCAAAAGTTTTTCTGCCTCTAGAATTTGATGAAAATTCAGCATCCACGGCCTTGGTTATTTATTCCTTAAAATCAGTCTCTTGGCTCTCATATTTTTGGTTGCCTTTGTTGTTAGTATTTCTTTTAGGAACCAATAGCTTTTTATCTGCTGGAAACTTGGATTGATTTTTGCCTTTTTATATTCATTCTTTCTAGAAATGTGAAAAACTTGATGTTGGTTTTGGATAAATCTTTGGAGTTTTTAGAAAATCACACACTTGTCCCATGGTTCAATATCTAGAAAAACTTGTTTTGATTATAGATTGTGTGTGTTTTTAGGTGTGCGAATTAGTGTTAAGAGATGCCAACGATGGAGCTTCACCAGTGGTGATGTTAGCTGCTGATGAGTCTCCTATCGTCAGTGGCAAAGGCTGAAAATTGTCCAAAAAAAGTGAGATGTACACACAAAGGCAATGTTTTGGATTTTGTACCGTACCACCAGGCAGTACATATTGTATTAGTCAAAAAATGATATTAAAAAATATATGCTGGTACCAAATGTTGGAACAAATTTGTACCCCATTGTTTTGCTTGATAACAACGAGTACTAACAGTATTCAAAATATTAACTATGTACTGGTTAGTATTGGAAATTTTAAAAAATATAGGAGTTGATTTGCAGCTAAGTTAAGAAATTTTAAAAGCCTCCCCCCACTACGGCCTAGATTGACTCTCTCTACTCTCTAATATCCTTCTCCTACTTTTATTTAATGCATTTAATTTTTAATTTTTCAAAATAAAATTTCATTGTATTTGTATTTTAAAATAAAATAAATATTTTATTACTAACACTAATTATACATTAAATAAATCTTAAAATAAATTATTTTTAATTAAATCTTTGTATTATATTTACTAATATATTATTAGTAAAAATTATTTTATTTTTAAAATAAATAATTTAAAAATATTATTTATAAACTAATATTTATTTTAATTATTTAAATATTTTCAATTTAATTATATTTATTATGAATTATTAAATTAATTTTATAAATCAAACAAAAATTAAAATATATTAAGTTATTTATAATTTTTAGTAATAATTAATTTTAATAATTAAATATATAATATTAAATTAAATTATTCAAATTCTTATTAATAATTAATATATTAAATAATATATTTAATTGATAATAAAGGAAACAATAGATGCTTTTATTTCAAGTTTCAATTCTAGTTGGTTATTTCCTCATCACAAATTCTTGTTATAAATTGTAATAATTAGAAAGTTAAGAATCTTTATTTTTTTATGCTTAGATGTAATTATTATTTATTATATCATGAAATTGTAATATTTTAAATATTTTGAATTGTTCTTAATTTCATATTCGTACGATGATTAAATGATCTTTTTCATATTAATTGTAGTTATTATTTATAAATGAAATATGTGAAAATTATTGTTAATAAAAATAAATAAATTGTTATTATTTTAAATTTTTATTATTATGATTTTTCAAGACATGGTTGAAGTAAAATTATAAAGTGTACATTATATTATAATAATGGACTATTTTGTAATTATAAATCATTATACCTTGAACTTTGTCTCGAAACCAAATAAAAGATCTTACGATTTCACCTCCTTGCTCACAACTTCAGCTCCTTGCTCACAGCTTAACCTCCTTTACACCAAATGAGCTGCACTCTAAAGTTTCCACCAAAAATTGATTAAAAAGCCCAATGTTTCCTAATACGAGATGGTACTTCAATGGCTTATCTTTGATCCTAAAAAGTTCCCAAAATAAACATAAGGATGAGTGATTGATTGCTCTAACCCATGAGCTAAATAGCAAGGCTTTTCAAGTTTTGTAAGAGGGATGAAGAAAATCGGGAGCTTAGAGGAAGACAAAAGAGAAAAGAAAAGGTTGAAAATCGTGGGAGAGAAGAAGATGAAAAACGACAACAGCTGGAAAACCACACCAAAAAAATGCCAAAAATCCTCTCTTTTTTGGACAAATTAGGGTTAATTAAAAGCTTCTTTAATTGCTCAAAATGCCCTTGTGTAAACAAAGCCAAAAAACAAAGTGAAAGGATATCTTAGTCATAGGCTTTAAAACATCTTTATGTTAATTTCATGGACACCTTATGTTCTACAATGTTGGGCATTCAAATTTTCATTTAAATAGTCGCTTTGTCATTTATCCCATGTTTCAAAATAATTGAACATTTGAACCAATTGTCATATAATTATACCATATAGTTATATGCATTAATTTGTTAAGTATTAAATTTATATGACGTCATACATATCAAATACATTTATCTAGGATTAAAATTGTTATCTAATAACATTTATTCTAATACCATATGACGACCAAAATAATTATAACACTTATAATTAATTTTATTGTCATATTGATATCTCCATATATACATCATAAGTGATATCTAGCAAAATACATTATAATTACTCATATGACATAGATGATAAATATCGTCACAAATCATGATCTTGAAGCAATAATTGCCCATGTCAATTCTCTTGTCTCATAATCTCCTGAATAAATGCAAGATTGGAATATGTCCATCTTACTAATTTATTCTTTCTTGATTTCCAAAGCAGATCGTAAATATGATTAACTCCTTAATCATATTGAATGCTTACAATATTATTTTATCAAGGGCTCATACAAATTATCGCTCATATCATATACGAGGAACAACATTATTCTTGATGAACATTTATCCTCTACACAAGTCATGCATGTCATGACATTATCTGTATAACTACCTATTACGGTTAGCGTTGGACAATGCCAACAAATACACATTTCTCATGTAAGAAAATGAACATTGCATACAATAGAATTCAAGACACTTATGAAACATTAATGACATAAACACAATCCTAATGATGTTTCATTTAGGTTATGTCGAATAGCATAATCTTCATTATGTATTTGTGTGATTAAACCAATAACTCTTTATCGAATGGCTTGTAGAACATCACCATCATTTAATCTACACACTAATCTTTTAGTGGTCAACTAATATTCCATGTTAATTACCAAGATTAGTGATATTTCAAAGTAATCATTATTTTCCATTACAGAGTTCTACAATCTGAGTCCTCAACTCGAATAATTCATAAATAATGAAAACTCATGGAACAAAATGATATAAACCATTCAATTCATGAACATAACTGTTAGAATACAACGATCTAATAATTAGTTTCTAGATCATAACACTAACAAAATGGTATATGATATTGACAGTACCAATACAGTACTGTACCAGAACCCAATCCAGTATCAAGTTCGATACGATATTCATAACATTACATAAAAGGGGAAACCCCTTGTGATGGAGAAAAAGCAAGCAACCACCTAAGAAGCACTACCAACAATGTTATGAATACCATATCAATCCCAGTACTAAATTGGATTTTGGTACGGTACTATATCGATACTCGTCAATATCAGGTACAGTTTAGGATAACTTTTTAAATTAATGAAATAGTCCTTCAATTTTAAAAAAATTGCAAAATAGTTCATTAGTATATTGTACTTTATACTTTATAATTTTACATCAATCATATCTCCAAAAATCATAATAATAAAAATTTTAAAAACAACAATTTATTTATTTTTATTAACACTAATTTTCTCATATTTCATATAGAAACAGTAACCATAATTAATATAAAAAAAGATCATTTAATCATCATACAAGTATAAAATTAAGAACAATATAAAGTATTTGAAATATTACAATTTCATCATATAATAAATAATAATTACATCAAAATATAAAATAACAATAACAATAAAGATCTTTAACTCTCTAACTATTACAATTTACTATAAGAGCTCGTAATAAGGAAACAACCAACTAAAAGTAAAACCTGAAACAAAAACATATATTATTTAATTGACTATCAATTAAATAAATATTATTTAATTATTGAATATGTTAATTATTAATAAGAATTAAATAATTTAATTTATCATTAAATTAATTAAAATTAATTATTATTAAAATTATAAATAACTTAGTTTAATTCAAAAAAAATTTAATTTATAAAATTAATTTAATAATTATTAGTAGATATAATTAATTTTTAAAATATATTTAAAATATATAAATTTCAAATAAAATTTGATTTAATAATTAAAATAAATTTAAAAATAAATATTAGTTTATATATAATAATTTTAAATTATTTATTTTAAAAATAAAATAATTTTTATTAATACTTTATTAATAAATATTATATAAAAATTAAAATAAATTTAATTAAAAATAATTTATTTTAAGCTTTATTTAATGTATAATTATGATTAGTAATAAATAATCTAAATTTGGAGAAGCAATTGATGAGCTTTGGATTGAAGTGAAAAAGCATACCAAAAGCCATCTCTAATAAAATGCTTTAATATACCAACGCTCACTTCTCATTTTCTCCTCTTTCTATACATCGATTCTCCAAAAGCCATCTTTAACGAAAATGCTTCAATACACCAATGTCCACTTTTCATTTTCTACTCTTTCTATACATTGATTCTCAATTTACAAAATTTCTTCTCTAAACCCCATACATTTTATAATAAAGAAAACACAATACTTTCCCTTTATGAAAATCTGATTCTCTCAATTTGTTGCCCTCTCTAGTTTTGTGATTCATTTTACAGTTGAGTATAAACTGATTTTGTTAGGAATGCAATTCTTTAGGATGATCGCTGGGCTTGTAGGGCTTGCTAGAGATGACGGAGTATAGGAAGTGAAAAATCAACAAGAAGGTGGTAGTAGTGGTGGGGAAGGAGATCAGAATCATCAAAATCACAACCAACCTTAATTTTATCAAAAGTTTCGAGAATCTAAGCTTCCTCATAAAGGGTTCAGCATTCCTATCTAGGTTGTCATTGGGAGAGGTGAGAGTGAGAGGTCAACTATCGAGGGCTTAAGGAGAGCAGTTTCTTTTTTTTGGTATTTAGTCCCTATAATTTTCAAATTTCATGATACTAATCGGTATTCGACCAATATTTTGAATACCAACTAGTACATAAGATTGGTATCATGAAAAGTAATACTGTTTTGTTTTTCGACTAGTACAATATCTTCCGGCAGGTACCAGCTGGTATGAAATAGTATTTATAACTTTGACTACCAACAAAAGAAGAAGAAACCAAGTTAAGGCAGTAGCATAAGGTAGAAATACTAATTTGTAAAATATAGTCACACACACTTTACAAGGGATAAATGTTTGGCTCATAATACATATCTAATGAGTTAATTTTAGCTAAATTAGTTTAAGTTTCTAATAAATTTTCAAAAGGATAAATTTTGATTGGAATGTTATTGGAGCTTAGTTTAATTTTTCAAAAGTTTACAACAATAATAATAACAACAATACTCAATAGAAGTCCAGTTGAGACACGGGTCTGAGGAGGTCTGGTAATATACAACCTTATCCCTACCAGGTAGAGCAGCTATTTCTGATAAACACACATATAATGGGACATAAAGCTACTACAAAATTATAAATGAATATGCATAAAAAAGGCAATGCAATACAAAATAATGTACATATTGAACATTTCAAAAATTAATAATAAAAGATAAAATAAATACACAAATTAGAATAAGACCCTTACAAGAGTAACTCAAACTAACCATGTTAAGAAAGTTTAAGATAAGTAGGAAACTAACTAAGCTAACTAACTAAGAAGTAAGTACTATGTATTAAACTCAAAGGAAACAGTGTAAAAAACCTACAAGAATGGAAATGAACTCTTTAAGATAGATCTTTTATCCATATCTTAATATGCTAAAGTTTCTTATTGCTGGTCATGTCCTCAGTAAGTTCCATCTGAGCTATATCATTCTTGATCACTTCTTCTCAATTCTTCTTAGGCCTTACTTTCTTACTCTTACAATCTCCAAGTATTATTTTATCGCATTTTCTCACTAAAACGTCAAAGTGCTACTTTTAACATGTCCGAACTACCTAAGTCTTGTCTCTCTTAATTTTTAATTAATTCCAGTCACATTTAATTTGTCTCTTATCATTAGATTATTGACCTTATTTCTTCTGGTAAGGTTACACATCCATTAGAGCATTCTCATCTTCATCACTATAAGCTTATTACTATGTATTTGTTTTATAGGCCAATACTCTGCCCTATATAACATGGTTAGCCCAATCACTAAGCCATAAAAATTTATCTTTAAGCTTAAATGGTATCTTCTTGACATACTACTCCATTTGAGTCACCCTGATTTGATAATCAATCTCTCCATTGCTTTGAATAATAGACCCTAGGTACTTAAAACACTCTTTATGTGGTATAACTTCTAATTTCGTCTTTAACTCCACATTGGCAGCTACCTAGGGGCCTGAAAAGTTACACTTTAAGTACTAAGTATTAGATCATGCTCACTTTAAAATTCTTCAACTCTAACGTATCCCTTCAACATTCTAGCTTGACAGTGACATCCTCTCTTGTATCCACTAAAACAATATCGTCACAAATAATATAAACCAAGGCACATTGCCTTGAATATTCTTGGTAAGCTCATCCATCATTACTGCGAACAAAAAAAGGGCTCAATGCGGAGCCTTGGTGTAGCTACTAATATATAAAAAAATTTGTATCCCCTCATCTTGTCCTTACTTTAGTTATTACCTCTTCATACATATCCCTAATCACCTGAATATAAGTCATAGGAACTTCATTGACCTCTAACATCTCCACATGATTTCCTTAGGAATCCTATCATTAATAATTAGAATCAAGCAAAAACCTTTAAAAGTTATATTTCATAATTAGTGATTGATATATATTTAGTATATATTTAAAATTTTATTTGTCTAAAAATTAAATTCATTATATTGAAATTAGTAATTAATTAGACTCTTTTAAAATTAAAAAATTATTTTCTTAAGTAAATAAGAAAGATATCTTAATAAAATTATTTTTCAATTTGATTAAAATGAGATAAGTTTATAACTTTTAGAGGGTCATTTTTCTATTTTATTTAGAAATATTTTCTTACTAATTTGAATAATGAGTTTCTTGGTTAATTAGAAAAGGTACTAAAGAATTATTTTCTAGTCAATTGAGAAATTAATCTTTAAAAAATAATGTAATAAACTTTCTTAATTAAATTTAAAGATGTTTTTCTTTAATATTAGAAAATAAATTTTAAATTAAGGAATAGTAGTTTATATCATATTGGAATTTGATTTTTTAATTAAATTAGAATATCTTACTGGTCAAAATTTTGAAAAAAATCTAAATTAAAATAAATAAGAAGAGTGTAAATGAAAATAATTTTCAATTAAATTATTAAAGGAGTTTAGATAATTGGAAACGGTTTCCAACTAAATTTAAAAATTGTCTTCAATTCAAATTGAATTTCTATTTTGGAATAGGAATTTGATTTATTTAGCAATTAATTGTTTAATCTAATTTAATTATTTAAAGAGTTAAAATATTATTTTATATTATGAAGCTTATATCAATAATTAGAGTCAAACAATGTTTCATACTTATAATTTGATTTTATTTGTATGAGGTATTGCATATTTAAATATATAACATTTTACACGTAACGTGTGATTAATGAAATCATCAAAAATTAAAGCTCTCATTAAATATTGAGCACATTTTAAGTACGTAACTATTGCCTTTTATTATTAGAGAACAAATTAGTGTTATATTTATCATTAGGCTTGTTAAGCAAACTTAAGGCTACTTTAATCCAAATATATTTAGTCTCATATTGATGGATCATACTTAACTAAATTTGTATAATTTTGATGAGCAAACTGATGATCATATGAATTTAAAGGTAAGATTAAGAATAACATATAAAACAAGTTTTGACAAGATTTATCATTTAACGGATATAAGAGTCTTATGAGATGTGATTGGTAAAGTTGTTATCTAATTAATTAATGTTTATTTAGTTTGTTGAGCAAATTCAAGATTAATTAAATTTGAATGAGATGCTAGCCCATTAAATAAATTAGAGTAATCTTTCTATAAAAAAATGTGAGTGTTATTATTTTGAATAAGAAAATGGGAGTAACCAAATATATGATCAAAGTTCTAATCTTATTTGGTTGTCATAGAATATAAACTATCACTTTCTTTTATTTACATTTATTATGTTCAGAGTTAAAATCACTTTTTCTAGTATAAATGATACTAAGAATTAGTAAACTAAATTTCTTAGATATAAGTTAGGTTTGAAAAGAGTTCTAAAAAAGGATAAAAAGAAAGTTGTACGTCCACTATGCAATATTGCTGCCAATCCCGGTTGAGAATTTTGGTGACAAAGTTTGAGAGATCTGTGAATGTTATATAAATGAAAAAAAGTGGTGACATTTTAAAATCAACTATTGTCTTATGGACCTTAATGGCAATATGTAAGATGGATGTCAATATCGGGATAGTATAATTAAAATAGTTACATATAGTAGAGCTGAAAGGTATTGTATCTTAATAGAATTGTTCGACTTAATTTAGACTATTAAAATCATAATAACTACAATTGAAAACATTTGTTATAGTATCACAATATTGGAAGAAAATAAGACTTTCTTGCCAATGCAAGATATGATAGAGATCACATATATTTCTATTTCATGTTTTTGAATATTTGCTACTGAATTTGGATTATAACATTATTATAATGTTCAAGGTATAATAAGAAACACATTGTTGAGTAAAAGTATTTTATTGAAGATTATATAAATAATTTATACATGTTGGATCAAGGGAGTCTTATACTTAATATAAGTAGTAAGAATACAAAGTTAGATAATTAAGAATATCCTTTTATGCCATATTGGTTAAATCAACGTAATGAAAATCATAAAGTTATACATAACGAAACTTGTTAGGTTGAAGAATGACCAAATCAATCTTTAGTAAAAGGATGATTATAGTATTATGTTAAATTATATATATATATATATACACATATATAATATATATGGCATATAATATTAATTCATAAAAGGAAAGATAATTGTATTTTATTATAATTATAATGATTGTATGCAATAAATTTACACGTATTAAATGAAATATAAATTTAAATTTTATGAAAAGTTTAAAGTATTTAAATTTAAATAAAAATTAAAAATTATGGATATTGAAATATTTCGATGAGATCAATTTGGTGAGAATTAAATTTTCTCAATTATTTATAGGGAATGAGATTCTCTGATGAGTACTTTCATAAATAAATTCCATAATAGTAATATAATATGAAACATAATATAATATTTATTTCTTATATCATTATGTCCAGTACAACAACTTACCTTTATTAGTTCCAATCAAATCAATTAGCAAATTTTCATATTAGATATAGAATGATAGGACTATAAAATAGTCAATGTTATTGATCTTATAAGGTGATGCTTAGATATATCACACATTATCCAATAAGCTAGAATCAAATCTAATAATAAAAAGCTATGAGGTATCCAAAAGGTTGGATATCATCTTACAAACTCTATTGAAGTGTTTATTTGAATAATTATAAGATAATAGTTCTCAAGATAAGTAGTAGAAGTAAGTTGAAGTTTGAAGAAGTTTAAATCTTATAATAATACATCCAAATAGAACTTGTACCTTTGTAGATACATTTGATGTACAGTCATAAAGGTCAAAAGTTATTGCAAGATTTACTTTCATAATGAATCCAAAAAGTTTCTTTTCAGAGATAATTATGGATTTGTCATGTCAATAAAAAGGTTAGTGGAAGTATAGTTGTCCTTTAAGTGAGAGTTTGTAGAGATATATTATTAATATGAAGCAACAACAACAACAACGTCTCAATAAAAATCTTGCTGAGATGCAAGATCGGGGTATTAATAAAAAACATCAATCTATATTATCAATTGTTGAAGATATTATATTCCAATAATAACTCTTATTAGATATGAAAAGGTAATAACTTGCTTTTGAGAACTAGATATATAAAGATAGATACGTAAGTTGTTTACCTATTCTAGTTTAGGTACATAGATAATGTTCTAGAGGTGTTTAGTATTTAAGATATCTATTGTACTAAGGGTGTTTAGTATTTAAGATATCTATTAAGTATTAGAGATATCAATATTCTATATATAAGTTAATTTTTGAGTTAAAAGGTCAAATAGATATTAGATTTATTTTCACATAAGTAAATCCTATTTAAGGTATATTTTACTTAGAAAATAATTATCTTGAGTTGGAAAGGTTCCAATATAGCATCAATTGTTAATCAAGCCATAATATATTTTCCATTTAATGGAAATGATTATTTAGATCAAGAAATTCTTTATGAGTTTGGCATAGTTATTTGAATTGTTGAAACAATAGTGCACCACAAAATATTAGAACCATTAAGCATGCAAAAGAAGGTAAGATTTCATTAAAGATTTAAGTATATATTCTGGCAGTTTCTCTTAATTATAATGATAATTAGGATAAAAGTTGTCAAATTTAAGCAAATATTCACTAAACAAAATTATGTAGAATTCGTTCACTAAATCATTATCCCAACAGTAACATGATCACCATGTGATGATCTGATATAAGATACTTAAGTCATCGACTTAGTACAAGTGGGAGATTTTTATGTATGCCCTACATCAAATCAGTTTGTTGTAGATTTTGTGACATAATTAGTTAATGCATTCTTTATCTTATGTGCATTCATTTAATTAATTAATGTATAAGATAAATTTAATGGAACAAATATATGTTTTTTTGCAAATGAAATTATAATGAGATTATAATTATGATATTCATATTAAAACTAGACATTGATAGAATGAATATTAATACTCAAACAAGTATGAGAATTGACGATTAGAGTAGTTGGACAGTAAAGAAGACCCTCCACCATACAGGATTCGAGATTGAAACGGGCCTCAATATAGGTCCCTAGGGCGCACACTGGATCTAAGCTCCCATCCCCTCATGGGGTTAATGGTGGCCAAGATACAACCTCTACTAGCAACCTGCAAAAGAACAAAAGGAAGGAGATCATTATAGTTTTACTAGAAGATTTCTCACCTCTACAAGCAAGTGGTAAGAAAGATAGCAATAGGGCTCCAATTGATGAAGTCAACACCTTTGTACTTAAGTCATGGAGCTTTAGACTTTCAACCCACACTTTATGTAGCACTCCACTCCCGCAGGACCTGAACTCGACATCGATGGTGATATCCGAGTCCGTACCCCGGGAGGGTGGCGTGCTAAGGCACTCAATTAGTTAGATCTCTTAATTGAATCGATACACACACTTGCGAAAAATCCTTAATCAATTGAGTCAAATCGGGCCCACTTTCATTCATAACGTTTTCAATCACAAACTCTTTACAATACAACATAAATCATTTGTACAATAGTTTCAGAATATACAATTGTATACAAAATAGAAAAAGACACAACTGCAGACGCCAACTGATCTCGACCTCTATCCTTCACTTATACTGTAGGTATACTTCCGTTGGCCTAACGGGGTATTCTTCTGATCTTGAAAAATAATTGCAAATTTTGGGTAAGTTTTGCGAACTCAGTGAGTGACCATCATCGATGGCTCACCCAGTCAAATAATCACATAAATCACATTCTTTCACATTTCACACTTCTCATTCAATAAAATTTAATCACTTCATTATGCAAACGTAATGCACATGAGACCCACTTTTCATTTGTTATTTTGTTGTGATCGAGTGCCTAAAATATCCCTTAAAGGGCTCATTGATAACTGTCTCATATAGGGCTCATTAAACGTTGAGCCTGAGGCTCTGAAACACTTTTGAGCTCAAAGCTCTTTTTCACTCATTGATCTTTAAGCTCTGATCGATGGCTACTCGGATCACAACTCTATTATGTTTCATGCATTCATGTAATGGAATGCATCAGTCGCATACGATCAATCAGTCACTTTGCACATTTACTTTTACATATCATCGGACCTTAGTATGACATTCAACATTAAGTTGAGAATCACACATTCATTCATATACAAATGCACCTTCAAAACACATTTAACAATCAATTACATATACCTAGTTCATCCAATTTACATTCAATGAGCACTTCAATATTTCACTTACACCATATCACAGTCATCGGACCTCCTGTCCGGAACCAACACCATCAAACACTTTTACATAGTCATTCTTGAAGCAATCAATATCAAAAGTCAAATAAAGCAAACAGTGGAATGAGACTATCTAGGTCTACTCACAGTACGCTCCAGATTAACAATTGTTTCTAAAATCCGGAAACATCTGAATGTGCACATTTGTCTTGTTTGAAGCCCCAAACCTCTTCAAATCACGTAACCCTAGTCTCTCATGTACCCACGTACATCAACTTGAAAATGGACAAGAAGGCTTGGTGTTTCTTGGAATGGAAGAGAAGAATATCAAAGTAGAAGTGAGAACAACTAAGAAAAGTATGGAAGCTTTAGTGAATATTTGATAAAAAACTCTGGGTTAGGGGATTTCTAAAAAAAGAAGTTTTGAGAAGGGTAAAGATCAGGGCAGTAGTTTGTCTTTTATAGGCAAATAAAGATCTGAATCACCTACGACAACTGTCCAATTCTTATCCATTTATCCAGTTTCCTTTATCCAAACTTACTTAAGTATAATTTATACTTAAGTTTATTACTCAGTATATACCATTGAAATCACAACTCACAACCTCTTACTCACTTCCAGATTTTTCCTATAGCACATCATTTCGGGGCAACTTTACATTCTCTTCTTGACCT
>JAOSBN010000179.1:9934805-9963857 GCA_027563595.1 Erythroxylum suave | reverse complement strand
GAAGCTATCGCCCAAATGCCCTCACCACGATGCCTGAAAGAGGTACAGATATTGACCGGGCGGATAGTTTCCCTGAGCAGGTTCGTCTCTCGGATGAGGGACAAATGCCTCCCCTTCTTCAAAATCTTAAAGAAGGCGAACACGACCCGGTTCCAATGACTAGATGAGTGCGAGAAAGCATTCCAATATTTGAAGCAGTATCTAGAACAGTTCCTGATCTACTACGTTAGCAAAGTACTGAATGGGCCAGAAACGCGCTATGGGCCCATTGAAAAGCTGGCTCTTTCCTTGATAACTGCGGCACGAAAATTGAGGCCCTACTTCCAGAGTCATACAATCGAGGTATGGACCGACCAACTCCTCAGACAATACCTTCAAAAGCCCGAGACCTCTGGGTGGCTAATAAAATGGGCAGTAGAGCTGGGGGAGTTCGATATACGCTACAAACCACGGACGACAGTCAAGGCTTAAGTGTTGGCGGACTTCGTCGCAGAAATGACTTAACCCGACCTGTAAGACGAGCAACGCCCGATATGGAGCCTATTTGTCAATGGGTCGTCCAATGCTGAAAGATGCGGAGCATGAATGGTATTGGTCAGCCCACACCAGGAAGAAAAGGTGGAATATGCTCTCCGGCTAGGATTCAGGACATCCAATAACGAGGCAGAATACGAAGCCCTAATAGCCGGCCTCCAGTTGACGAAAGAATAGGAAGTAAAACATCTGAAGATATACATCGATAGCCAAGTAGTGATCGGTCAAGTTACCAGGCAATACAAGGCCAGGGGGAACCACATGATCAAGTATCTGGAGTTGGCAAAACAAGAGCTAAGTCACTTTGAGCAATGTTCAGTCGTCAGGATAGAGCGAGCGCAAAACACTCGCGCAGACGCACTTTCCAAGATGGCTTCCGATCATAACGCCAAGAACAACGTTTTGGTCGAGCAGCTCGATCGACCTAGCATCCAGAAAGTTACTAAAGTCCTTCAAACGGACAATGAACGATCGAGCTGGATGGAGCCGATCAAGCAGTACCTTCTGGAAGGAACGCAGCCAACAGAAGCTTTAGAGGCCAGGAAGCTAAGGGTGAAGGCGGCCGAATACACAATGATCAATAACACTCTATACAAGCGTTCTTATGACTGGCCACTGCTACGTTGCCTAAATGGGGAAGAAGCGGAACAAGCCATGGCTGAGGTTCATGAAGGAATGTGCGGAAATCATTCAGGAGGCAGAATGCTGGCTCACAAACTGATCAGACAAGGGTATTATTGGCCGACAATGAGGAAGGATTGTCAGGAGAAAGTTAACCGATGCGAGGCCTGCCAAAGACATGGCAATTTATCCTACCAGCCGACCAAGCAGCTGAAAATTGTGAGTCACCCCATTCCTTTCGCTCAATGGGGAATGGACATACTGGGTCCTTTCCCTCCTGGTCCGGGGCAGAAGAAGTTCTTAATAGTGGCGGTCGAATATTTTACTAAATAGGTAGAAGCGGAAGCAGCCGCCACCATCACTGAGCAGAAAATCGAAAACTTCGTACGCAAAAACATACTGAGCCGTTTTAGAATGCCCATGACTTTAGTCACCGACAATGGTCGACAGTTCGATAACGACAAGTTCAAAGATTTCTACGAACGACTGAAAATAAAGCTTTAGTTGACTTCAGTAGCTCACCTTCAAAGCAACGGCCTCGCAGAAAATACTAACAAAAGGATAATGAGAGCCCTCAAACAACGCTTAGATGGGCGCAAGACGTAGGTGGACGAAGTAGATGAAATGTGGTGGCATACAGGACAACCCCAAACAGAACCACCGGTGAAACACCGTTCAGGATGACTTTCGAGACAGAAGCCTTAGTCCCAGTCGAAGTGGCATTGCATAACCAGCGGATGTCAAGCTATAATGAAGGAAGGAATGAAGAAGCCCGCAAGGCAGAACTAGTGCTTCTCAGTGAAGAACGGGATAGGGCTGCCGCTCGTTCAGAAGCGGTCAGACAAAAAGCAACCAAGTTTTACAACAGAAGGGTGAGATCGAGTGGCATAAAGGTTAGTGGATACGTCCTGCGAAAGGCCAAGGCGACAGAAAAACATCCCGGGAAACTCGACCTAACATGGGAAGGACCCTACCAAGTGGTCAAACAAGCCAGACATGGCTCTTACATTCTGCGGAACACGAATGGCAAGATCCTACCAAGGCCCTGGAACTCTCGAAACTTGAGGACATTCTACCAATAGATAAGCTTTGCTTTGTTCGTTCGTCTTTTAGTCTATTCATTACTATTCATGCTCATGTATTTAACGTGTAGACACCTTCTCCCTGGTCCTACCTGCCAGGCCTTTTAGCATTTATCGTCATCAATACGTCTGTCATCATCAATAAAAGGACTTCGAACTTCCTGACAATCTCATTGCTCGGTCCCTATCCCTCGACCTCTTCCGGCCGAATTGACCCCTACTTCTATCGGCCGACCCCTCGACCCTTTCGGCCCGGACACCGAGACAAGATCCTCGGGGCCGCGCGCTTCGACTTCTTCATACTACTCGGCTGGGTCGCCAAGACAAGATCCTTGGGACCTCACGCCTCAACCCTTTCGGCTCGGTCGTCGAGACAAGATCTTCGGGGTCGCGTACTTCGACTTCTTCATACTACTCGGCTGGGTCTCCAAGACAAGATCCTTGGGACCTCACGCCTCGACCCTTTCGGTTCTCGGGGCCGCGCGTTTCGACTTCTTCATACTACTCGACTGGGTCGCCAAGACAAGATTCTTGGGACCTCACGCCTCGACCCTTTCGGCTCGGTCGTCGAGACAACATCCTCGGGACCGCGCGCTTCTACTTCTTCATACTACTCGGCTGGGTCGCCAAGACAAGATCCTTGGGACCTCACACCTCGACCCTTTCGGCTTGATCGCTGAGACAAGATCCTCGGGGCCGCACGCTTCGACTTCTTCATACTACTCGGCTGGGTCGCCAAGACAAGATCCTTGGGACCTCACACCTCGACCCTTTTAGCCCGGTCGCCGAGACAAGATCCTTGAGACCTCGTGCTTTGACTTTTTCATATTACCTGGCTAGGTCGCCGAAACAAGATCCTTGGAGCCTCACGCGTCAATTCCATTCGGCCAGCTCGGCCTCAACTCTATTCGGCCAGTTCGGCCTCAACTCCACTTAGTCAGCACGGCCTGGACTGCACTCGACATCGCTCGGACTTTATACCTTTCGGTCCCGACAGGCGATGTCAAGAACAGAATCTTGGGCCGCTCGACCCCCACGTCGCTCGACACCACTCTGCCTCGATATCGCTCGGCCCTGTTGCCGAGACGAGATCCTTTGGCGCCGGCCGACACCCAGGATAAATCCAACACTTTCACGCACTGAGCCTCAACGTCCGACCTATCGGTCCTATCACGAGCCGTCATACAGGCAAGTTGCATAATCTCTGTGTACTCCTTCGACCCTTCTCTTCGGTCAAACTCGAGGAGTAGGGGGCTTATGGTCGGGTCGGTCATTTTAGGTCCAGGCCTATCCCTAGAACCACTCTCGATGATAGTCATCGGTACCTAAATTCGCGCCGAAACACGGTATGGGAGAGGTAACGTGCATGGACAAATTAACGTGTACACAACCACATCCATCCCTAATGATGATTACAGGTACCCGCTATATAAGCTCTCTACCTCTTTACGCAACAGGTATGATCTAGAAGAACTATGTTACTCTAGATCCATCTACTGCCGAAACTCTCACAAAGAGACTGACTTGAGCGTCGGAGAGGCCTCCAGGGAATTCATTCCCGGCGTGCCTTTGCTGTCTTGCAGGTACCTCTGTTGCCACAGTCAACTAATCCATGGACCACAGTGGTATCGCCCAGCCTCAATCAGATCCGACTGAACCAAAGCTTTGTATTTAAAGATAAGATATTTGTTTAAAGATAACATTTTATTTATTAAGATAAAGTTATTATCTAGTTAGGATTTAAATTTTTGAATTTGATTTGTTTTATCTTAATATTAGCTAGATTTGTTATTTCATAGCCTATATACTTAGCCTTTCAGCATCAATGTAATTGTACCCCATTAATAAATTGTCTCTTGCATTATCTCTTTCCTATTCTTCTATAGTTTGTTAGTTTATGGTTCTTTAAAATTCCAATATGGTATCAGAGCTTTAGATCCTTGAGGGACTGTGAGATTGAGTGAAGCGGAAAAAAAAAACTCTCCCAATGGTTGCTAAGAAAATAGTTGAGTCAAGTGATAACTCTAATGATAAAGATTCTGAGGAATCATCTGATGAAGATGTAGGTGCTGATGAAGATAAGGGTGTCGATACAAAAGTTGTCAAGAAGTTTCTTGATGTAGCTAAAAAAGAAACTCTTTTCTGAAAGTTGGTGAGAAGTGCAACAAGATGTGTTTGGAGAGAAAAGCTCCAATGATTGTAGGTTGGTGAGAAAAGCATCAACAGGATGATGAGAAAGTGCACCATATAGTTAAGAGAAGTGCTCAACAATGGCAAGATGATGAGAAAGTGCATCATACAGTGAAGAGAAGTGCTTCACAAATAAGAAATTTGGAGAGATGTGCTCCATAGAGTTTGAATTTTCTGCAATTTTGGATCAAAGGAGAATGTTTGAAAGATTGATTCAAAGTTAAAATTGAAGCTTTTTGTTTAAAGATAAGATATTTGTTTAAAGATAAAATTTTATTTATTAAGATAAAGTTATTATTTAGTTAGAATTTAAATTTTTGGATTTGATTTGTTTTATCTTGATATTAGTTAAGTTTGTTATTTCATAGCCTATATATTTAGCCTTTCAGCATCAATGTAATTGTACCCCATTAATAAATTGTCTCTTGCATTATCTCCTTCTTATTCTTCTATATTTTTGTTAGTTTATGATTCTTTAAAATTCCAACAAATAGGCTTAGAGGATTCTTAAAGACGACGAAGGTCTCTGGTCTAAATGGATCAATGAATTCTATATTAAGGATTCCAATTTCTGGAGGCTGAAACAGAACAAGGATCATTTTTTAATATTTTCCCAGATCTTGAAATTGATACCTTAAATTTATCCTCATATATAAGGAGTAGTGGGTGATGGAAAAAATACCTAGCTTTGGTAAGATAATTAGGCTCCTATTGGTCCCATGTACTTAAGACAAGAGCTTCAAACCCTCAAATCTAGATTCCCTTACAATACTATAGTAAAGGCCATCATCAGAAATAATGAATGGTATACTGGGTTCAGGTGCAAACTTATTCTGTAAAATTCTCTTCCTAATTATAACAATTTAACAAAAGGAAGACATATTGGTATAGATGAAGAAGGGGTTCTCTAATAAATCCTACTGGGATATCTTCTGGGTCCATCAACCTCTAATGTTCTAGTATAATATGATCCGGGAAAACTCCCTTATACCTATGACTTCATTCATTTGATGGTTGGTTATCAAAAACAGATTAAAGACTAAGGACATGTGTTTTGGAGTAATTAATCCCCTGTGTCTGTTATACAACAGATTCCACGAGAGCGGGGATGACCTTTATTTTCTCTACAAGTATACTCAATGTATTAGGATCAGGATCTTACAACATTTTTTATTTCCTAATGCTCCTACAAACTGGGACCTTTTACTAGGATGGACAGTGGAAAAAGTTTTGTGACTAAAGCAAGATGGATTATTACTTAGGACTGCCTTTATTGGTACTACCTATGTAATATGGCATAAGGGCAATTGTACTACATATAATGCAAGCTATACTGCTTTGGAAGCTAACATATTTACAAATAGGATAATTCTCTACATCAGGGAGATTATCCTATCAAAAGGCTCTACCTCAGTGTTGAGCCATTATTACACATAAATTGGAGACTATAAGAAGCATATACATTAAGGGATCGTAGTACCTGGACGAGGAAAGGATCCTTTCTTATGCTTCCCTAAACGGTAGAACGGCTAACCAAGTAATCTCAAATGGGCACGATTTCAAATCATCGTAATTTCAGATGGGCATAAGAGTTCTCCTCCTTTAGAAGAGTGAAGATTACTTGCTGCTGACTAAAGTGTGTAAGGCCATTCCAGGAATCCACTCCCCTGTATGTTGAAGTTTAGATCCAATACGATATACTATTTGATTGTAGGGGGAGGCAATAGTAAGGCCATCTTAGAAGACTACTAATCTCATACAGCAATACCATGATAGTGCTTACGGGAGTAAGGGGATACCTCAACAACTTCCAGTTATTCCAAAGGCGAGAGGATGAATGGAGTATCAAGAGACGTGGATGAAAGCATCATCTCATCCATTAATCACAAAGCCTGACTTGTACATTGTACGTGGTGTTGCCTTTTTATGCCATGCAGGGGATAGATGGGTTATTTAGGGTCTCATATCTTAGCTCTTTTTTATTCATTCTGCCATCTTACATTTGACTCTTTATTGTATCCCACGAGACTATAGGTTTATTACTAGGATTTTTTTTCCTGTACTACTAAATCCTATTTTTCAATGAATTTATTTACTTTCCAAAAGGAACATAAGAGTGCTTATTAGTTAATAAGTTATCTTAATTGGGCTAATTATGAGGATCCCAAATAGAATATAATTTAAATGTCTATAAATCTTCTCATTATGATGGTTGTATAATTAATTCTTAAACTTTAGATTACTAAGGTATATACTGTGCTTGATTGTACTTATGACATATTATAAAGTAGCTCAGTTAGTTTTATTTTGATATAATATGAACTATCTGGAGATAATTAAGTGAGTTAACAGAGGAATCATTACCCTAAAGTAATTAAGGAGAATAATTCAATGTTTTTAATTAGTAGTAATTTAAGAAAATATCTATACAAAGTGAATTGACATTTAAAAAATTGTTTTCAAATATCTATTATAAATAAATTTCTAATTGATAAGAGTGAAAATGATTGACTTTGAAAAAATAAACAATGAATTTTATATTATATTTTTAATCAAAATATTAGATGATAAAAAGATTAAATTATATGTTATAATCATGCATAGAGAGTTTAAGTCAAACCACACTTTAACATTCCAAATGTTTGGATGGTCATGGCATATTATCAAATATCAGTCTTAATCTATGATTATAAAATGTTTAATTAGAGAATTACAAATAAATTAAAAAATATTTATTTAATTTAATTTTAATTATGAATTACAATTATGATTTATAATCAAGAGCAGGTTAAAGGAGAAAATTTAGTTTAAATTAAATTAGACTTAATTATGAAGTTTGAGAAATTTTAACGATCAAATATTGATTTTATTAAACTTAAATTATAATTATAATTAGAGCTAAAGAAACCAAGGGTAACTATTCTAGGCTTCAAGAGGACACCTTCGAAGTTCGAATATGACATAGTTATCAGGAAAAAAAAGAAAAAAAAAAGTAGAAAACCTCATCTCCAATCGCGCTTTAAGGGTTCTATATAATTGATAGAGACATTGTCAAAATAAGACCTACAAAACAACAACAACATTAATTAGATAATATTACGATGTCTTTCTCTTACACATATTTCATGGATGAAATTAACTTAAATAGATAAAAAACATAACCAAAAATTTGCAAAATCATTAATCACACAAATCAATAAGTAAAAAAAAAAAAACATACATAACATAAACTAAAAGGTTGGTATAATTGATAACTATTAGAATTTTTTTAATAAGGGTAGAGTATATAGTCCATTAACAAGAATTAGACTTGGGTTAACCATTGTTAAAATAACTAGAACTAGTTATTTGGATAGTTGACCCTTACCATTTATTTACATTTTCATGTTTAGTCAATATGGTATACTCTAACACTCCCCCTCAAGTGCAATTGGGATTGGATATCCAGTTGTTACTTGAAATAAACCCAGTAGTAACTGGACCGGGTCACTGGGACTGAATATTCAGACAGACAACCGAGAAATTAATAATCCGGATCAAACCTGCTCTGATACCATATTAGAATTTTTAATATAGGCACACCTCACTCGACTATCGCAAAACAAGGAGCCTTATGCATTATGTTTGCCCTTTGCCTGAGAATAGGTGTTAGCTGACCACATATGCAACTAGAGTTTTTAAAGTTTTATTTAAACAAAATTGATATATGTTAGTTCAACTTAATTAACTCAACATCAGGAGTTGATTAAGATAATTATAACTCTTTCCCAACATCATTTAAAATAGACTTCAAATACTCCTTATTTTTGATATTGTGAACTCCCAAGTTTTTCCTCTAACACTTTATATTTGCCTTTATATAACTTTTATGAAATTGTTAACCACTTGTCCCTAAGTCTTGCAAAATACTACTGAAACCTTTCCTTCTTTTTGAATATTTCTCAAGAAATAAGACTTAATTTAAAACACTTGGATTATCAAAATAAATCTGAGTTGGTTCCTATTGCAATAAACTGAAATCCTCCATAACTTTTCTAAGCCATATTGCATTATTTTTCTATAATAATTGTAGCATATTTAGCTTGGGTAATGCTTTGATATGTGATTTCTTGCTTTTTGAAACTTTACTTGATAATATCTCAACTTAAATTGAAGTAGTAGCTATATGTATTCTTGATATCATCAAATGAACCTACCCAATTGCCATCGAAAAAATCTATTAAAATCTTGATAATTTACATACTTAACACCAACAGTATATGTTTAGTAGCTTGCATGTGTTCTTCACTTGCATAATGCATAAATCTAAATAAAAACCTAAAATGTATTTTACCCCAATAACCATTCTTTGATGTCTTTCAACAAGCTACCAAGTTTGGTTTTTTTATCATTAGAAGCTCTCCTTTCATTGAAGCAATCCGTTTGTGCTCCTATATTGTTTCTTTAATACTTGCTAATTTTAGTATTGTGATATTGCATGTTGTATAAATATCATAAAGTAATCTAATGCCTCTAATTGACTACTTATCAGCATCTTCATCATTAAAAAATAGTCTACCAAAATGTTTATTTTCACCATTTACTTATAGCCCCGTTGCTCTTGCTCTATCAAGATGACATCTTTGCTGCCAATAATCTCCTTTGTTTAAGTTGAAACATTTTTTATGCCTTAGAGTTGCTGCTATAGCCTATAAAAATTCTAAGCTTAGGAATTTTGTCCAATTTATTTCTTTTGACTTGAAAAATATAAGAGAAATACAAATAACCAAATACTTCTAAATTGAAAAAAAAAAGGTTTACAATAAACTGTGCTTTATAAGGTGTTTGATAATAAAGCAATTTGGTTGGAAATCTATTCAACAAAAATACAACAGTATTGATTGCCTATTTCCCATAAGGAGATCATAGCTTTATCGATACCACAGTATCAATACAATAAAGGAGAAAATACATACTTTTGGAATAGACTATTAGTAATGAACATAACAAATAGGCAAGCGAAAAAACTGAAGTATGGGGCAGTACTTGCAGTTGGATGGGGTAATTTGATCCGGAGAAACACTATCAAGTCAAATACCAGCTTCTTGAGTTGGTTAGCTATAAAGGACAAACTAAGCATTATCTCTAGACTAAAATTCCTCCCCTCCTCTAAAAAATGTTTACTTTGCAATTTAGATGAAAAGGACAGGGACCATCTATTTTTCAGCTGTATTTTTTCTAATAGAGTATGGAGGCAAGTTGCGTCTCTGTGTACACTCAATAGCTGTCACAGAAATCTGAATGACAATATCTAAGAGATACTACAAAACCATGAATTAAAGCATGACAAAGATGTTTACATGGTAGCTTTTACTACATGTATTCTGGATATCTGGCAGGAGAGGAATAACAGAAGATTTGTGGAAAGGGAAAGAGACATACTTGTCCTCACAGAAATTATCTCTAATAATATTAAAGAACAACTGGTCATAAACTAGTTGGAGAAGAAATGCAACGAGATAATAGCTATTTCTTGGAGACTGTAACGAGAATCCAAGAATACTCAGTACATAGCAGTATTTCCACAACCTAGCCAGTCACAACACGCACAACAATTATAAAGGATTCTAAAGTTGAGTTCTTACCTTATGAAGACCTCCTCCGTGAGATAGTTACATCAGATCCATCACGGGTGCCGAAGACATGCAGTCGGAGGAAGAGAGATAGTAGTCAGAGTGCAAAAACACAGGAAGACCCTTCGAGTATTCCTAAGAAGAAAAAGTGAGTGAAAACGGAAAGAGAAGAAGTTATGAGGATCAAACCAGAAAGATCTTACCTCCACAACCATCTAGAGACGCTAACAATGGAGACTTTGGAACACTAATTCGGAAGCTTCTGGTGAAACATTGAAAGGGGGTTTTTTTTGTTAACTCATTTTGAAAGTTCCGAGAATACATTAGAAGGTGGTTTGTTCACGGTGACGTTTCTGGTCTATGTTTTGATATCCTGTTAGTAGGATAATAGTTGTACTAAACTCTTATTCTTTTTTAATTCATTTTAATTTTGCTAAAAAAAATGACAAACTTTGCAACTTGATGTGCTTTCCTCGGATGGATCCTAACTTTGTAGCAATTCACGTTTCTGTATTGAAACAACACCAAAATAATAATAGTTGTCTAACCTTTTCATACCAAAGGTTGGTGATTCTTGTATAACTTATTCTTTCTCATCGTATGAAGTGAGAAGCTCTTTTCCTTCATTTTAATAAATAAATATTTTCAGCCCCTTTGCATCTTTAATCAGACATTCCATGTTCTCAAAATGCTCTTGACAGACCTTTCTCAAGTAATTGACCAATATTGCGCAAATTTTGATAAACTTATAAAATATATAGCACAAGTCGCCTGCCCAGGTACACAATAATGAATTGTGGCTTCAAAAGCAGTTTACGTTTCACAATATCCAGAACCTCAACAACTATAACCGGAATAGGAAGATTAATGCAGGAAACAACAAATGCAACGCATAATCTTAAGTAATAAATGCTACAACTCTTCTCCAAACAACAGTTACCACCACTTCCACAAAACTTTTTCCTACTAAAACATGAGGGCTCATTTCCAAAATTTTAATGCAGCAAACTATACATTCCAAGACATGTTGAAAGATTTGATGAAGCCCTGGCCTACATAAATGCAAAAATCTCAAGATCTTAACAAATAAGCTCCAACTACTTGAGATAGGTAGATGAAACCCAAAGTAGTAGGTAAGTTAACAATGAAGTAGTCACTTCAAAACTTCTTGGCCCTTTAACCAATGGCAATGGCGGAATGATTGATACCATCAAAAAGGTTCCAAACAGCCATGAGAAAATAAAAGCTCCAACACTGCATCATACAAGGAAAATAGTTAGTTCCAGTATTTCAACAAAGCAAAATAGATGGAAGTTTTTGATAAACCCTGAATTACTAATAAGAGTTTTTAAGCAAAATTAATATATTACAATAGAGTAGCATGAAACTAAAAACAGTTTCAGGGTTTTGGTGTGACTGAATTGCTACATACCTATAAAGGAAAGCTCGGATTTTGTTTTTCAGTCGATCATAGATGAAATATATGGTGGCCAACAAGGAAATCGCTACCTGAAGAGTTGGACCTTCTTCCGTTGGAAATATAATAGTGAGAACTCCAAGTACTAGAAATGCCAGGGATGTTTTAACAGTGACAATTGAGGAGGGGGTTTGGAACCTGCTCCTAATAACCTGGACAAACCGAGACTGTTGCACTTCCCTCAATTTTTTCTTGATATCAATTTTTGGATTCCTCCTCTCATAGAACTTCTGCATGATTATTTTATCATGGGCTGCCTCTATTGAATCCAAACTTGGCTTATGCCCGCTATATTGCTGAACAAGGAAGTTCCGTGCTGCTTGAATTTCATCTTCAGAAGCCTCCCTGCTTATTCCAAGTCGTTTGTAGGGGTCTCTTACATGGATTCTAGGAAAAACAACTGAACTTGGACAAACATGCATGAGAAAGATTCAAGGATTAATGGCGCTAGCTTTTGACAGTTTTCTGAAAAGAAGAAACCTAGTAAACAAAGGACAAAAGGGTTATCACAGAGTCAACATACATAACTACTATTTGATTATTAACAACTTGTGGGCAAAAGTTGCTCTGCTTGCCAAATATTACTCTTTGCCGCTGAAAGTAGAATTGTGTGCAAATTGTCTGTGCATAATCAATTGCTAGCACGTTCCAACTATATGACAAGTATGCGAGTTAACTGATCATTGAAATCATACAAGCGCCCCGCAAATTCAACATCACTTTTCTCACGATAGATTCAACCAGAATCTCTTGAAGCATTTAAGACGTTGAAATGACAGTTTCTAGGCAGAACTTTCCAAATCAGAACTTATCACAATTACTATGTATATTGAATCCTTGACCAGTTATCCCTAATTTGCTAACATTTATCATGATCTCAAAAGTTAAAGAGTTGCTTCAACTCAAATCAAAAGATGGAAGAACACTAGTCACAGAAATATAATATCCTGTCAGACAAATAGAATGCATGAATCGCTTGCCATATCTTCTATCTGTCAAACAGATAACCAAAACCAACAAGAAAGTCTTCTCATATTCAAAAAGAGTTCACAGTTTGCAAAAGGAAACAGAAAAATTTTGTGAGGAATCTTACAAGCTACTTGGAAAATCATTTTGAATCTTCCCCCCACCCCAAGAATAAAAAGAAAAGAAGAAGAACAACAGTAGAAGATCTTTGTTGTTAGTCAGATATAGACAGCTAACAGGCCAACAAAGAGAAATGGTTACCGGGTTTACTATTTGCCATATCTCCACCATATGAAGCATCCATTGCACACTTGAGCGAGTAAGTCCGTTTTGCATTGCATCTTTGCATGCAATCAGTCCGTTGACTTTGTGTGATAGCAAAATAACAAAACAATCACTTTGTGAACGATCACCAAAACAAAATATAAAAGCTTATGGATGATTCAGAAGTACCTAGTTGTGTGTCGTAAATCAATCTTGTTTTCCTGCTTCCCAACAACAGCAGAAGCTGGAAGTCTCCTGCAAAGTGACCGGGGACCATGCAAAGGCAACCGGAGATAGCACAGTGAGGGACAACCAGTAATTCCAAACATAATCATCTATAAACTGCAAATTCAAAAGCCATTGTTAAAGGTAAACTAGAAAACCATGATAAACTAGTATGAAGTTCCCATTTAATAAGCAGACCTCCATAAATACAGGGTTCTGAAATCGCCTCATCTTTACTAGCAGCTATACACTATGCTACAGCTATAGTTTCCTTAATTTCTGTTCTCCACATTATATAGTAGAGGGAACAAATCGAATATTACATCTTCAAGAAAAGAAAATCTCATCTTTACACTAAGCATAATCAGACACTGTTAGATACTAATGCTTCGAACTTGAAGATTTCCATTGAGCAACCCAATTAAAGGTAGACCATAAGAGCTAAATTACAGTACGTCCACATCATAATCTCAAAAAGTTATGAACTTGCAAGAACTTTAGGAAAGAAAAAAAGGAAAAGGAGCAAAAGAAAAAGAGATGAAATCAATCCAATACCAAACTTGGAAATTTAAAGCATAGGAAGATGAAACCTCACCTGTTGAAAGGAGTGATATTAGAAAAGTAATCTACTTGGCTTGGCTTAGAGGCTGGGTGGCAGGTAGAAGCCGCTCTAAACCCTCCGCTTATTCGAAATGTGACTACGAGAACTGCGACTTGTTTGCTATTGTCGAAGATGAGCCGTTCACACTGGTAGGACCTCTTCCCAGTAACAGGGTTTCGAGGCTGATTACGAGATATCAGTCAATGTTTGCGGTGATAATAGATACATTATATACGGACCCAATGCGATGTCGTTTCAATGAACCTGTGTTATTTAAAAGGCTAGTTCCGTTGCCGGGACTTGAACCCGGGTCTCTCGGGTGAGAGCCGAGTATCCTAACCAACTAGACTACAACGGAGTTGCTGGTTAGCGAATAAAAGTTATAATAAAGAAATTATGACAAATCTCGTTCAATTCAATCCTTCAATTCTTGTGAATTTATCCATCTAAATCTTATATATAAAAATAATATTACTAACTTAGTTATATCAATCGAACTTATCTATCATCACCAAGTTAATTGGATAGAGAATTTCTTTTTAACATATATCAATCCAATCTATATACCTTAGTTAGGAGAAAAAGTATTCAAAAATCAATTCAATTTATATACTTTTAATATTATTTTTTTAATAAGTCAGTCCAAATTCTACCACGTATGATATTTTTAAGTAATTTACTGAGAATATCAATTATCTAGATAAAATTATTATTAGTAAATTATACAAATCTTCTCTTAACGTTTTCATTTTAACATAAATAAATTTACATCATTTTCCTGAACAAAAATGGCTCTTAGTGTTAACAAACACTAAGAAATACCTCTTAAACTGAGTAGGCTTACTTCGTTCACTTGGAACTTATTGACTCTTGTGCTGGTGGATCAATTTTTAGCAAACATGGGTGTTAAACTTGATTTTATTTTAAAATGAGGTAAAGTATGCAATGTAATTATAAACTCACATTCTCAAACTCATTTTATGATAAATTCCCGACACCTAACTACCTCATGTCATTTCTTTACTAATTTTGAGGAATTCATACAATGGTTTTTAATTTTTACCATCTCGTAAAGATGACTTATTCTCTAATGTGTACTTATGTCTTTACTCATTTAAGCTGGAAAACACAGAAATTGTAGTATATGTATGGGGATGACAAATCTCAACCTGGTGAATCTTTTAAGATTTTTTCAATTCAATACCCAATCTTTTAAAATCTTCAACTGAATGATCAATCTTTTAAAATCTTACTAGTTTAATTCAAAATGTTAGTTTTATTAATAATTTTCTAATTTGGCTAACAGAATCTTTGTTATTCGTCATATGTAGATGTACATCTAAAAAATTTCTCTCTACTCTAGTTTAATCATAGCCACTGGACATCTACATGTCATGAAAATTAAAGATTTGTTGGCCAAATCCTCAAATTACTAACAAAACTAATATTTTGAACTAAAATGTTAAGGTTTTAATCGGTAATCATTCAATTGAAAATCTTAACAGCTTGGGTACTTGATAAAAAAAATCTCAAAAAGTTGAACACTTTAGAAATGGTTATTCCTATATATAGGCAACAAAAAAATGCTAATTACAAATAAAGAATGGTGAGAAGATAAGGTAATGTTGTTTGTGTTGTTTTCTGTGCATGTTTGCCTTATTTACTTATTTGAATTGAAATACTTAAATGTGAGTGTCATATACTCCAAAATAAATATTATTGACCTAGAATAGTTACAAAGTATTCATAATTAATGGTCTAATTTTTTGTCATATTATAATTGAACAAATAAGGTGTGATAATCTTATGCATGAAGTCAACAAACTATAGGAAATCTAGAATAAATACTACTATTAATATAAACTTTTGATGTGGCTTAAATACAATTGTTAGGACATTATAGAGCAAACAAATCTAGGAAGAAAGTTCTACAATTGTGTCAAGCATCTAGCTGGCAAAATTTGTTTCCTACATATTATATCGTTAAAATTTGCAATTTTTTTATATAGTGTGATGTTCTATTTTAAGACATGGCTCAAGTTGTAATACAAAGATTGAGAAATTAAATTTATTTGAAGAATGAAACTAAAAATAAAAAAGCAAAAGTTTGTAAGACAGGTGACTCTTGTCGTGGATGAAGACCTTATTGCTAGGTTGAAGTCTAATAAGGAAATAAGGAGAAAGGAAATGAGTAAGAAAATTAAGAGAATGAAGGTTTATATTGAAGATTTAGCAAAAGAGAAGAAGGTATTAGGGCTGATTTTTATCAAGTTTGTGTTGAATTTGTTGTTGTTGGCTTGCTATTGTAATTTATTACATATGCACAAGTATTTTCGTGGTAAATGAATCACATATTTAATGACTATTATATAAGAGATAATGTTAGTCTTTTTATTTTTAATATTTTGTTTTGACTAGTGTGTAGTTAAAAAATTGAGCTATTTAGAATAATATATTGCTATGTCTTTACTTTTTAATCAATGGAAATTTCATAAAAGGAACCATCACTGACATGTATGCTAAAAATATTTAGTTTATTAACAACCTAAAGACTATCAATTTGGCATAAAATCCTATTTAAATTGTCAACGTAATTTAAAAAGTGTCATTCAATCCACGTACCTAAAAGTTTTAGGTTTAATCAAACATCCATGTATTACAGGCTTATTTGAAAACACATAAATGTTATGTGTAAATGTACATCAACAAATTACAAGATTGTTTGTCAAGCTAAGAAAACTAATAATATGTTAAACGAACGCTTTGTTTGGTGTTGTTTGAATAGATTTATGAATAGCTAGTTATTAAAAAGCCAATTCATGAACTTGTGATGAATGGATTGTTCTTCTAATTGTTGCTCTCCTTCTTTTTGTACCCTTTTGAAATTTTCTTAAAGTGATACTTTCTTTGTCGTTATACCTTAGTCCTCTAGGTTAACATAACAATTTGAAGAACACTAGATGAACTTCACCAAATTTCTCTTTTTTTAGGGCCATTATCGTTGTCGCTGTGCATGTTGAGTTTTCTTATATCGATAAGAAGATAAACTAGTTAGTAAATAAACTATGTTCTGACAATAAACAATACATCTAATTAAGATAATCTAGAATATACTATTGATTGAGCTTGAGGTGGCTAAGCTTAATCCAAAATTTCAAAGGAAACTTTGTATGATATATTGTTTGACCATTTGAGCTACACTTTCTACACTTTTGTAATTAACCCATTTGAGATAATTTGCACATGTCTTTCTTGTTTAGCTTGTAGGTTTTACTCTTTCCCTTCCTCTATTCCCTTTTTAGCCCTTCCAAATATAACTCTCCTAGCTAGAGCATGAATTTCTTCTTATTCATTAACTAGTTAGAAAATTGAACCTCTTTTAAGTTGTAGAACACTCTTGTACATGTTAAATAAACCATATGTACATCAATTTTGTACAAAAGGATCCATGTTCTGCTTGAAATGGTGTATAGAATTAATTGCATGTTTGCATGGGTGCCTAAACAAATCCTAGACCTCATAGGTGTAAGTTTTCTCCTTACGCTCATACTATCCTTTGATTCACCTTTTAATATTTCATAAGCATCATCTTCATTCCATATGATCCACCAATTTGTGTTGCTTCGTTCTTAATCTTTTTAATCTTCTTCACTATCTCTAAAGCAATATCACTCTTCCAAAATTGTACATACACCTATTTTTGCTTGCCTCCTAATCACCATTGTTCTAATTGTCTTAATATTTAAATTATATGCATATCTTTAGCTATCCACCCAATAATTGTTTCACACATGTTTTGAACCATAGGACATTTGGATTTGCATTGGATACTTTATCAAGGCATCAATACATCCGAGCTTTGACATGTTTTAACCATTTTAACTCCTTATTGAACTCTTCAACAAAGGTGGATCAATTACACTTCCAAAATTGCTTCCTTAAATCTTTACCACTATAATTAGAATGTCAATTATAGTACACATGTTTAGCACACATTCTAATGGACAATCTATGGTACTTTGACCTCAGTGGTTACATTCATCCCTTATAATTTTAAAAAACATATGTAATAAAAACCATATTCAAAGGAAAGAATAGTTACAATTATGACAAATTAGATAAAAATTACCTTCTACATATTTTTTTTTCATCTCTCAAGTCCAAATTAGTTATCAATGTATTCAATAAACAAAGATCATGAATCAATATTTTCAACTTCAATAGCATATCAAACAATAGGATACTTTTCTCCACGAACCCCTCTCCCAGTTTCACTCAACAATTATCCTTGATGTTTAGTATTGAGAAAGCTTCCATCTATTCAAAACCATATGTCTCAAATGCCTCAACTTTTTTTTAATTGCAACAAAACATATCTATAATCTTTTGAATTGTAAAAGATAAGTATCTTGATTCCTCATAAGTTAAATGTACACAATTGATTTAGGTTTACTAAGCTTCAACTTATTAATGAAATCATACAACTTAGGATACTGGTTCACATATTGTCTAGACCTTTTCTTAAACACTTTCCTTTTAATTGCCTTACACATATAAAAGTTAACTAATAAATTAATGTATTCCCTACATTCTTCAACCATCCATCTTAGGTGTGTTAGTTATGAAGCATGAATGCTCTGGATTATAGGTATTAACCTTGAAGCCTATATCATGGGAAGCATAGGGGTCCGACTAATAATCATCAACAAAATCCTTACTCTTTAAGATTCATTTTTTAAACATATAATTAAACCTATTAGCTACTTCATAACCTCTTGATGATTCGTTAAAACACTTAGCACCATCAATAATTAATACAAACATCTAGTTAGAAAGATCATTGGTTGGTTTATGTCTAATTATTCTACTGGGCTTCCTTAAAGCTACATCAGATTCATCCTTATTAGGATAGATTCCTGTCTAGAATACTACTATAATCAAATAAATTTATCTAAGTTGATTCCCTTCAAGTGCATCATTCTAAAACCCATCATCCTCTTTATCAGCTTTAACCTCTTCACCATCAACGTCATCATCCTCTTTAACAGCTTCAACCATTCACCATCAATTTCATCATCATCATCATCTTCAACAACATCATCCCCTTCACCATTAATGTCATAAAGAAACACAGCTACTACTTTTGCCAACGATTCCTCAAAACATCGCCAAAAACTATTAACAACGATTTCTGCAAAACGTTGTTTATAGTTTTCAACTATGAGGATTTGATGATGTTTTGAGTGATGAAACAAAACGTAGCTAAAAACTCTATGCGAAGTTTTTTACACCTTTACCTATCATTTTTTTCATAACCAAAGATCAACTTTGTTGTTGTGAGGAATTACTAAATCAATAGTGAGGAACTACTAAATCAGAACATTGTTTTAGATTATCTGAACTTTGTGGATCCAATATTTTTTATTATTTATAATAAATAATTATGTAAACTTATGAATACTAGTCAGTTTTTTTATTGTTGTCAATAATTAAGACAAATTGTCATGGAAAATTTAATATTTAAATTTAATTATTAGAGGGAAACACTACAAGGAAAGTAGGAATTAGCGATGGAAAATTATCGAAGAAAACCAAGTCATTGCAAATTACCGACAAAAAATCAATTTCCATTGATAACATTGATGGGAAATTTTTCATATTAGAGATGATAGCAATATCCGTTGGTAAATATGCAGGGAAATCATTCCAGCAAAATTTCTGACAGACTTTAGCGATAGTATAAAATGTTCGTCGGTAAAGAAGGCGAGATTTTTTTTGGCTGAATAAAATAGTTTTGAGTTTACCAATGGAAACTTTTCCATCGGTAAATTTTCAAGGTAAACTTCGTCATCTACTTTGGCTTCAGCATTTTAAATAAAAAAACGACATCGTTTGGTTTAACACCAATACCAAATGATGTCGTTTTGGTTTACATTGAACTCACAAAAACTCCTCCCCTTACGTATTCTTCTTCGGTCGTGCGTCTCTCCCCTGTATTTTGTCGTGCAATTTTCTTCTCTTCGGTTTCTCTGTTGTGGATTCCTCTTCTACTCGTTAGCATTTTTCTTCTCCGGCCACTGTCGTTGTTTCCTTTGGTGGAGGTATTCTTGCAACCTTTCACCTCTATTTTTTCATATGTTGGATGAAAGTTTGGTTATTTGATAACTTTCATTTATTTGTGTATTCTGTGATTGAAAAACAAATTTACGATATAAATGTTAGTGATGGAAGGGACAAGACGTGATTTTGGTTGTGATGTATAGATGAATTTCTGATGCATGTAAGGTGTTTGATGACATGCCTGTCATATTGATGTTTATTATATGGGAGTGTTTTGTGTAATTTAAATTGATAGAAATCTACCCCTCTTTATATGGGAGTGTTTTGTGTAATTTAAATTGATATAAATTTACTCCTCTTTAAATGATGAGAGTGTTATAACTTTGATACAATTCTGTATAATGCAAAAATGAATCATTCCTACATTGAAAAAATGATTTCAATTCTTAAGGAAAGGAAATGCATATAGTTGCCACCTATTTTTTTCTTAAGGAAGTAAAGAGAAACCTAAAGACAAGAAAGATAAAGTCATAACCAAAGAAAGAAATGAGTTGAGATCTATTATAAAACAAAAAAGGTATATTAGATGCCTTATCTTACCCATTTTAGCAATTGATTAAGCTTTAAAATGATGTTCTTAAGGTTATCGGGGAAATTTGGGGCATGAAGTGAAAATAAATAAATGTAAATGTAATAATAGAATAAATGATTTTGGTGCAGGGTAGGAATGAGCTATGAATAAAATCTAAAAGTCCTAGTAGCAAATCTAAAAGTCCTAGTAGCAAAAATTGTGAAACTAATCCCTTTTGAAAAAATTGAAGTTGAAGAAAATTTGATTAAACATAATTGTTGATGAACATTTTTAAAGGCTCATCACATGCTCAAATCAAGTATTATTATGCAATTGGTTATTAAGTTTACTGCATTTAAGCAAGTACAATTTTAAGTTAGATAAATAAATTTACATTATAATTCTTAAATTCTAAGTTAAACTCTTTACTTCATAACTATTCTAAGTTAGGAAACAAGTATGGTCAAAACACAAGGAATTTTAAATTATTACCAATTAAAAAAGAACCCTCTAGGTATATTCAAAGAATGTACTACTTTTGATTGCATTAATGTCTATATTGGTTACATACTTTTATATTCTTTTCATCATTGATTACGTATAATTGGTGCCTTTAATTGAATTTACAATATCTAAATCACATAATTATTCGTATTTTTATATTAAGCAATGGACAAGAAGTATCTAGTTAAGACTTAATTTCTTGACATAGGGTTGTAATGATAAACAACCATTTAATTTAACCTGCCATGTTGATCTTGTTGTATTTCAAGGTAGAATATGAGTTTATTGAAATAAATTATTAAACTGGAAAAAAGTAAGATTAAAATTTTAAAGGTGATCTAAGTGGTTAGGTATTAAATATTATTTCCCATGTTGAAGTGGTGTTGCTGGCATGACTTATTTTTCTACATAAAGTTGTTCAAGATTTGGCTTTGTTTTAACGAGACTTGGATGCTTTTATCTTCATGTTTACGTTCTTTCTGTTGGAGAAACATTAGTAGCATGATCATATGTTGTCATTTTTAACAGGTCGGGATTGGTTTGGTCTAGCAATATTTTTAAAATTATGTCCACTAAAAGTCCACGTATTTCTATTTCAAAATAAACAATATTATTTTATTATTTTATTGATTTAATATATTAAAAATATATCTAAACTATTAAACAAGAGTATTATATTAAATACAAAATATTCTTTTTCGCAGGCCCTATATTGTGTTGAAAAACGTCACTTATCCTTCTTCTTTGTAGTCTGGAGTTGTTCGTCCATCCAAGTGAGTCGTCCAACTCATGTCTACCATATGTATTGCTTTAATAATACAATTATGATGTGTTTGGGTTTTGTATGAATGCAAAGCAGGTCTTGATTTTGTGTTGTTGTTTAGAATATTCTTATAATCATAGATGAGTTTTTATGTTCTTCTTTAATAGTCTAAGTATTTACTGTATATGGAATGAATTTGAGATCCAGGAGCGGAGCTACGAAGGGATAAGCCCCCGCGCCAGCCCCGGCTTGAGCCACCGGCCACTAGCTTGCCACCATCTCCTTGCCGCCAACGTCGTCATCTTGCCCCTGTCTGATGTAAGAACGACGATAGGTTAGTCTAGTCTTAGTGAAGCGCGTGGGTATATTGTGTGATGATGGAGTTTGGTCTGGTGGTGGACAGTGGGTGGCGAAAGGTGGGGTTGTGTAAAGAATAACATAAGATTCTGCATAAACCCTCACGTAATCACTTTAGATCCAGAACGAAACTTTGGAGTTTACTGACAAGAGTTGTGCGTGTGTGTGAAGTGAACAAGACAGCGCTGGAGACTTCGAAGAAGAGAAGAAAAATTGAAGGCAATTAGCTGAGTTAGGCTAAACGTTCAAAACGCACAGCATAAAGGGAGGTATAAGTGACACATGTGAAGCGCACGCGTATAGCCAAAACGCACAGCACATGGAAGACATGCATAATAAAAGGGCAAAAACGTAGCATTTCATTGAAGTGAAAGGAATGGTCTGCTGGCTTGAAATAAAAGACCCACGTGAGATGCACAAGCCAAAACAACAAAAGGGACATAGGCATAAAATGCACAACAGAAGCAATATTAGAGGTCATGTGAGGAAAGCATGCATTGACTTAGTCAAAATACATATCCGAAGGTTCCTCAACACTTATAAATAGGCCAGAGTTCAATATACAAACACATTATAATACAGAGTCTATCAATAAGTTTACATTATGTGATTCAAATGAGACAAATAGTGAGAGTACTAGAGTACCTATCAAAAGGATACTAGTGAGTTTGTGAGAAGCTCTTGCAGGTGTTTTCAAAGAAAATACTCAATCTCTTGTATACTTTCTTTCTTGATATTAGTAAAAGCCAGGAGTGTGAGTTTCGACCCTTGGACGTAGATAGTTGTGTGCTATCGAACCAAATAAATTCTGAAGTGTCTTCACTTTTCTGCATTTACATTCCTGCAACAACAACAATCTTGATCAGTCTTTGTGATAAGATAGCAATAAAACAAAGTAATATCCCAACAGGTTGGTATAGCTTTTGTGCTCCTGTTTGGGTTTGGGAGGATGGTTCACATGGTGGACGGTAGCACGAGATAATGGTGAATAGCTTTTCCTCTTTTATGGGCTTTTTCTGGTTTGACCTTTTCTCCATAAGATTTGATTATTTGTCTTCAGCGCTATTAGAACAAGCATTGATTTGGATCCATAAGCCCCATTATTAGATACACTTATGAATGTGCTTCGTAAAATTATTTTTTGAAAAATTTTGAATTTGTTGAAATTCTTCGCTGCCAGTCCATCGCTGCCTAATCAACCCCGGCTCCAAGATATTCCTCGCTCCGCCTCTGTTGAGGTCTTATGGATGATTTGTGTTGGACCCCCGCTCCTGAGAGACACATGTCCGACGTGTTAAGTGACATCTGGACTCGAATCTCACAAGGGTGGAGTGCCCTCACCAGGACAAATCCTTAAACTGGAACATTTCATCTTGACCTCAGCAAACATTTTGTTCCTTGACTGCTTCTTGATCCTTGGTAATCACTTCTTGATCCTTGGTTAGTGAATTCTGTGTTTAATTCTAACTAAGTGATTGTTCAAGCCTACTGGCTTAACTTCTTCTTTGTATCGTCTATGGCTGGCCCATCATCTGTGTTTACTTATGGTCTGTGTTCTATCGACTAGGTTCTATCGTCTGTAATTGACTTTGTATCATCTGGGTTGACCACCTATCGTCTGTCTGTTATTTGCGTCTATCTTTGTTTGCGTCTGTGTTCCTTGCGTCTATGTTGTGACGTGTCCTCGCAGATGATTCCTTGCGTCTATCTTTCATTTGCGTCTATGTATGACGTCATCACAGACGATACTCTTCCTCTGTATTTTTCCCTTACGTCTATGTGTGATGTCATCACAGACGATAAACTTCATTTGTGTTCTCCTGTGCGTCTATATGCTGACGTCATCACAGACGATTCCCCTTATCTGTGTTTCTCCTTAAGGTCGTGTTTCCTTCTTACCGTCTACATTACTTAATGTAGACTTAAATCTTTTCAAGCCCCATTCATTCAATTCCCAAAAAACATTACACCAGAACATAAACGTCAACTACCTCCCAACTCATCAAACTCATTTAATCATCACATGCAACATGAATCTTAACAGTGGTCATCATTAAACCCAAAAGACATTTCATTCATGTCAATAAGCAGAAGTCATTTCAAAGCTTTACTGAACATTTCAAGGTACAACATGTCCATTGAGTTTAAGAACTAATATACCAAATACACTTGAAATGTGGCTAAAGCCTTGCAAAAATCTAACTTAAGAATACAACAGAAATTTAGCAGATGTGAGTGAGGCCTTGACTCCTAGCTTACTCACTTCCTTGCTCATCACCTGAATGGGACATAATTTAGAGGGGGGTGAGCTTAAAGCTCGTGGATGAAAATTTTATAAGTGAGAAACAAGCAAAACAATTTTCAAATTCTCTCTGTCATTTTTCACTTGAAAACTGAATTGCTTTTTCATAAAAAACACAAATACTTAACCAAACAGTTCATGAGCACTTATAAATCATGCATGCATCAACTTTGTCACAATCATAAACACATATACACAACAGAAATGATTCCGGTAAGTCCAATTCTTGACTCACTACACATTGCCATGTAATGGTCCTGTGTAGTCGTAAACTTGAGGGAGTCCTTAGAGGAGCTCCATGCCACTAGCGGGCAGGCGGGAGAAGCCTATTTCTTGGGTCAACGTGCATGTGATAGTTCTTGAGGGACTACCATAAACCCACATAACATGTCATTTAAAACAAATTGCCTTAAATGGCCTTTCGTTGGAAACTTGTTTTTCATGCACATGAGATGTTTTATAGAACCATTCGTAAAAATCGAATTTCAAAATCTTGCAACTTTTCATAAAGAAACATTTTCATAAATCATGCACATAATTCATGTAGCACATAAATGCAACATTCATGATGCAATGAAAACCATTCAGCTTTCTTGATTTTAAAGAAAACAATGAGTGACTCATTTACTCTATTATAAAACGATACCCACCTTGAAATCCTTGCTTGTTTTGGTATTGGATTTAAAGATGCCTTCCCTCCTGCTCTTCTTGCCCCTTTTGATTTCTTTTAACAATGAGAACAATCCCCATTCAGTGAAATCTCATATTTGAGAACCCATAAGGCACAAGCACTAATATAGATCCTACAATCCTTAACCCATACATTTCTTAAGCTCTTTGAACCAAAACCCCTTCAAAACTTCAAAAGATTAAAAACAATTTTACCTTGAATCTTCACCAAATAATGAGATTCTTGGTTCTAAAGAAAGCTCTTCCTTTCCTCTTTCTTTTTCCCTTTTTGAGTGACCTCAAACTCTTTCTTTAAGATTAGGAAAAATTGTGACCTAGTTCACAGCTCTCTTCTTTTTAACTTCACTGAGACCTCTCTTCTTCTTTCTCCTTTTCCTTCATTCGCGTTTTTAGATCTTCTTATATACAAGATAATCATTTCCTCTTCCCATTCTATCCTTAGTGGGTGAGAAAAGTCCACCTTATCCTTCCTTTAATGCCTTAAAACTCCTAACCTTACGTGATCCACCCAAAATACCCTTATACATTCTTAATTCTTCAATGTCACCTACTCTATGCCATACTCTAACTTAATCTTAATTTTTTCATTTAATACTCCAAAATTTTCATCAATCTATGAAATAAATCCTCCTAGAATTGACATAACAAGTAAACTCCAATAATAAAAAGAAAAAAATAATTTATCCAACAAGATCATAAAATTCATTCAATTTATGCTTACTAATATAATGAAAAGAATTCTGGGTCCAATATTTCTCCCCCTCTTAAAAGAATTTCTTCCTCGAAATTATTGCCTGAGTTATCGAATAGTTGTGGATATTTCTCCTTCATGGCTCCCACATGGCTTCTTCCACAAAATGGTTTCTTCACAGGGCTTTGAACAGTTTAACCGTCTTGTTCCTGAGAACCTTTTCCTTAGTATCCAAGATTTTCATTGGCATCCCCTCATAACTCAAATCATCTCTCAACTGAACCTCATTGGTCTGAATGATATGGGAGCGATCCGACCTATACCTCCTCAACATGGAAACATGAAAAACATCATGAATTTGTGACAACTCTGGTGGCAATGCCAACCTATAGGCTAATGGCCCAATTCTCTCAAGAATTTCATAAGGACCCACATATCTTGGACTTAACTTGCCTTTCTTACCAAATCTCATGACTCCCTTCCAAGGAGATGTCTTAAGGAAGACCTTCTCACTGACTGCATACTCCATCTCCTTTCGATGTACATCCGTATAACCCTTCATTCTATCTTGAGCTACCTTAAGCCTTTGCTTAACTAACTTGACCTTGTCCATTGTCATCTAAACCAATTTTGGTCCTATTAGCTTCCTTTCTCCTTCCTCATCCTAGCATATAGGAGTTCTACATCTCCTTCCATATAGTGCTTCATAAGGAGCCATCTGAATGCTCGAATGGTACGAATTGTTATAAGCAAATTCGACCAATGGAAAATGCTCATCCCAAGCTCCTTTGAAGTCCATCACACATGCCCTAAGCATTCCCTCAAGTGTCCAAATGGTCCTCTCAAATTGACCATCTATCTGAGGATGAAAAGCAGTACTAAAACTCAACTTGGTTCCCATAGCCTCTTACAGACTTCCCCAAAATCTTGAAGTAAATTGAGGATCTCTGTCGGAAACTATAGAATCTGGAATCCCATGCAGTTTCACTATCTCATCAATATACTTCTTTGCTAGCACATATGGAGAATCAATTTGCTTAATTGCTAGAAAATGGGCTGACTTCATCAACCGATCGACAATACCCACCTTGAAATCCTTGCTTGATTTGGTATTGGATTTAAAGATGCCTTCCCTCCTGCTCTTCTTACCCCTCCTGATTTCCTTTAACAATGAGAACAATCCCCATTTAGTGAAATTTCATATTTGAGAACCCATAAGGCACATGCACTAATATAGATCCTAGAATCCTTAAACCCATACATTTCTTAAGCTCTTTGAACCAAAACCCCTTCAAAACTTCAAAAGGTTAAAAACAATCTTACCTTAAATCTTTACCAAATAATGAGATTCTTAGTTCTAAAGAAAACTCTTCGTTTCCTCTTTCTTTTTCCCTTCTTGAATGACCTCAAACTCTCTCTTTAAGACTAGGAAAAATTATGACCTAGTTCACAGCTCTCTTCTTTTTAACTTCACTGAGACCTCTCTTCTTCTTTCTCCTTTTCCTTCATTCACGTTTTTGGATCTTCTTATATACAAGATAATCATTTCCTCTTCTCATTCTACCCTTAGTGGGTGAGGAAAGTCCACCTTACCTTTCCTTTAATGCCTTAAAACTCCTAACCTTAAGTGATCCACCCAAAATACCCTTATACATTCTTAATTCTTCAATGTCACCTACTCCATGCCATACTCTAACTTAATCTTAATTCTTCCATTTAATACTCCAAAATTTCCATCAATCCATGAAATAAATCCTCCTAGAATTGACATGACAAGTAAACTCCAATAATAAAAAGAAAAAAAATAATTTATCCAACAAGTTCATAAAATTCATTCAATTCATGCTTATTAACATAATGAAAAGAATTCGAGGTCCAACAATTTGAGGCATAACTAAGTTCTTAGGACGGTATATAGGCTGGAAACTCGTGATGCAACTCCCATACGGTTTATCGGTGAAAAATTCCACGAGCCTAGGAGTCACAGCGAGAACTTGCTTTCTTGATTCACAAGTGTAAACAATGTTACGTACCATAGTATTGAAATCAATTGTAGGTAATTAATTCAAACATAAATACTTCAACTTCAATGTAATTAATGCAAACTTAGTATTAACGCAAGAAATTCATAGGTTTAATAGACAAAACAATTCTTTGTATAACAAACCCCAAAGATGATAGATATGCTGGAAATGCATGATGTAGCTCCCGCGAGTCTTATCGGTGAAAAATTTCACAAGTTTAGGAGTCATATAGAGAACTTGCTTTCTCGATTCATAAGTATAAATAATGTCACGTACCATAGGATTGAAATCAATTGTAGGTGATTAATTCAAACATCAATACTTCAAGTTCATTGTGATTAATGCAAACTTAGTATTAACACAAGAAATTCATAGGTTTAATAGACAAAACAATTCTTTGCATAATAAACCTATGATACAGCTCCCGTGAGGCTTATTGGTGAAAAATTTCATGAGCCTAGGAGTCACAATGAGAACTTTCTTTTTTGATTCACAAGTGTAAACAATACCACATACCATATTATTGACATCAATTGTAGTTAATTAATTCGATTGATTAATACTTAAGGGATGTTGTGTAAAGTTTAAATGTTCTGTAAGCTTAGGGGACATGAAAGATACTAACTATGAAATCACTTTTTTAAATTAACAACTTTACAGAAATGAGTAATGTCGATAGATTTTGGATGTATAAACGATTAACACCTGATGGTTTCATTAATCCTGAGTTTGATGAGGGAGTTGAAGCTTTTATTAAATATGTATGTTATCAACCTACATATACGGATGGCCTAAAGATCAGATATCTATGTAAAAAGTGCAAACATATTTGTTTCCTTCCTATTGATGAAGTAAATGATCATTTGCTGAAAAAAAGGTTGTTCTAAATTATTTTGACTGGACATGGGAGCTATTGATTTGTAGCACCTCAAGGGGGAATGAAGTAAACTCGTCAGTAAATGCAGATGAGTTTGACGGGGGAATTAGACTTAGAACAAATAATGTAGGTACAACTAAAAATCCTTACATGCAAATGGTTTATAATGCAACCAATTATACCTTTAAGGAAAATATAGAAAATCTTGAACAAGAATCAAACCTATGTGCAAAACAATTTTTTGACTTACTACACTCAGCTGACCAAGAATTATGAAAAAATTGTAGGACAATGTGTAGCACCCCACTCCTGCAAGACCGGAACCCGACATCGATGGTGATATCCGAGTCCGTACCTCGCAAGGGTGGTGTACTAAAGCACTAACAATCAAAAGTCGGTATGAGTAATTAATTTTTTTTAATCACAAATTTGGGCCCATTTTTAATCAGAAACAGTTACACTTACAAGACAAAGTGTTAATTAGCCCAATCCAAAAATAAAACGTAATACATTTTGATCAAGCTCTTTTACATAACCCAAATACACAAAATACAATAATTTGCAAAAAATATACTTCAGTGCGAAAACAAAGAGACACAATGCAGACGCGAACTGATCCCGATCTCTTCTTTCACTCACAT
>JAOSBN010000179.1:9921385-9934705 GCA_027563595.1 Erythroxylum suave | reverse complement strand
TCAAAAAGTCAACTCTCAAGTCAAACTTTCTATCACATATGAACACAACTCACATTTCTTAACGCCCATGGACCACTAAAAATTACTATTTTACCCTTCCCATCGGTGATGGGATGTTACACAATGACTCAATTAGCTTCAATTGCTCGAATATTGAACATAAAGTCTGCAGGGCATATTTGTGATCGCAGTTTTGATAAAATTCTTGGATGGTAAAATAAATCATTACCTTTTGATCATACAATGTTGTAGTTTTTACAATATGAAGAAAATTATTTAGGGTCTTGGTTTGACTGTTCAAAAAATTGATTGTTGCAAATTGGGATGTATGTTGTATCGAGGAAATGATGTGAAATTACAAGAGTGCAAATTTTGTGGTCAATATAGGTTCAAGCCTAGAAAGTGTTCTATGAAACAAAAATTACCCTAGAAGTGGATATATTATTTCCCATTAACTCCGAGAGTTCAAAGACTATATGCTTTTGATATTACTGCATCTTACATGAGATGGAATAATGAACACGAACAAGAAATGGAATAATGAGTCATCCATCGGATGCACTGGCATAAAAACATTTCAATAACACCCATTATGAATTTGTAGTTGAAAAATTGAAATGTTAGGTTGGGATTGTCGAAGGATGGATTCCAACCTTTTGGTTAATCTGGCTAACAATATTCATCATGACTAATCGTAATTACTCCTTATAATTTGCCTCCATAGATGTATATAAATGATGCGTATATGTTCTTGATAGTGATTATGTAAGGGCCTACAAATCCAAAGTATAAAATTAATATATACTTACAACCATTGATATCTGAATTGCAACATCTTTAGGAATACGTTGTAGAGACATATAATGTGTCTCTGAAACAAAATTTTGTGTTAAGAGCAGCTTTAATGTGGACTATTAGTGATTTTTTAGCATATGTTATGCTGTCTGGATGGAGCACAGTAGGGAAATTGGCCTGTACTTATTATGGTAACTATTCTGATACATTTTATCTTCCAAACGAAGAGAAAACATGTTGGTTTGACAACTACAAAAAATTTCTTCCTTCAGATCATCCATTTAGACGCAATAAACAAATTTTCATTAAGAATAAGATGGTACAAATACCTCCTCCCCCTCACAAAGCTAGTGAAGAAATATTGCAGGAGAATGAAGAATTAGGGTTATTAAAAGTTACAGAATTTGAAGCTAATGAAATTAATACAAGCATTAGTAAAAACTTTGGTTGGAGAAAACGAATCATTTTTTAAGATTTTCCTTTTCGGAAAATTAATTTGATGCATCATAATCTAGATGTAATGCTACTGAAAAAATATTTTTAATAATTGGTTCAATATCATAATAAACATTGAAGGGAGGACAAAAGACAATGCAAAATCACGAGCTGATTTGAAACTTTTTTATAGAAGAAATGAGTTAGATAAAGCTCTACACATCTGTAAATATCTGAAAGTACGTTACCCTTTGAACAAAAAACAAAAGGAACTTTTCTGTAAATGGTTGAAAAGTCTAAAGTTTCCCAATGGTTATGTTTCAAACCTGGCAAGGTGTGTGGATATGAAGAAGTACAAATTATTTGGGATGAAAAGTCATTATTGTCATATGTTTATGCAAAGGCTAATTCCAATTGCATTTTGGGAGTTGCTACCAAATAAAGTATGGAAAAATTATAACATAATTAAGTTTGTTTTTAAAAAGCTTAACATAATATGAAATAAAGTTGGTTGAAATGGGAAAACTAGAAGGGAAAACTTCAGTAATTTGTATAACTTAAAAAGGATTTTCCCTCCAAGCTTCTTTAACTGTAGAGAGCATCTACCTATGCATTTAGAACATAAGGCTAAACTTGCTGGTCTGATATTGTGCTTCTTTAACTGTAGGGAGCATCTATCTATGCAATTAGAACATAAGGCTAAACTTGCTGGTCCAGTTCAATATCGATAGATGTATCCAAGGTAATTATATTAAATATTTAAATTGAAGTAATATCACGTTTTAATAACAAAATTGTAATAACCGGAAATGAGTAATATAGGTATTTGCATCACTTGAAGAAAAATGCCAAAAATAAGACTAGAGTTGAAGGTTCGACATGTAATGCTTATTTAGTGGAGGAAGTAAGTACATTTTGTTCACGTTATTTTGAGTCACTTGTTTATATAAGAGAAAGAAAAGTTTCTCGTAATGATGATGGGGGGAGGAACGAGTGATGCTAATAGTAACTTATCCATTTTCACATATCCTGGATAAGCATATGGACGTTCAACAAAAAAAATATTAAAAGAGGAAGAAATAGAGGTTTCCCATGGTTACATGTTATTGAACAGTCAAGAGGTTCAACCTTTTGTGCAATAAGTTGAAATTGATTATTTAGGTTTGAAAAGTTAGTGTTATTCACAACTGAAATACATAATAATATTTTTAGATTGGTTACACGAGCTAATGTCTGATAAAACACAGGATGATATCAATAAAGAAGTTGGAAGATACTTTCCTTGATGGTTCGAGAAACATGTAAGTTTTCACTTACAATAGTTGAAATGATTGAATTATAAGATTAAAGTGTTCAAATGACATTACACTATTAACATGCTAATTTCTTTTATGTAGGCCTTAGAAAGTCCAATAGAGAATAAGTTCACATGTGATTTTGCAAAAGGACCTTTGCGAGCTGTTAAATCGTAACAGGTATATTTTGTTAACGGATACAAATATCATACAGAATATCATGGTCATAACATGGCAACAGTAAATAGTGGAGTTTGTAAACCGGGATAATTGATGAATTACGATGGTAAAATTATTGAAATACTTGAAATTGAGTACTATACATTGTCAATAAAGCAGAGTGTGATATTTAAGTGTGACCGGTTTGATCCAACTCCTAATGTTAGTATAAAAGTGCATAGCCGATACATTCTAGTTGAAATCAACCAATGAAGACGATTTAGACAATTTAAACCTTTCATGTTGGGAATGTAAGTGATAAAGGTGTATTATGTCCCTTTTCCCAGCTTACGACGAGATAAGTCAGACTAGATGGTCATTTGCAAAGTTAAAACTAGAGATGCTTTTGAATCATATGAAAAAGGAGAATAGAGAATTGAAAGTGAAGCATTTCAGGAAGATGTTTATAAAATAAATGCATCTATTACATATGACAAGAATGAACCTTTGAACAATCCAAATAATGAATATGTTGAAATTTCATTTAGAGAGGATGAGGAGGGCGAGAGATCTGAAGAAGAACCTAAGTTTGATTCTAATTCTTTAGAAAAAGAAGATGAAAATTTTGATTTACAATTAAATGTTGATAGCGATTAATTTGTGTTTGTAATAGAATATTATATTCAATTATTAAATCAACAATATATTTTATATATTGAATTGAAATTGTTATATTTCTAGAATATTCAATAAAATATGATTTTCAGGTTAAAATATGCCACCTAAAAGAAAATAGGATATGATGTGACTAAGGTTCAGACCACGATTTGAAGTCGGTTACTGTCTAGGTGAAGCATCACATTTTATAGCTGCAACCGAATCAGATGATGTATCTCCAGCTACTACACTTACAGATGAGGCATCACCTTCTGTATTTACTGCTACACCATCTACCAACCCTATACCGATAGAGATATTGGGGTAAATAATATGAATGAAGGAGGCAGCCTAGAGCTAAGAGAGTTTATGGAAGAACTTACATCAGAATTGTCAACAATCTGTAAGTGAAAATATACGAAACACCATATGTTTATAATTAAGTTATAGGATTAAATTTAAAAATGATATAGAATTTAATTGTTTTAATATTAGTTTGATTCCGTCTAGTCCGTGCTCAAGAAACATGACATCCAAATGCAAGGAAAAGATTGATTTTGAGGGCTATATATGAAAGAATATTTCTCAGGCGACAAAGGATTTTTATTATCAGGAGTTTGAGATACAAAAAATATATTTTTTGTAATTAATTTTTATAAATGAATTAGATAAATATTGTAGATTATAAGTACTTATTGTATGTTTTTTCTTCAAAAATTTTTTTAGGATTCTGAATTTAACGTGATCATTTATAAGGTATGGGAGAGACAAGCACGTACACATTATTGATACTTTGTTGGTGCAATACACAAGACTGGTGTACACCCATCTTATATTTCTGAACAAATATGGAGTCGTTGACAACAATATTAGACATCACCCGAGGCAATGACCATTTTAGAGCATAATTCTACTAATAAACCTGGAGGAATTGCGGGGAGAGTCTTCTCGTACATATTAGAGAATTTATTACCCACCACGAGCATATAGAAAGACTTGTAAGTATCTATACTTTACAATTATATTTTGATTTTTTACTTTGATTTATTTCAATTTAATTTGATGTGTGAATTTTGGAATGAAAATGTATATTATAGAGAATGATAGTGTTATAAATTTCTAGTACCGTATATGGTTGCGTTATTGAGTTACTTTCTTTGTTCAACAGGGGGCAAATATCATAAAAATAGAGAAAATTCTGCTAAAATTTTTATAATTGTAGTTCATTTATAACATTTTATTCTGATGCAGGAAAAAGTCTATAGGCACGAAGCCTATAACACGTCAGCTCTTTTTGCACACTCGCACTAAGAAGCATAACGATGTGACCTCCTTCAACATCCGATGTAGAGAACTAAATGTATGTGAAATATAAGCTTTAATATTAATACTTAATAATTATCACTTATTAATATAAGCATTACTTTCTGATATGACCAAATACAAGAAAGCATTCAACAACAGTCTCAGGAGTTTGAAGATGTTGATGAGAGTCAAACTTATCTTCATACAATAGGTGGTAGGGACCATCGTAGAAAGATATTCAACTTAAGTTCATATGCAAACACACGTTATTCACAATCTTCCACAGCTAATAAGTGGTCCACACTCAATGGAACCCATGAGCTTCGGAGACAATACAGGCACTAGCAACTCAATCGCAACAATCAATGGAATATATAGCCCAACTTCGTAATGAGGTGGATAAGTTGAAGGGGAAGGACAACACCTTATCGCAAAATTTAGAGCATCTGCATTCACCAAATGAATAGCGCGTTTGTAGTTACCAAATGAATAGTTGTTAAATACTTATTATAGTACAATTAAGATAATTTTTATTATCAATTAAGACAATTTTTACTTTATATCATCAATCAAATTTTCATTTTGACAAATTAAATGTAAAAACAAATCAAAATATTGTCAATTGATAACTGTATAAATTATCCATCAATCATAAGATTATCAAATAAAATTAAATGCAAGGACAAATTTAAAAAACAGTATCAGTTTATTTACCAACAAAAAACCAAAATCTGTCGGTAAAATGCTATCAATTTACCGACAAATAACTATATCTCCGTAGGTGCAATTTGTCACAAATTTATCGACGGAGATTCCAAATCTGTCGATAAATATACCAACGGACAAATCCTCGTTCATCTGTCACTAAATTTACTGATCGAAACTATCTTTTCGTCAAAAAATTTACTGACAGCACAAAATTACTATCAGTAAATATAGCGACGAAACAAAAAATATTCGTCGGTATATTAGCGAGAAAATATGTTCTCTGTCGACAATTATTACCTAAAGTCATTTCTTCGATGATTTGCTCCATCAGTAAATTCCGTCGCAAAATTAGCTTACCCATTGGTAATGTCCGTCACTAAGCCCTATTTTTCTTGTACTGAAATGTAATTGAAGCATAAGACATTTGGAGTTATCAAGCCAAAACAATTGACAATTAAAGAGAAAATTGTTGTTTGAACTTGTTGTTTATATTTAAAGATTTGAGGAAACTGAGATATGTCATAATGCTGGGTTTTTTAACAAAATTTAAAATTTTAATTAATCTAATATCCATCTGGTTTTGAGGTTAGAAACCACGCTGATCTGCGTATACATATAGACACCAATAATAGACAAACCTAATTTACAAATGACGTTCGTACGTTCCCTTAGTTTGTTAATGCTAAGTGCCATTTTATTTTTAAGAAAACATGGTGAAATTTTAATTGTATTATGATAGTAACTTTATGGACGGATCCATAGATGTTGCCTATGGGAATATTAAACTGAAGGACATTAAAGTTATTACCCTCTTCATAAACGAACATGCACTCCAACGAGATTAAGTCATTTTGGCATGCTTTTATAAGAAGCATCTCCATCATGATTCATGACCCTCCTTTCGTCTTCTCCTCCTCACGCCTTTTACCCAAAACACACCATTTACCTTACCATATTTGAAAAGGGAAGTCACTCCAGACTCCCAAGTGGTTATTGAAAATATATTGCCAAGGACCACACTCTATCGGTACTACTACTCCTGTCTATCCCTAGCACGATTCCCTATCCACTTCAAGTATACGATGATTACACCAGTTCCGGACTCACGTGGCATTACCAAATTACTAGAACGATTCCTCAACGAATGAAGGCATTAGCTTCGATAAAACTTCGTCAAAGATTCTTTAACAGTCTCATTCTCAACCAATGTTCCCTTATAGTGCGTAATCATACCATTATTTTATGTGGCGAAGGTATAGTCTTCATCATTTGATGGTTGCTACTAGCCACCCACGAGACTCGAGAGATTATTTTGCCAGCATCTTGAAGAGAGGAGAAAGGAATGAAATGAAAAAGAAACAGGGAATCACCAGAGCTAACTTTGCCAGCTACTACTGCCCAAGTCCAGAGAAGTCGAGCACAAATTAACACCGAGCTTAAGTTGGAGACCGGTAACAGCATGCTTGATGTGATAATAATAATCTATATGTTTCTTTTTTAAAAATTTTGACGACTCCACTGACAAGCCAAGAACAGACAAGTAGAAACAATGCCTCGACTTAAAGTCACTGATAAGTCTTTAACTGCGTAATGGGTGTTTCAATAACAGACAATTTACGTGTAGCCAGACCCTGACAGATTCTCTGCCTCTTTGCTGTAAGTCGTCATGCAAGTTCTTATTAAATGCCTTATCTTTGCTATCTTTCCTAAAGTTGTAAGCTTTCTTTCACTTCTCTTTGCATACCAGAAGTAATAAGAATGAACTATTCTTCAATGAAGTTGAAGCTGTTGTTGCTGATATTAATGTTTCCAAATGAGAACTTTTTGCTTGCCATAACTGTTCCTACCAGACTCATGGGAACAGAAGAAGCCTATTTGGATTGGGTTAAACAAATGGCTTCGGTCAAGTTTGCTTCTTTTCAGGAAGCGAGGAACAAATTCAAGCCTTGCTTAACCATAAAAGTAAACAATAAACCGAGAATGGGAGACTTTCTCACCGTCCAGAAAGCCATCAACTCCATATCAGTTGTTAATGACTGCCGAGTGGTTGTCTCCATTAGTGAAGGAACTTATAGGTGATCCACCTAGCATTCTTTTTACGGATTCTTCTTAGAATGTCTCCTAGTTTTCATCTTAGAACAGTTAAGTTCAAGTATCTATTATAATTTATATCCAAAAGGCGGGTATTTCTAGTCTACATAAGGGTCTAAGATTGAGCTTTGAATTGTGAATGGGAAATGCAGGGAAAAGGTAGAGATTGCTGCAACAATGGCATACATTACCCTGGAAGGCGCTGGTTCAGACAAGACGATCATAGAGTGGGACGACACAGCTGACCGAATGGGACAAAGTGGACATCCATTGGGCACCTTTGGCTCAGCAACATTTGCTGTGAATTCTCCCTACTTCATTGCAAAGAATATAACATTCAAGGTATTCTCCGCAGCTAGACTATCCGCAACGCCTTTTTCTGTATTCTGTGCCAACTTGGTTAATTAAGCACTTCTTCGTCCTATTTGGTTCAAGAATCAACTGGACAAGCGTCAAATTTTGATCAGATGACATGTAAATTTAGAGTTTGCTAAGCATGTCACTTATCAGCTGCTCTTGCTCCAAATCTTATCAGGGCTACTGGAAACATTTCTCTTACATAGCAATGTAATAGACGATGAGAGTTCTAACTCTCTTCTGAATTCTGACACTCCGATGCCACATATTCAAAAAACGGTAGTAACATAATTTGTTTTGTTTACTAAAGAACAACGCACCGCCACCACCTTCAGGAGCATTAGGGAAGCAGGCAGTGGCACTAAGGATATCAGCAGACATGGCAGCTTTTATAAGATGCAAGTTCATAGGAGCACAGGACACGCTTTATGACCACATAGGAAGACACTACTTCCAACAATGCTATATTGAAGGTTCTGTGGATTTCATATTCGGAAATGGGCTATCTTTCTATAAAGATTGCCATTTACATGCCAAAACAAGTACATTTGGTGCCTTGACGGCACAGAAAAGAGAGAGCTTGCTTGAAGAAACAGGCTTCTCCTTTGTGAACTGCAAGGTTACAGGGTCTGGTGCACTATACTTGGGCAGGGCTTGGGGCACTTTCTCCAGGGTGGTGTTTGCTTACACTTACATGGACAAGACAATTACACCTAGAGGATGGTACAATTGGGGCGATAAAAACAGAGAAATGTAAGCATACACTCTCTTTATCTCTTGATATGTTGTATAATGTATATTATTACAAATTATATTCCAACTAGGCGTCACTTCACCTCAATTTTATGTGCTTTAAACATCTATAGGACTGTATTTTATGGTCAGTACAAGTGTTCAGGACCTGGGGCTGATTTTGGAGGTAGAGTGTCCTGGTGCAGGGAACTTACGGAAACAGAGGCTAAGCCATTCATCACAATTGGCTTCATCAATGGCCAAGAATGGCTTCCCAATTCTTGATATCACCACACCACACTACACTTCCATTGTTAAGTTAAAACAAAAACTGTAATAGCAATTCCAGACATTTTAATTCTTATCGTATGATAATGTTTTCAATTCGTATCGTACCCTAGGAATTCGGATCGAGTTTTTTAGAAGTTGCGGCCCAATTTTTCAAGTTTTCAACTTTTTGGTACTTGGCAGTAATACAAGACTAGAAGCATAGATTTAATAGAACACCGATGAGCCTTGGGTGTCACTGCACTGCGTGACATTGTTGACGCTGATCCTAACAAATATGGAATCACGTATTAATTAACGTGAATAGGGCAAATGAACTGTACAAATAAACATAGTTATGTACAATTTAAGATTTACAATCGTGCAATGGCATCTGTAGTTATATGCTGCCTTCTTTTCTGCTGAATTAACAGGTGTCCACTGCTACAAACTGAAAACAGGAGCCAGAGCAATGAGATGAAAATGATAAGTTAGGAACTCGGCTACTAGAGTTACTTAGTACACTTGATTTTTGAAAAAAATTGTAGAGCATCACATTTTCTAATTCAAAGGATCCTAAACGGTTGAGACATAGCTGGCCTTTCGTGAGACAGAACGTTAAGAAAGAACTTCCATGTACGAAAAACATGCATGTCATCGCTAAGAATGAAAAACACGGGCAAAACATACCAGGCAGATATCAGGATTGGAATAAAGTTACAGTTGCGATATAACCATTCTTCATCACCTGTTCAAACAAAAGAAGATATTTGTTACTAACTGCAGTAGAATCGTATTGTACCAATAGCAGTCGGCTCCCATACCATATTTCTGATGGCACGCATGATGATTATGAAATTCTCAAAAGCTCACCTCAAAGGCAATATTGTGGTAGCCATATACAAAAGTGGATCCAAAGGGATTGCTAGAAGAACCCTGTGTCTGGATAGCTGCACGACCACAGTCCCCAAGGATCTCCTGAAGTAAAGAAATGTTAGTTAGCCGTATATGTCACCCAGAGACCGAAATACAAAACATATACAATCAACTCTCGTCAGAAGCTAAGAGAAAAAAGTCAAAAGCAGGAATTTATGGTGAAACCACACACATTAAAGGGGAAAAATTACAAAAGTAACTTTAGGAAGAAATAGTTAAGAAAAGGTGAATATGCAAGTGAAACCAAGTAAAGCAAAAAAGAGAGAATGGGATTAAACAGCAACTAAATTTATAAGAAAAATGGTAATTAAAAAAGCTTAAGCAGCATCTTAACAGCAGAAAAAGATACTACATGTGGAGTTGAAAACATATACCTTAACTTGGTCCCATTTAGTGCTCGGTGTGATGCTATGTTTAGAGTTATTCACTTGCACAAATACACAAGACAGCACAAAAAGAAAGTTAGTACCCAAGATTAAGCTTTAATCACCAGAACCTTCTCAAGGGATTAGAGGCAAAACCTTGGATGACAAAATTGCACTTTATGTACGAATTGAAATCAGCATGACCCGGATAATTGGTGTGCAAAACAAACTTCTTGATTCTATGACTCTGTAAATACACAATCGTACTTTTCACACTTTTACTGTAAATTTCATATGACAAATAGTGCCACAACCCAACATTTGAAATAAAAGAAAATGGGTGATGAAATGATAAATAATAAGAAAAAGCACCTGGCCATCAAATAAAATATCTAAACCACGGGTAAAATAATTGTAGAAGTAATCTCCACAGAGGGTTGTCCTTGGACGAGGATCTGAAGCAGAGTGAATGACCATTTGATCGACCTACATGGTTAACAAAAATCAATACACACCAACTGGGATCAACTCTTGCATCAAACAAGCAATTGCATGACACAATATAACAATTAAAAAAAAAGTGCCCAAAGATATGGAGGGCAAGAAAGAATACAGCACCAAACTTTTGTTCTTCTCAAATGAAAGATGACTTTAAAAATACAATCAATTGTTTATTCACTATATAGGCCCAAAAACATGGAGAAATTGGCTACCTGCTTCTGATGGATTCCACAAGGACGGCCTAATTCAGTCCACACATCCTGCACATAAGATCGACCTTTGAGATGATATCAAGACTAATGCATATGATGCATGTACAAATTCACACACTTCAAACATTGGACATCTCTAAATATGTCACTCGCTCACCAATGAAGATATAAAGGTTGGAAATAGGAAAATATAGCTAAATGAAGGAGTCTGGGTTTTCCATTGCAACGAAGGATATTCTCTTTATTTTCCTTTTTCCTTCAAAAAGCAATCACTCAAAGACTTAAACAGCCAGGTAGAATCTGATTATTGGCAAAGCAAACAAGAAAATAGAGTTCATAATTGAGGCTCTATGAATAGCTAGTCAAAGATCAAAGATAAGAAGACGAGAACGAGGCCTTTGAACTAAATATTCCCAAAAAAAAAAAAGATAGTGAGGTTCCCATCCCAACTGGATTGTGGAGGTCAAAAGTTTTATTTGAGGTCAACACAGATCCAGAACAATTTTCCACAAAGAATTAGGTTAGCATACAGTTCTCAAACATAATTCGTCAAGCGTATAACAAAAACAGAATAAGTTAAAACCAAAGAAATCTTATTGTACATTGAAATAGAAAAGTGAAATTACACTAACCTGTGGTGATGCACCAAAAGGAATGTGCTGGCCCCCAGTGGAGAAATATAATTCTTCTCCCAGCTGCAACAGTTAATAACAAATTGAAACAGATCCAACATATATTCAACTAATAAAAACCCCCCTTGAACAAGCCAGCTTTCCAGAAATAACTTAAGAAATAAACTGAGATGCAATTTTTGTAATGTTAAAGATGATAAAGGAAGCAGCAAACCTTCACATGCACCTCTTCCATGTATAAGCTACCACTAGGTAATGGAGGAGTAGAAGCTTTATCCATTAAAGATCCCACACCAACCTTTTTATCTGTGGAACTGTCATATATACAGACACGGCATGTAACAGGCGTAGTACCGTCTGGAAACTCCAGCGGCAATTCAGCTACCAAGAAATTTCAGAGTCAGAATGAACTAGTAAGAAAAGGATGTTAAAACATTTGCAAAGTACAAGATATTACCTTCTCTGTCCTGGCAGCAATTTGTATATTGGCTTGGAATAGGAAAAGCAAATGATAACCCCTGCAAATACAAAGATTAATCGCAGAAGCAAGAGCGATGTTATAAGTAGAATATAGTAGTTAGGAAACCACAACCACGTACCGGGTAGAATAGATTATAGACTCCTCTATCTTTATCATAAATTCCAGGAAATGTTGGGCCAAAAAGTGCATAAACAGCTACAAAAGTAGCTAGAGTGGAAGGCCCTCTGAATACAGGAACGGGAATTAATAACACCCAATTCAAGACAATGCATTAATAACTTCAAACTCAACACATAGCTTACCCAATAAGCGAAGTGGCATATCGCATTTGCAGACGTTTGATGTCATAAATTTCGATCAACCTTAATCTCTAGAATTAGTTCAAATTTGCAGCAAACACAAACATGTTGTATCAGACCAAAATGACAATTGATGAACAACTATCAGACAGAATCCAAAGAAAATGAAAGGCTTCTCAATTATTACCTAATGTGTAAACACGTGATATAGTTCAAAACTGCAAAACAAAATCAACTTCCAAAATAAAAAATAAATTACCTGCGACCACGGATCAAACCTTAGATGAAAACCATGATCGGGAAAACTTATAACAATATCAAGCTTCAGAGGCTCCTGCACAACACCTTAAATCAATTAAAACTTGCGAGAGAAAAAACGTACAGTTTAAAAACTTTGTTAATCCTCTTTCAGTCCTATGATGCAAAACCTCGTCATAGAACTTCAAATGAACAACATCGTAAATGTTTGGCTGCTGTTCCATTACTGCAAGCGCCTCGGAAATTGGCATCCCTACGTTAAACCAGAATTCGAATTACAGTTCCTTTAAATCGAATTGGGCTAAGTGGAAATCATGGCTTGAATTTCGAAGAAATTTTAGGTTTAAACGAAAAGGAAGAATCGCGATTACCGATAGAGAACGGTCCGAATCCGAAGCCTGGTCGGAGATCGAAGACGATAGCGCCCATGGCGGTGCCCTCGCACCGTCGGCGAGGTCGCTGGTGCTGCTGCTGAACCGGGTGCTGCAACATACCGGGTCGGGTAGCGTCCTTTTCACGTCTCCTCGGTCTCGTCGGCTTGTGAGTTGTGATTGTGAATGCTTTTGATTACACCAGAAGCTTAAAATCCACACGTATGCTGCCCGGCCCCTTTAAAGTTTAAAGATTTATACCCTCTGTGTTTGGCTTTTCATTTTTAAAAGCTTCTCGCTGCCACGTAAGCATCTAATGTCAACCCAATCCTCGCTTAGGTCTGGGGTGGGACCCCATACTTACTATTACAGCCTGTTTGGTTCACGGAATGGAATAGATGAGGAATAGAATAGTTATTCTTTGGAATAGAAAAGACGAGGAATAGAATAGAATGTGTATTACT
>JAOSBN010000179.1:9907060-9921285 GCA_027563595.1 Erythroxylum suave | reverse complement strand
CCAAACAAAGGTTTAACAGGATGTTGGGAATAATGCGGGAATGGAATAGCCATTCCCTTATACCAAACATGCCGTTACAGTTCAAAATTTTCGGCCTGATTTACTTGCCTTGGCTTTTCTATTCTTGATTGAGAGGGCAAAGTAGGAATCCGTCTTCCGTTGTCGTTTCGTTAAGGACGTCTTATGCCTAAAAGTCTGAATAAAGACAATGAGCTTCCGTTGATTATAGGAGTAATTAACTTTAGGTTTTCTTCCTAAATTAATTAATAAAGAGATATATTAACTATTTAAATGATAGTTTAATATCAACAATTGCATAATATCTTCTTAATAACAATTATATTATGTTATATCAAACAGATAAAACTTATAAATTAAGTTTAAAAATTAAATTAGTGGTATTTTAAAGAAGTGATCTTTATTAATTAGTTTAATTCTCCTTTAGTTATATTGGTTAAAATAGTTGTACATATTCAATAAATTTATATCTTGTTACTGTTAATTTTGAGATGTCTTTAACTCCTAATTGGACGCCAACCGTATCGTTGTACTATGTCTACGCAAATAAAGGTCGGTTTTATTTATATTCACTACGTGTACATGGTTCGTTGGCTGGTCCTGACTCGTGAAGAAAAGGTCACCAAAACAACTTTAAATTTAACACGTTGCATGCAGTTACCAATTTCACAAAATCATTGTCATGATTGATTCAAATGATTGATAATAGTTTGAAGACCAAGACGTAGAGGATACAGCCATCCTGTACTCGATTTTCAGTATCGTACTGTCCTTATAGCTTGAAATTTGAATTACAGGTTTTTGTCCCTTACTTTAAAAATGGTTACACAATGACAATTATCTTCCGAGAAAGGGCTTTCATTAGAAATTTCATATATTTTAAAAATGCAACAATTCCTTAAAAATAATTTCTTTCAGCTTCAAGGCGTTTTTCGGTTTGAATTATGCTCTAAGATTTTCTTGTAAATATAATAATAAAATTTATAAAATCATTCCATTTTTGGTACTCATCTTGTGTACCATAATGAACAGATCTAGTCGATTAGATATTAGATCAAGGGCTAATGCAAGAATATTATAGATACATAAACCCAAGTAAATTTTACTAATATTTATTAATAAATATTAGATAATATATTAAAATTAATTTTTTAACCAAGTTAATCCCAGTAGAAATCTCGCCGATTGGGATTTAGAGAAGTACAATAATATGTAGTCTTATTTCTAACTAGTTGAGATAATGTTCTCAATAAACTCACAAAAAAAGAAAGAAAGAAGAAAAAATATTGAAAATGATTTTAAAAAATCAAATACATAAACAATATAATTGCATTAATTAATAAAATAAAATTAGAAGTAAAAAATAAATATTAATATTAAAGTAAGTATATAAATAAACAGATAGTAAAGAAAATAAATAAGTAAAAAACAGTTGAAAAAGATGGAGAAAAAATTTAAAGAGAAAATATTACTAACAAGGGTATTCACTGTAGTTACAAGATGTAAGGAAAAAAAAAAGGAAAAAGCTTTAAAGATATATGAAAAAAAGTACCTCTTTGTCAAAAAAAAAAACCTTTTTATTTAAGATTTTCTAACTATATTATACTTTTCTAAAGATTATTATGAAGGGTCACGTCTTTATTAAGTTACGATAAAATCATATCATACCTAATCGCCTATTTCTAATTTTTCTTAAGTCTTTCTTTTCTTTTTTTAAAGATCTTGAATGCACTTTTCTTGCATTATCTTACTGTAATTTCAAAATATATTTTTTTCAATATGTCTAAATCACCTAAGTTTTATTTTCCTTAATTTATCATCAATATTAGTTACCCTCGATTTGTTTCTTATCACTATATTCATTACCTTATTTATTATTATAAAGTTACGTATTAAATAAATATCCTTATCTCTGTCGTCATTAATTTAAATATGCATGTTTTTTATAAGTCAATGCTTTACCAGACAGAGTATAGTCGACCTAATTGTTAATGATAAAATTTATCTTTTAATTTAAATAGTATTTTTTTTCACATAAAACTTTTTATGCACCTTTTTATTTAAGTCATCCTGATTTGATACAGTAAATTATACCATAATCTATCTTGCCATTGTTTGGTATGATAAATCTAACGTAATTAAAGAGAATCTTTCTACAATATAATTTTTGAATTGATATTTATTTCCACATTAGGTACAATCATTTGATTTGAAAAGTTACGTTCTAAGTATTTAGTCCTACTTAACTTAAAGTCCATCAATTTTAATATATCTCTCTAAAATTTTAGTATTTATAATATAAAAAGTACAAATATAATAAAAATAAAAAGTAAAACTAAATGTTCTCTAATTGTATGATTGTTTATGCCGCACAAAACTGTGGTTGACGTGAGTAGTTACAAGTTAGATGGACGAAAACTTGGCAGGCCAGCCTGTAAGTAGCCAAGATAGCCATATAAAGTTAAAAGAGGCTATTCTAAAAAACAAAAAAAAAGGTGAAATGAGGCTTGCATTTGGGAAACCGGTGGCCTAACAATATGAATCACGTTTAATTTTATCGCAAGAAATTTTAATTCTTTACCATTCCGGGTCTCATGTCGGAGTCCTATAACTCTTTGTAATTATTATAGAAAGGAAAGCAACTGAAGTCCCAACGACCTCAGGACGTTGCCGTCACTTTCACCGTCCAATGGTCTATGGAGACGTTTTCTACTTGGGTTTTTCTCCTGTATATATATATATATATATATATATATATAAAATTTTATTTGAATTCATTATTAATTTGTTGAATTGAATTTATTTTTAATTTTAAATTATATATTCACTTCTCAACTTATTCATAATACGTGATTAACATATTACCAAATATATGTGATGGTTTATAATGCACATCAAAATTATAACATTTGCAGATTCTTCAATTACTAATATATACTTTCAAAATTTATTTACAAATTAAACATATTTCAATTATTTAACTTAATATGTTTTTTTAATTTTCAATCATTAAATCTTTTAGCATTGGTATTTTACTTTGTTAAACATTATTTCCGATTCTTTCGATGCTGCAAGAGATTTTAACATTAATGAAAACGTTGACATAGAAAGGTTAATAGAGTTTAATATTATTAAATTATAAAATTTAATAATTAAAGAGCTAAAAATAAAAACTAAAGAAAGATCAGAATTGTTACAAATTTATTTGCATTTTAATGAATAAAGTAATTGAAATTTATCAATATTTTAAAAACTAAATTGGATATCAAACCGATCAAAAGAAATGCTTCAAGTTTAAAGGTTTAATCTGTAGTAAACCACTATAAAATCAGTATATAATAAATAAAAGTTATAATTTATAAGAATAAAATATTTTATTAAAATAAAAATAAACTGATATCTTTTATTATATGATGAATTAATAATAAATAAATATAAATCTATTATAAAATTTAAAATAACAATAAAAGCAAACTTATATTTTCGAAGGAAGTTATATCTCATTATTATAAAAAGTTTCAAATTATTTAACTGTGTCTAAAGACTTACAAATTACGTTTTCATTTAAATTATTTGCATTCCGAACATTTAGTGTCATTTTAACATCTCTTATTATTGCACTATGATTACGTACCAAACGGGTGAGCTCGTATTATTAAAGAGGCACCTTTAAATATTCTTAAAATTGACCATTAGGCAATGCAAGACTTCCATTTCAGATTATATTTCATATCTTGAATGATGTATCATAACTAGATGAATTGAATATACAAGAATGCAAACCGAAGTGGGAATATCTTAAAAAGCTATTTTTACACATATTCAATAGATGGTAAAAGAAGGGAGAAATGGTTGTGGCGGTGATTGTGTGAAAAAGGAAAAATAAACATAAAACAAAGCTCAAATCCTTAGAAACAAAAGCAAAGAAAAGGATAAAAAGGGTAGAAGATATTTAGAAAAGAAACAAGTATTATGAATCATTGTTTTTTATTTATAAGACTGCAGCAAGCTCACAAAAATAACCGCAGAAATAGAACCGGTATGACCCTTTTAAGTTGTCAAAAGGCTATATTATTAGAGTAAAAAGTAGGGGATGTAACATGAGAGTCGTAGAATACACTAGTCTCCCTTCACTCTGAAGAATGTAGCACTGTTTCCTAAAACAAATTCCTCGTCTTGCCTCAAAAAGCTCGTTATCTTAGATCAGCTGCGCAAGATTTGAGAAGAGAAAATTGACTTCATAGTAGTTGCCCAAGGTGGGGAGTGGCCTGGGCATACCCGTGACCTTACGAGTTGAAGCTAACCGACTTATTTTTGTTTTTATTTTAAAAATTACAAAACAACATTGCTTTTGTCATTTCAATTGACTCGCGAGTTTAACCGAGCCTCGATTTTAGCCAATAATATCCACTTGATTAATTTGGGCTAAAATTAACATCTCTGATTTAAAGAAAGTTAAAAGGGTTTGATTTCTACATCTTTTGAGTTATCCACAAATTTCATATTTACTTAAATGCATATGCGGAGATGCTGAGATATGGTTAAGAAAAGATAATGAATAGGTAAATAGAAAGTCAAAAATGAAATTTGAAGTTCAAGTCTTAGGTATATTCATATACTATCAGATTGGTTGGATCGATTCATTGAAAAATTGAGTGATACTCTAATAAACTGAGAACGATTTTTGTATTGAGAAATTATTGAATAAAATCGAATTAGATAATTGGTTTGTTTAGACTATTTTTAATTGAATTGACTAACTTGGTTCGATTTTTAAAATATTTAAATTTATTAATAAAAGAAGCAAATCTACACTTTTATTTAACAATTGACGCCATTTATCTAAAATTATAACAAATACAACAATATTTATTAAGATCAAAGGAGAAAATCATTAGCATAATTCGACATATTTCGTATAGTTTGTTGGGGGGTTCAATGTAAAAGAAAAAACTATTATCTGAGAGAAGAAGGAGAATGAAGACAAGGGAGAGTTAAAAGTAAAGAGTCAAAAAGCGGATCTTACATTTACACACCCGATCAAAAGAAGCAACTAAACCCCGATCCAAAAAGTACAGAAGGATGGTCATGCTTTAGGCATTTGAGAAAAGTGAAAATTTACTATTCGTGGAATCCACTAGACAGCTAGCCAGTCAGAGCCAGCCACATGGTGCACACAAGACAACACGCCAACAAGCGTGTTTCATTCGTAGAATCAAAGCGCCGGGTTTGACGCTTCTTTCTATCGTCTCTCTCTGTAAAAAATGTTTCTCATGGCAAGTGGTGGGAGCCGGGGGGAGGGGGCAGTAGACTAGTAGTAGCAGTCGTAATATTGAGGGTAGTCATCTAAAATCCCAACTGTCCTCTTCTTCTGGGTTAGACGCACCTGCATAGCGTACACACGCATACGCAAGAAATGAAAAAGGAATGTGAAAATTAAAGAGAAAAATGAATTGTCTCATCTGTCCTCAGTCCATGTCCATGTGCATAGTACCAGCTTCGCCAGGGAGACCAGTCTACCTCCAATTTCCTAAAATCAGAACCTAGGGTTTTTTTTTTCCTTAAACTCAAACTTTACTCGATTTTCTTTTTGTTGTTTGAACTTTGCCTTTTTTTATATACAATTTGTTTGGATTTAACCGGACTTATGGAGAAAGCAAAGTTGGAGACAGAACAGGAACGCGACTACAGGCCTTGTATTGAGAGCTCCGCGCAGAGGCCGGGGATTTCTGGTGGCGTTGATCAATGCGAAAGGCTACCGGAAATGGACGATTCGCAGCTCTTTGGAGCTTCCCAGACGGTTCCTGTGGCGGCGAAGGGGGTGGATACAATCGTCGGAATTGAGACTGGAGCTGCTGCCGGGATGGGTGCTTGTGTTAAGCGGAGGCGTGGACGGCCGCCGCGTGCCATGGGAAACACCACTGCGCAGCGGCCGCCTCCTCCTCCGGCGCGGAAGAGGAAGAAGGATGAAGAAGATGTTTGCTTTATTTGTTTCGATGGTGGCAGCCTCGTGCTTTGTGATCGCCGGTGAGTTGGTTCTTTTGAGTTCTCTGTTTGAGTGCCAAGAAAAATTGGATTGCAGCCGCTGAAATTCGAAGTTAGATGAAGTGCAATTTTCTTCTTTGAAACTCAAGCTCTTATCACTTCTGTGGTTGAATATGGAAATTATGATAAACTGAACGTCGTTGACTTCTATTTGGGAAGTTCTTCACAACAAACGGAGGCTTTAGATTTACCTTTACTCATTTATGATAGCGTGTTTGTTTCATGATATTGAGCACTCCTTTGTTGGTTAATTTACTTGGATTGATATATGGTAGGGGCTGCCCTAAGGCTTATCATCCATCATGTATCAAGAGGGACGACGCGTTCTTTCGATCAAAAGCTAAGTGGAATTGCGGTATGTTTCAGTAGATCATATTTTGCATGAGCTTCTTTTTGGCATTATTCTATATCTCTTGTCCTATGGTTTTTCAACTCAGTTCCTTGAGTTGAAGATATGTAGTTGGCTATATTTGTAGGGATTGCTGATGTATTAGTTCTAAATGCAAATTTAGTTTCCTCACAAGTCATTTGATGTGTGTAGTGCAAAGGATTTAAGATGTTCCAAATAAAGACCGGTGTTTTAGTTCATTCTGATACATTCTCTTTCTCTTCCCGTAGAATGTTGTATTTCCAAAGTGTTGGGTTCACATTTTGTCTTTACATAATGACTTACACGTTTTTGTGAGTTAAGACCTAGTTCCCATATGGTATTGGTGTAATTTAATCTTATTCTCATGCAAAATATGTCGTGTTTTCAGGTTGGCATATATGTAGCAGTTGTCAAAAGGCTTCTCTTTATATGTGTTATACCTGTACATACTCATTGTGCAAAGGATGCACCAAAGGCGCAGATTACGTGTGTGTAAGAGGAAATAAAGGATTTTGTGGGACGTGCATGAGAACTATAATGCTTATAGAAAATATTGCTATTGGGAATAAGGAAACGGTATGCTAAATCATATCTCTTCATTATACTAAACCAATCTTCATGGCTCAGATCTGAAAGGGCATGCATGATCCATCAACAGGGAAAATCTGTAATATCCTATTTTGACCCAGCTCTTCTTGATTTTATTAGAGTATCTTTGAACTAGCTGTCTTTTATCACATATTGATGCAAGATTACTTTCTCTTTTAAAACTTCATCCCACCTATGTCTAGCAACTTCAGCCTTTTAATAATTAGATGTTAGCATACTGCAATTTTATATGTTTCCTTCTTCCATGTAACTTGCACAGGTTGAAGTGGATTTTGATGACCAAACTAGTTGGGAGTATCTTTTCAAGGTTTACTGGATTTACTTGAAAACAAAGCTATCTTTAACTTTGGATGAGCTAAGTAAAGCTAAAAACCCCTGGAGAGGTGATGAGTTACCAAAAGTGAAAAATTCGTGGAAGGGAACTGCTATTATGACTCCTAAAGTGGAATTGTCAGGTCACTCTTTTCTTGTTAATGATGATAAAGCTTCATGTATAGATAAATGCTGGGGAAAGCCAGAGGACACCCAGTCTAAGAGGAGGAAAACTAGTCTCAAGCCAAATGTTCTCAATGAGGGGAGTTTTGGCATTGAAGAAATTACACCTTTACCTCAAGGCACAACATGGGCTACAAAGGAGCTCCTAGAATTTGTTTCGCATATGAAAAATGGAGATATATCAATGCTATCTCAATTTGAAGTCCAAGCTCTTCTTCTAGAATACATAAAAAGAAACAATCTTCGTGACCCTCGCCAAAAGTCACACATTTTATGCGATTCAAGGCTTATGAGCCTTTTTAGAAAATCACGTGTGGGTCATTTTGAAATGCTGAAGCTTCTTGAATATCATTTCTTTTTAGAGGAAAAATCCCCCGCTAATAACATTGTTAGAGTAGGAGCTGCTGATGTTGTCAGTAGTCAGGAATTTAGTAATAATTATGATAATCGGTTGATGACGGGTAATGCAAAAAGGCGTAAAAAACGCAGGAAGACAGATGAGCGTGGACCAGTGGCAAATTATAATCTCAACGATTATGCAGCTGTTGATGTTCACAACATTAGCTTGTTGTACTTAAAGCGGGATTTAGTGGAGAACTTGTTGGATGATGCTGAGAAATTCCATGAAAAGGTTTATGGATCATTTGTCAGAATCCGGATTTCTTGTGGAGACCAAAAGCAAGATATGTACAGGCTTGTGCAAGTCATTGGTATATTGCCTTAACTGCTGCGTCTATCGTTCAACAAAATGGAAACAGCAGACTGCTATTTTCTTTGAACAGCATATTTTTGTACCATAAGTTGATGAAACGTTTCTGTTTTTCTCTGTACAGGGACTAGTACGGTGACTGAATCATACCTAGTTGGCACAAGAACAACAAATATCATGCTTGAAATATTAAATTTGGATAAAAAAGAGATTATCTCAATTGATGGCATTTCAAACCAGGAGTTCTCAGAGGTGGACAAAATATCGCTGGATACTTGTTTTTGTGTTAATACTTCTGATATTTGCTTTCCTGTGTCATGAACCTCTTACTGTTTGAGGAAAAGTTTTTTAAAATTTTAATTATTTCTCAATGCGATGTACTGAGTGGCTTTATCTTGTGTTCTTCTGTGTTTTGGGTATTATTTACTGTTGCTTGAAACTTCTATGTGGTAGGATTTTTACTTGAATTCCTTACTCTTACTTCTATGACCTCTCAGCTTAATTAAGAACAGAAGAATAAGGATTACTCAATTTAACTTTATCTCTTGTTTTATTATTGTGAATTTGTGGTGCGTATCCATGTTGGTGTCTTTTAGGGATCCCAAAAGTCATATTTGGAAGATTCACTTGATCTTAAGACTTGATGATTGGATGCTTTGTATTGCTGTGGCTCACTAAGTAAAGGGATATAAGATTGGCTTTCTGCTGTCATGAATCTTTTTCATGCAATTAATTCTATCGGGATAATAATTCGATATTTTGTATTTAAAGTTAATTTTACTTGCATAATTATGTCTTTGTGGCCCCTACTAATAATCTTTGAAAGATGTTTTACCTTCACTGATGATATTGCATTTGCATTCCTGTGTTGGTGTTTCCTGCTGTATTTTCATATTTACTTATGTTTCACATTTTGTGCTGTGTTTGGTGATGACATGCATTGCCCCTAACCACCTTGTATTATCATATACTCTTCACTTTTTGAGCTATAGCTGATTATCTTTCTATGTGTTATATCAACCTTTTCAAATTGAATGTACGAGTAAACTCCACTCATGATTTTATAAACCTGTTTTCAGGATGAGTGCAAACGCTTGCGCCAAAGTATAAAGTGTGGTCTCATTAAACGGCTTAAAGTGGTGAGTCTCTGGTATGCTAAATTCTTTTCTGTAGTATGGTTATGCGTATTCTTGCTCAGGGGGGTTGTTATTTGGCTTTAGGGTGAGATTCAGCAGAAGGCAATGGTTCTTCAGGCTGTCAAGATTAATGATGTGAGTTCATCTCCTGACTATTGCTGTGCACTTATATGCCCGGGAGTATGGTGATGGATTTCAAGTTTTCACGTGGTTGACTAATTACTGTTATCAGTTTAATTTTTAGCTATATAGTGCCATCATTTTACTTGCTGTTCTCTTCTGAATTCTCCATCTCTTAATGGATCAGGGCCTGGAAGCAGAGATTTTGCGGCTTAATCATCTCAGGGATCGAGCTAATGAAAAAGGGCGCAGGAAAGAATATCCTTTTATGTATGAGATTGTTCTGCTCCTATCTATTGTTTCATCTTTATCACAAGTTTTAGAGCGTCCTTTTGAGTTATATTGGTTTACAGCAAGGTCCATTATCTTTAGGACAACTATAATGAAGATCATCCTTGGTGTATCTTTCATCTAAATGTGCCACAGTATTCTTTAAATATGCTGACTAGAGCACTTAAATGTTCATCCATGAATTTGGAGATTTTTGTGTTTTGTAAGAATTAGTCTCAGTTCTCTAACGCTTCCAACGGTTTTATAAGGTTTTACTCTATGAAGTACAAACGGTTTCTGATTGCTTACAGTTATTGGGCAAAAAGGTGCTTGTTATTCCCACTTCTGCTTCAACCATGACTAGGGGTGTTGAAGTCTCTTTCTTGCAATGAGTAGACCATTGGATATGCTATTTGCATTAACCACTGAGGAAGCTGTTTTAATTGATGCAATATGCCATCTTAATATTTCCTATGTAGCTAGCAAATTGTTGTTCCTTGCATACGGTGTTCCTTGACTGTGCCTGCACGCTTAGAGAATGTGTAGAGAAATTGGAGATTTTAAAGTCACCCAAGGAGCACAACCGCCGGCTGCTTGAGATTCCTATTGTACATCCTGATCAGCGCATGGATCCAAGTTATGAATCCGGAGAAGATGGAGAAGCAAATGGGACGAAACAAGGTTCTTACCAATGACTTGTCAATACAAGAAATTTATCCCAGTATTTGTGCTTGAAGTTTTAGCTTGAGAAAGTTTTATTGGTAAAAAATTGCTGTGTTGTGCAGGTAAATGAAAGTTTTATTGGTAAAAAATTACTGTGTTGTGCAGGTAAATGTTCAAGATCGAGGAATGGAGATGACAATAAGAAGGGATTGGATATTAATTCTTCCCTGGGAGCACTCGATGTGTTGAGTGAGGTTGGAATCATGGAACAAAGAAATTTACCTGCTGCTTGTTGTCAGACCCGGGATATATGCCCAACGGTTTTTGAGGATAGAGATGGTACCACTCAGGTTCAGGAGAAAGTTAATAACTCCATACCAAGTCAGGGAGGAGAAGCTCTGAACAAAAGTCAGAATTTGCCTAACCATCAAATTGCTCCTGGTGATTCACTTACTGGCTATTGGAGTGGCCATACAGTCACAAGAACTGATCAATCTTCAGGGTCTGCAACAGCAGTTGTGCCACCACCTCTTACTGTGAGAGAGCTGTCAATTAATGATTCTGAGACAGAAAAACTGTGGCACTATCAGGATCCTACTGGAAAAATTCAAGGACCATTTCCTATGATGCAGTTGCGCAAATGGAGTACAAGTGGGCATTTCCCCTCTGATCTGAGAGTCTGGAGGATAAATGAGAAGCAGGATGATGCCATTCTTCTGACTGATGCATTGATTGGACAGTTCCATGAACAATCCCAGTTGCCACAGGACAAGTTTTTATTGCTTCACGGAGTCGCAGCTGCTATGGATGACACTAATAAAAAGTGGGAACATTGTTTGGGTCAAAACGGTTTTGCTACTTTGGTAGACAACAATAATTCTGATCCCGGCAGGAAGACTGTGGAAAATGATGGAAGTGTTCAGTCCCAAGGTAATAAACTTATGAGGAGTGATGAATGGCCTTCTCTTTCTTCTAGTAGGACAACAGCTATGAGTGTTGCCATGGGTGGTGATAGACGGGCTCAAATGTCAGTACAGGGCTGGGACCTGAAGAGAGGTGTTAGCGCTTCTGCTGATCAGGCCCAAGTGTGCAGTTCATTCTTCTCATCATCTTCTTCTGTGAAGCTTCCAGAAACTCCTGCCTGTCATGTAGGGGGTCATGGAAATGAAAATTTTTTTCGGATCTGTAATCTAAATTATAATTCACACAAGAGCAGTGAGGGTCAAACTAGTACTGGGGAAAGCAATGAGAAGCAAGCTGATAGTGAGGGTCATTCAAGCCAATCTTCTGGATGTAACTGGAGACCTTCCCCAAAAGACGATTCTTCAAGCAGATGGGATTCCAGTTCCAAGCTTAATGGAAAATCCAAGCAGAATCAGGAAATTGACTTACCTGATTTGCCCAGTCCCACAGCAAAACAAAGCCATCCAAATTTAGAAGAACAGACTGCTGAGGGTAAACAGTCCATTGCATCAAATGCTCCAGTCCTGGAATCAGGTCCCAGTTGGAGTACTACTTCCAATTTAGTGATTGGTGGAGGTCAGCTTCCTGAAGTAGCTGGTGAATGGAGTGGTTATTCTTCTGCTCCTACCAAAACACCTGTTGAAGATTGGGATTCAAACCTTGCAAGTGCATCTTCATTGAAACCAATTGAAGGCGCCAATAATAATACTGCAACATCGACATCAGGAATTGGTCATTTCACTCATTCTTCCCCAGTCAACCTGGCAGTTGATTCAGCTGGTTGGCAGCCAGTTCCAGAATCGAATGAGTTCTCTCTAGTTGATGAATCTGTTTCAGATCTCTTGGCTGAAGTTGAGGCAATGGAGTCTCTTGGTGGCTTGCAGTCCCCTACTTCAAAAATGAGATGTGCGGAACTGACACAAGATTCTGATGATGATTGCTTTAGTCCTGTTGAAGGGTTTAGCCCAGCCCTTGATCCAGGAAAGAGTGATGCATTTAGCTCCACTGGAGATATTCAGATGCCTTCTCAGATTACTGCAAATGACGATCCACTCAGGCTCAGGTTATTTGACATGCCTTCACATACCACTGTAACAGATGAACCAATTAAGGTATCTCAAGTGCCATCTAAATTGACAGCAACTGATCAACCACATCCACATAATGCTTCCCGTGTGCCTCCTCAGTCCATTGTGATTGACAAACCAATTTCTGCATCTGAAAGGCCCTCATCTTTGGTAGACGAACTGCATCGAGCAGCAAACGTGCCTTCCCTGTCAACTGTAACAGATAAACCTCTTGAAATGTCTCAAAAGCTATCAGAGTCAAGTTTACGTGATGAAACGGGACAAATGTTGCAGGCAGAAACAGTTGTTCCTCAGAAGAACTGCAGTGGACAGTCTTCAAGTGTTCATGTTCCGGTTAAGAAATTGGATACTGGAACAGAAATACAGCCTCCTCCATCATCAAGTTTTAGCCAAGGGGACAAAGTTTCAGATATGCATCCTTCCGCTCTCTTCACTGTCAGTCAGTGGGAAGCAAGGTCTGATGTCCAAAATTCTGCATCACCTAATGAAGATACTAGGAGTAATAATGCCATCGGAATTTGTCCAGGAGGTAAGAACATGGATTGGGGAGCTGGGCATGGCGCTAATGTAGCCTATTCTACAGGGAACCCCGGTGGATGGGGGAACCAACCCCGGTGTGGTGGGGATAGATATGGAGGCACAAGGGACCATCGTAATTATCAAGGAAGGGATTCAAGTTACGGGAGAGATAGGTCTTACGGTTGGTGGAGCAGGCAGCCATTTACCAGCGGTGTTTCTTTCAGGTCTCCACCCAAAGGGCGGCTAATATGTAAGTACTATGAGAGCGGGTATTGCAGGAAGGGAGCGTCATGTAGTTATTGGCATCCATAACCATCTTTCTTTGGGTGCATGTCATGTCATTCTGTAATCATTCATCATTTGTATGGGGAAATTTTGCCCTTGATTGCAATTTAACCTACCTGTAAAAGCACTGAAAAAGTCACCACTCACACGTATTTGTTATAACAGCTGCATTATTGCAGTTTGAGGCTCATTCAAATTCACTGTCCTATCCTGTCCTCTAGTGTAATTTAAGTGTCTGTTTGATTGTTGTCTTTAAGATGCAGAGACAAAACAGAACAAAAATTTAGAGACAGAACAGAACAAAAATTGGAGACAGTAAGCTGTTTGGTTATGAAGAATAGAACAGAAAAAATTGTCTTCGTTTAGAAGACAAAATATATTTGGTTGTAATGGACAGAACAAAAAATAGTATCAATGATGAAAATACCCCTACAGTATAATATAATTATTGTTCATTAATTAAAATATTATAATTAATTAATTAATTATAATTAAATTATTATTATTACTTAATTAGTTATATTATATTTAATTAAAATATAACTAATTAAAAATAACTATTCATTAAATAAAGTATTAATTAATTATAATATTATTATTAATTAATTAAAATATTGTAATTTAATTAATTATAATATAATTAATTAAATTATTATTATTACATAATTAATTACATTATATCTAATTAAAATATTATTATTAATTAAAATATATCTATTCATTAATTAAAATATTAATTAATTAAAATGTAATTATTCATTAATTAAAATATTGTAATTAATTAATTAAATTATTATTATTATTTAATTATGTTATATTATATTTGACTAAAATATTATTATTCATTAATTAAAATATTATAATTAATTAAATTATTATTATTACTTAATTAATTACATTATATTTAATTAAAATATTATTATTAATTAAAATAT
>JAOSBN010000179.1:9885709-9906960 GCA_027563595.1 Erythroxylum suave | reverse complement strand
TTCTTAATGCAACTAGAGATTAATCTTGTCAGGGCGTTTCCCGGGGGTTGTCTTTAGATTAGGGAAGTAACTTGTCAGGGCGTTTCCCGGAGTTGCCGATGAAGTAAGAAAAGATTGGTCAATGAGTATGTCACCTTTGGCTATAACTTTGTCTATCTGAATTGTCTAATTTATCTTATGATGTCAATGATCGAATTTCCAGGCTAAATTGAAGAGTACCTTGGCTAGGTTTTCATCCACTGCGTTTTAATCTCGTTTTATTTCATTATTTACCGTCCAGATCTGTTTTGTGTCAATACCACATGCTCAAGTCGTATCTGTTACTATAGCTCTCCTTTAATTTTTTGCATTTCTTTTATTTTTATTTACATCTCCTACAATATCAATCCTTTAATATGTTATTTTCTAAGCATTTGAGTAACTCTACACTAATTCCCGGTGGATTCTACCCGATTCACCACTAGCTACCTAGTTTTTGGAGAGTTGGAATTACGTTTTTATTTTTGGTAGTTTGACAACCTATCAACCCAGAACTCGGAAAAAGAACCTAGAACTCAGAAAAGAACCCAGAACTAAAAATAAAAATAAAAATAGATTCTTTTTATAACAGAACAATCCATAATAAGACTTGTTATTGATATTCATGTGATTGCCGCATTTGAGATTCCTACCTGTTTATTTATTGATACCATGTATTGTTGTTTGAAATGCCACAGACCATCCTTGTGAAGCTAACCTTGTGTTTCCTAGCCTCATAAGCATGGTAGCATGTTTATAACTCACTGAGACGTGTTGTAGACTCACCTCTCACTATTATCATTTCAGGGGATTAACAGATTATATAAGAGAGAAATCTAAGCCTTTTGAGACTAGCTTGGATAATCAGACAAGTAATTTTTTTGACATGATGTTAATTGCAGATGCTTATAGCTGCTCCATGATTTGTCACAATCATATGTATATGATACATGTATGAATTGCTATGTTATTGAGAATATGTTAGTTGATGTTATGAATGATCATAGATTGGCAGATTATAAGTGGATAATGTATGCTAGAATTATAGATTGAGATCCTTATTTCATTCAAAACTGTTAAGTAGGTATATGGGTGATTAATTAGACAAACGAATGGGTCATGTCAAAATTTCAGTAGAATATAGGAAAGTTAGGCTTACAATGGGTTTTGGTGGCATTAAGCTTACCCATCCTCTAGTGCCAACACGATCCAAAAGGCGGGTTGCGTCATTCTTGTATTAGGCTCTTCTTGCAAGTTTCTGGTCACAAAGTCATGTTGTTATTGCTATTTCTAGATTGGATGTTGCAGCATCGGTCCTTCCTGGTGGTAGAATAACTCACTCAAGATTTAAAATCCCACTTGACTTTTGGAAAAAGAAAGTTTGTCAGTTAAGTAAGTAGGGCAGTATTGCAAAACTAATATTTGAATTTAGTCTTATCTTATGAGACGAGGCTTTTATGGCAAAACAAGAAGTCATCAAAGCATTTGATGACTTACTTCAAGATATCATGAACTCCAATAAGCTTTTTGGAGAAAATTTTTTTGTATTTGGGGGTGATATTTATCAAACCTTACTAGTTATAGACCAAGTCATAAAGTAATAATTGATTGATTCAAGTCTTGTAAATTTGCATCTTTAGCAACACATGCATAAATTTTCTTCGACAATAAATATGAGAGCTATATAAAATCCAGTTTTTTATGAATTTTTACTACTAGTCGGAGAAGGTACATAACCAGTTGACGAGCAAGATCAAATATCCTTATCAGAACAATTGGTTATTCCTTACCATAACAAGGATGAATCTCTTAACAAGTTAAATTTCTTATAATTTCCCTTTATTATCATTTTTATTTTTTAAATTAAAAAGACATTTTTCTTATGCATCGTTGCCTTCATCAAGTTATTTGATAACATCTTCCTTGATCTAAGCTTATATGCATCTGATCCATATTAAATGATAAATAAATGTGTACTATGTCCAACAAATGGTTGTGTTGGCGAAATTAATGACATGATGATCAATCGATTGTTAGGAAATTTGCATTCAATATAAGTTTTGACAAAATGGTTGATCAAAGACATCAAGCAGATTATGAAGATTTTCTAAATTCTTTAAATGCTAAAGGTCTACCTCAACACATACTCTTGCTCAAAGAAGGCTGCCCAATTATGCTCCTAAGAAATTTGAATCCAATTGAGAGATTATGCAATGGCACAAGGTTGATATGTAGACAATTAAAAGAGCATACAATTTCTGCAAAAATTGTCTTTAGACCTCACAAAGGAAAACAAGTTTTTATACCTAAGATTCCTTTGCTATCTTCAAAAAATGAAAAAAAAAATGGAATACCTTTTGTGAGAACACAATTTCCTGTTCGTTTATGTTTTTGTGATGACTATAAATAAATCCCACGGTCAAACACTTGATTATATAAAAATTTATCTCAGTCAGTTGGTATTCTTACATGGAAAATTATATGTGGCTTTGTCAAGAGCTCCGACTCCTGAATCTGTTAAAGTTCTTATCATTCTAAGAACTTTTGAGTCTTCAAAAATTGATCAAAAAATAAGAAATATCATGTTCCGTGAAATTTTCCAATTAGTTAAATCATAAAGCACAAAATTATTAGAAGGTATATAAATTGTTTTGTTCAATTTTATTTAATTATTTTTCATATAAAAATTATTTCATCTTATTATTTATTCAATTTTTTGAAGGATGGAAAAGTGTTTATTGATCAAGGATATTTTAACTGGTACTCAATGGTGGTCATGTGAAATTACTGCCCAAGAAAAACAACATATTATGACATCAACAAACTCGCCATCGAAGAGACAAAAAGTTTATCTTTTTTTATTCCGAGGTATAACACCTATACTTTTTTCATCAAATCTTCCCTTTTCATTAACTTAATAATTAACTGTATGTTTGTTATTAACAGGGATCACAAGTTGAAGTTGTTATCTTTAACAATGATATCAAACAAATGAACCTTATTTTTTAGCCGTATAAGAAATATATCATTTGTAACGCAATTCTTAAGCCAATTCTGTCTCAGTATCAAACTGAAAACTTGAAAATTCAGTGGATTATTATAATTCGTACTATTGTTGAACCTGTAGCAGATGATGACAACATCATCTCCATCAAATTCAACTATACATCTTTTGTAGATCTGCCAACTATATGAACAACAAGGAAAAATCGATTGATTAGATACTTCATTTGTTTCTTTTAAAACTCACTTTTTTTATCTACTATATCTAATTATATTTATCTTTAATGTGATACATATTTTGGCAGTCGTTCTTGAAGTCTTGGATCCAAAACAATTCAACAAAGATTGGAAGCTTTTAACTGTCAAAAATTTTGTTCTTGCCAACAAAAAGTATGTTACATTCTCTATTATTCTCTACAACTTCTAAAATTTGACATCAATTCTTTTCTCTAACATTTTCTATGTTTATCTTAGGCAACAAACTGTTATACTGTCATGTGGAATGATTTTGATACTAGTGAGGGCCAACGAATTATCGAATCATTAAATACTTATCTAATAATTGTGTGTCGGAGGGTAAAAGTAAATTTTTACAATGGTAATTTAATTCTTTTTTCATCACCCTTTCCCATTTTTTTTTAGAGTAGTGCTCTAAAGGCTATCACCTTTATCACTTTTTTACTGACTTTATTTTGATTAATAAAGTGAAAGGCAGTTTTCATTAATTTGATATTCTTTTATATATTAATTGATGTTGATCTTAAATCGGATTAATGGAGTCTATGATACAAAACATAGCATGAAGGAAATCATGATGAAATCATAATAATGAAATTCCTATCATGTGCAATCATGTTAGTATCTAAATAATCCCTATTCATAGGATTAATAAGACAGGACATTATTAATCCAGACAGACTAGCACATGTTATACTCCTTGATTTGATCAAATAGGGGTTCTTATAAACTATAACCATATGATGTTTAAAGTTAACATGTGGATGCTTACCAAAGGTAGTAAGTACATCAGATGATGTGCTATGAGATTATCATATGGATGATCTATCGAATGTCAATGATTAATCTCATTATAGCAATGGTGCAAATATCCTCAAACTTGAGGTACTCAAGGATATCTTGGATACTAATCCTACACTTTGACATCATTCCTTATTACCTCAGACGAGGTTGCTCTTAGGGTAGTGATTGGGTATAGCTATTGGCATTTGGAGGTAATTGGGTAGTCGATAAAGGATTCACCACTTCTGATAGAAGGAGAAGATACCCACCGCCTTTTATCAGGTTTATTAATTAGGAGCCTCTAGCTAGAGCAGTTATGTGTCATTAACAGAGTCTTCAAAGACACATAGAGTAACGAGAACCTAGGAGAAGAACTAACATCACTTGGATTAGATGTAACGTAGTCAGTCTATTGGGAGTTGATACATAACCCATACTCTGAATCAAGTGGGGTATAGTATGGTGAAAGGACAAATTGCACGATAATTATCTATGGAAAGGTTCATAAGTTGGATAATTAACTATTGAAGAGTTAGTAAGTTAATCCACTTATAATCCGGTAAATTGACATTATGAAACCCTTCATGATTTGCTTGAATTAAGAGTTAATTCGAGTGCCTAAATTAACTGAGAACCTAAAGGTCACATGTATAAAAGATTAGATGAAAATCATAGTGTGTATGGCCAAATTTAATTAGGCCATGATAGTGGCCGAAGGTGAGCTCAATTTTTAAAGGTCCACGATCGTGGCCTCAATGGCCATGATTGTGAGAGAGGGTATGAATTAGTATATAAGTGAGTTCTTCACTTATGTAAATGAGGCTTAATCACTTCTTATACACATTAGTGAGTTGATAAGGGCTCCGGAAGAGTTCTAGGAGAGTGAGAAGAGTTTTTGAGTTATCTTTATGCAATTTATGCAATTGTTGTATAAATCAACATGCGCAAGATAACCTTGATCTATCTTTCAATTGAATATTTACTTGAATTCATCAAGTTTGGTGTTCTAACACCCCTACACATTGTTTCATCTTCCATCTTTGCGTGTTCTTGGATGATCAAGGAACGGATTGGTGTTTGCAAAAACCCATACGAGGAGAAGAAACAAGAAAGGAGAAGAAACAAAGGTAAAAATGTTTTATATTTCATGTTCTTTACATATCCTTGTATGTATGTATGAAGTTGTGGTTTTCGGGTTGTCCTGGTGTCGGAATCTTGATTCCGACACTTCCACTGTATATGCATGCAACCATGGCTAACCCTATATTTTTCTTTTAATTATTATGATATTTTATTCTTACCTTATAATTAAAATATTTTAGGTGTTGCATTATCCACTTGGTTTGACTTTGCAATTCTTATTGATCCACCGATACAAGAAGCTACAGATCTTAAAAATTGGTATTGTAACAATTTTCATCTTTCTTTAACAACAACTAAAGTTATATACAAATTTTAGAATATTTTGATGTTTTTTCGTTTATAATTAACTTTTTTAGGGCACAACAAAATAGTAAAGAGCTAAAAAACCTTGTCAACCAACAAGTTTATCTCAGATATAATCCTAATGTCTCTTTCAAGCTAAATAAAAAAATTACTAAAATCATATTCTTATAGTCCAAGGTAAATACATTTTATATTCTCCTATAAGTTTTCCGACTTATCAGTTTTCTGATTTATCTTATATTTAACCGAAATCTATCTATATATTTGCAGACAGTATGGATTAAAGCTAATATTTCCTTTCAGCACATTTTGTAAAAGTATTGATATATGGCCTGCAAAAAAGGCTTTTGTTCAACAACTGTTACATATGGAATTACAGTCACTTGTAATTCTTGTAAGGAAAAAGTCCTAGTAAAACCCAAGTATTTCTTTTTCTCTTTTTTCTTTAGAATCTTTTTCCTTTTCTTATGATGTAGCATAAGGGAAATAAATTTTTTACAACATTAGCAAGTTAATCTTCTCAGTAACCAAACGAATAAAAGAAATAGTTTTAATATTCATCTTACACTTGCGAGAACACAGAATTATATTATATGTCACGGTTGTGACATGTTAAGTCAAACCCTTGAGAAGACAATATATGTCACGGGTGTGACATGTTAAGTCACACCTGCGATCCATTTTCAGTTTAATTTTAATTTGTTTAGCACGGGCCCGTGACTCTGCTTTTGCAATTTTAATTCTTTTCTTATAATCTCCTTACTTTTATAGGTCTGATCGTAAATGAAGTATTATATATATCAATTAATGCATTTCCTCATTAACTTTTTGTTTGAAAATGTAGATGCCACTATAGTGTTGATTTAACAGATGAATTAGGAACTTTAATAGCTTCTATTTTCGGTGAACTCGGCAAAAATTTCTTGAACTTCATTGCAATTGAAGCTATACAATTTTACCATCAGGTTATATTTTTCATTTACTGCAAATAGGTTTACATTTAATGACAAAGATTATTATAGTTACTGATGATCTACAATTTTTGTCTTCCCATTAAAAGAGTATTGAACTTCCTCTAGAAAAGTTACAGGTAAAATTGAAAATGGAGACACTTCTTGTTCGTATTAAACTTGTACAAATCCACTCACCTGATGGAACAAAATTGTTCATTGTTATATATTACTGCCAAAGTGACGAAGGTGAATCACAAAAGAGTTTAACTTTAATGGAAAAAGATGATGAGATTTTAACAGATGATCAACTTATCAACGCTAAAATTACATCATCTCCACCTATTTCAGGTTTTTATCATTATTTATTTAATCAATCTTTCCATTTTTATCTTCATCAAATTAAGTCTAACTTATATTTTTAGGATAAATTATATTATTATTTGTTATCTATTTACTCATTATTTTTTCAGAAAAACTTATGTTATGTGACTAATATATTTTCCTTTTATGTTTTTCAGATGTTATTGTTTCTTCTTCAGAAGTAAGACAATGCCTTAACCAAAGATTCATAGAATCGAATCCAGCCTCAAATGTAGAAGAAGTTGATGACAGCAACAAGAAACCCAAATTATCCTAAACTTTTTTCACATTACATAAAACAGTATAACCATGTAACTTTTGTAACTTTGATGATTTAATTTCTTGTGTTGAACTTTTTCTGCTATCATAATATGTTTCTGACTTGTGCTTTGTTTTATGATTCTTTTACATCTTTAGATCCTAATTTATTAGTGTTAGGAAGCCTAAAACAAACAAATTACATATCACAATTCTCCTTATTAAACTCATCCATATTCATTATATAATTATTTTTAAATTCATACAACTTTCAACATATCAAAACAAACCATTATATTAATTTGTTTTTTTAAGTTTCCTTTTAACATGCCCTCTTTTTATGTTATTCATATGATATATTTGTTGAATCGATTCCGTAACGAAAACAACTTATAATAAAAGTTTTACCCTAAGATATTAATCTTATTTGAACTATTGATAACACATTTTATCATAATTTAGAAGGTAAAAATGTTAAATGTTAATATGATTTGAACTTATGTTACATAGCATTGAATTATTTCTACATAAATGAAACCTTCTTAGATATTTTCTACCACCTTTCTCCGGTGATAACTCAAAATTATATACAATAAATTTAAAAATTAATTTTCTTGTCTTAAACCACTTTTCATTTTATATGCGACCTTTTCATCTTATTAAAAAATGTGTCTTATCTCATAGATTAACCTGTCCTTTTAACAATATTATTATGCAAATCTAAAAATGACTACCACAACAGATCAATAGATATTTAATGTATTGATATCATAATTTACATTTTTTTTGGTTCTTTTTTTAAAATATGTTTCAATTCAACAATTTATCTTATCTTCAATTCAACAATTTATCTTATCTCTAAAAGTCGCTAATAGCAAGAATCATAAAGCAACTATGATTACTCCATTTGTTTTTATTATTCTGTCAAATTTATATTATTCTAATATTAAAATTTCATTCTCCATCTTTGACAACATCCCAATCATTTTCACCTATTTGCTTACTTATTATTGCATCAAACTTAGAAAGTTTTATAAAATCAAATTAACCATGTGGTCAACTATTTTAATTTTATCTTTTCCTAAACCTACACCAAGACTATCAATTAAACATGCACATTTCAATATAATCCTCTTCACAAAGAGATCAAATACTACATAAACATCAAAATCTGCAATGACCCAAAAAACTAAAACTATTTAAGAACCAAAAACTTCGATGGACAAATATAAAATTTTTACATAACAACATATATTGAGAATTGCATATGCATACACATAACGTATATATTAATTATCCACAATCTTTCTTCTTCAACTCACTCTGATTTTCTTCTCTTTTTCCTTTCTCTGCGTCTTGATTGGTGTCCAAGCATGATGAATGAGTGAAGATTAATATCCCTTCATCCCTTGTTTACAATATGATGTCATTAAGATTCTTAAAAATGTCAACGCTAAAAAAGAAATCAAATTATACAAAATTAACGATAACAATGCCCTAATACTTAAATCATACTTGTACTCAACCAAAACCAAAAATACTAAACTTTGAAAACAAAAACACAAAAGAAAAAATTAATAATAACAACAAATTATCTTCTCATTTAATAATTAAAGATGTCAAAGATCAATTCAATCAACACAACCTAAGATTTTCAAACTCATAATAATCCGTGAACAGAATATCTTTTGCATGCATAACAATAATTAACAAGTACGTCAACTAAAAGACCATTAACAAGTGTAATAGACACTTACTCTACTTTCCATTATCTCACGAATTGAAAATTCATAAATATAAAGTCAATATTCATTCCATGTTAAATATCTACCATAAGCTTGCTTACTAATCTAATCTTAACTACTAAATATTGAACACAAACATTGATCCGAATGTCTTTATTTTGGTTGTAATAGGGCCAACTTAAAGGTAGGAAAAAAGATGGAACCAGGCTTTACACCATATAACTAATTGAGCATTTAAAATAATACAAATTGATAAAACATACGACATTCAATATTTTCTTTCCATTTACAAACTTAACCCTACAAAGCTCTATGACTTTTCCTTCCTTCCGTTCTTTTTCTCTCTTTTTTCCCTTTTTTTGGCTTCACTTTTTCTGGTTTTCTTCCTCTTTTTTTTTTCCTTTTTCTCGTTTTCTTTACTTGATATATTTTAATTTTTTCCCATTTTGCAACAACATAAATTCATAAGGGGAAAAATTTGTAAAACAAATATTACAACCGCTAACTTACAACCTAACTATATGCTATGCTTCTTCCACAATTATTCCTTATAGTCGATTATATCTTTTAAATGCTTTGCTTACTCTTATGGAAGAGGTGATGAAAAAAGATAAACAATCAAAGTCAAGGCTCAAATTTTGGGTTTCAACCAACAAAAAATTTGTTTAAGCTCAAGGGGGTCGACTAAGGATGATATCAAGGTGGCTTTTAAGCTGTCAAGATAAATCCTAATTGCCTTCATCCCTTCAATCTTTGCATAAGATCATGTAATCTTGACCAATATTTATAAGCAAGTTCTAGATATGCTTAACCATGAAAGAATGTTCTCAATAATGAATACTTTTAAATGGTGTTTAATGTTTTAAAAATGCTCAAATTCTTACCAAAGGAAGGTTTCATTCATCTATCACGACAAGCTAATATCATTTCAATTGAAATCCAAGTCAATCAGTTTAAGCATGCAAACATATTAATTCACTCATATTATGCATGTACAATCTCGGTTAAGTTCATTTAATAACCATGCATCTCTAACTATTAAACAAGAAACAAGCACACATTGTACGATTCTAAGAAAATAAAGGGTCTAAGATGCAAACAACACAAATAAAGACAAACAATAAACAAAAAAAATTAACGACAAAAAATAAAAATAATAAAAAGAAATGATAGAAATACAATACTGAGATGAAGGTGGTGGACGCTGTTTGGAACGAGTATTTAAATTCGCTAGGAAATTCTTCATCTCTGCCATGCTAGCCTCAATCCTGTCTAATGTATCATTTGTTCCCGTTCAAATGCAGTTAGTTGATTCAATAATGATTGATATTCAACAGAACTAGGTGCAATGTTCCAACATCTAGCTTCGAATGGCAAAGCATCATCCTCTTGTCTACCTTTAGTTACTCCAACACGACTACGCTCGCTACTTGAAGCTTCTGCAATGTCGTCGTTGATGAGAACATAATGATCACCTTCTTGCCTAACAATCTTCATAGACACCAATGATTGCAAGTATAAACTAGAATTGCCTGAAACTAGTTGCATAACTATTCTCTCATTTAGTAAACCAAGGTATTATGCAATTTCGATGACAAATGCTCAAACAATTATTTTACCAGCTCTAGCTTTAGCCACATGAAATAGATGCATACTTAACCACATACTAGCATTAAAATGTTTAGCATGTACCATACACCACAACACAAACAATTTTGCTTTAGAGACTGCACTTTAGCTATCTCCTCTACCAAATAATGTAGAAGTTAAAAACCTATGAAGATAACGAAGACTAGGATCCACTAAAGTAGATGATTTACACCTACTTGGAGAAAAACACTTCGTGAATTAGTTATTTGATTCCAAAAATCTGTAGGAATGAAATCATCATGGTAGCCACATAAATCACTATCCGAAAATCCAATTATACTATTTAATACATCTAAACTAATTACATGTGGTATATTCATCAATTTAAATATTATACTATTCACAGTGCCATCCTCATTAAAGATCAATTGTAAAGTACTCAAAAATTCCAAAGTTAATTCAACGTATGGATTTTTTTAAAATTCAGCAAATCTTTCCCATCCTACGTTATGCAATAATTCAATCACTTGGTATGCTATTCCTAATTCAATAATAGCTGCATGATCAATAAATCGATTCGGAATAATCTGATGATCTTTTAAAGTTGCATACCTTAACTAGCTCTCGCAACTATCGAATTGAAGACAAGGATTACCTAAAATGGGCATATGATCTGGTTGAGAAGAAGATGATGCTGACAATCTCACATTAGGTCTTGATAACCTTACTTGAAATAATAAAATAAAATTATATCACAATTCTTTAATATAAGGAATGGCTAGAATTCTCAAAATGGTTGTAGCAGGAGATTGCGCACCATCATATCTATGATAAATAGTCAAGTCTATGACATTAAAAATAAGACTAATTCTAATGTCACTTGATAATCCTAAAACATAAGCATCATATTAGTTAAAGCCATTTTATGATCTAATGAACCTATTATGGTTAGTTAGAATCTACAATTTTTCTTTCGTGTAGCTTTTGTTATCTTGTTCTATGTAGGTACTAATGACTATTATTAGTACCTTTAAGGAGCTATCTGAATTAGCCATGAATAAAGACAATAGTCTTATCTTTGTGTATTCTACTGTTGCTCATGTTTTTTAATAGATCTCTAACCTAACTAGTCTCTACATAAAACAAATTCCATTTACTTATCTCATGGTACCTATCTCGTATAAGAGACGATCTTACATGTTTATGCCTTTCAATTATTAGAATCTAGAAGAGAATAAAAAGTTGGTGCAATAATTTCTTTACTTTTACTGGTGGGTTCCAACTAATTAAGTTTATATTAAATTCCTTACATATCTTGTAACCAGCTAGTATTACTTTCCCGACCAACTTTATTAAATCTACTGAAAAACTTTTAAAAAGCTTCCTTTGTATTGGAAAGAAAAATGATGCTTATGTAAGTTTATTAAGAATCTAGATTTCAAATAAAAAATAAAATGCCTCATGGGTGTGACATGTTAAGTCACACCCATGAGAAGTATATTAAGTATTTAAGTATATTTTATATATATCCCCTCTTAAATCTAATTGAGTAAAAAGAAAAGAAACAAGATATTGTCAACATATATATCCATCAATTATTAACACCTACATAATACAATTGGAAGAGTTCCCTTACACAAAAACTTTTATCAGACTAGATCTTTCAACTTTAAAGTAACATGCCTATGAGGAAGAAGTATAAAGCTCAGAAATAATTGTTGCATCATCAAGACGAATGAAACTTTCAATGAAGAAAACAACAGCTACAAATCTTCCTTATAGGATTAACAAACTCTTTGTTGTTAACAAAGAAAGGAGATTATAAAAATCAGGAATGAAATGCCTCACAAGTGTGACATGTTAAGTCACACCCGTGAGAAGCATATTAACTATATATACATATATTAAGTATTAAGTGTGTATATATATATATACATGATGCCACTTAGAATGAAAACAAGAACTAGTAAACAAGATCCAAAATTGTTAAAATAGTAATTGTGATAATAAATAAAACTTTTAAATTGAAATTTTTTTATTCATTAAAAAAATCTACCCTATTGGCAGGTCAATCTAGACTTTTTCATGATTTTATATTTCTTCATATATGCAAATAGTAAAAAAATTATAGCCAACTTGAGTATTGAAAATGACAGATATTTCTTCAGTTTTTTTAGATCTTTGTTCTCGTATTAACAAACATATTAAAGACCTAAACCTGTTTACATTAGAAAAATATCTATAGCAAAACCCCTTAGTGAGACCAATATTTTCTTACAACTTAAGGAATTGATTTCTCCCATTGTCACTACTTGTAAAGCGCTTAAAGATAATAAATTCAATCTTAGTCAAATTACCAAGGATGAGATACTAGCTATTGCTAAAAACTACTTTCATGCATCTACCAGCAAGGACTTTATAATATGCACAAACAATCGCATGGCATTTTGTCCATTTCCTCTTGCAAGCATTTATCAAGAAACAAAGCTGTTAAAGTGTATTGGCACAAGTTAATTTGGTTTCATCTAGCAATCCGAAGCTACCATTCTTCCTCTTGCTAGCTATCAATGAAAGGCTCTCCATTTCAATACAATCTGGGGGAATAAATCTACCCAAAACAATTGCATTCTTTTCTCCTGGTGGGCCCAATTCTTTTAACCATTTATTTTCTCAATGTAGCTATATCAACCCTTCGTCGAGTGAAATCCTCAGGAGATTTCGCTTTGCATGCTTACGTACATCCTTATTTCAAATATTGATCTGGATTACTCAAAGAAGACGAATACTACCAACCCATATAAGTGCAAAAAAACACACAAACAATACAAAAAAACAGGTGGCAATGCAGTGACATCACAACCTCATAAGGCATACGGATATTTCAAACAAGAGGGAAAAGAGTCATTTTCATCACACTCATAAAGCAAAATGAAAGAAGATTTAAATATAAGGTACCACAACCTTTAACAATATGCAAAAGCAGCTGAGACAAGTAAGCTGTGAGGGCCACAAAATCATAACAATTTTTAGCATCAAAGAAAAGTAAAGGCTGGCTTACCAACTCAAAATTGGGAAATCCTTTCTCTCAAATGTTGTCGACATTACTGTCTTCACCGGTGTGCTCTAATTCAACGTTGTCTCTCCTGCGGACATGAGCTGAATTGAAAATCCGCACAACCTTAAATGAGCTTTCAGTCATGAGTATGACTTATTAAGTCACACCTGTGACTCCTTTTTTACTTTTTAATGATATATTAATTATGTAAATTTTCATCAAGAAATAACATATTACATTTTTAATTATAACTTTATTTTTTAATTATGTACTATAATATTACAACACAACTCTTTTGTCATACCTTTTAATCATATATACAAATTTAATTTAATTTAATTTAATTTTTTTGTTCCAAATTTTTACTAACTAATTTTATCGATTCATTTCAAATATTCTAACTCTTATATTTTTACTCATTTTCTCCCCAAAAAATTTATCCCTATTAACAATTTTTAGTTTTTTGCCACAAATTTAAAAAATTAAGAATATTTATTTATACATATTTAGCTAATCATAAAAGAATATATTAAGCATCATGTATTTATACATTTTTTTAAATTATAACTTTATTTTTTAATTATGTACTAAAATATTGTAACACAACACTTTTTTTTTACTTTTTAATCATATATTATAATATATTAATTGGGCGTGACTTGTTTAGTAAAAGGCTTTGCCTATTTGTTTAAATTATATTGTATAAGGTGGTAGAAAAAATTAATAGTAGGATGAATGTCTAGGGTAAGTCACACGTGTGAGACATATATTGTTTAAATTGTAAATTATGTGAATTCACTTACCATTTACTAAGCATGATCGATGACGACTGCACTTTTTCATCACCTATTATTGTCGTGACTTATATTAATTGTTAATTATTATTATTATATTACTAAGTATTACATATTAATATTAAGTTTATATCTTAGTCATAATTGGACGGTGTTAATTGTTAATTGTTATTAAGTATTGGATACTAATATTAAGTTTATAGATATATATATATATATATATATATATATATATATATATATATATAGCTCTTCATGGTTGTGATTAATAAGTCACATATATGATATATTAATTTAATTATGTCTGCTAATTGTTATTTTTTATTATTATTAGTTATTAGTTAATTCCGAATTATGTTCTTATTAACTATCTATCGTTTATTAATCCTTTCATATATTATTTATTAAGTATATACACACACTAAATAGGACGAATACACATTTCTTTTCATATTATTATTCAATTATTAATTAAGTTTTAATTGTGTCACTTTTAATTAATATTAATTATTAATTGGTTGTTAATTATGCCATTATAAATATTTATAATTATGTCATTATAAATTTTTATAATACACTCCTCCATTTTCTTCGAATAACGTTTAAATATATATATAAAAACTGAAAATCACGCCTGTGACTTAGTAGTCATAGGTGTGACTCCCTGCACGGTTGTTACTTAAGTCATAACCATGCATGCTATTGTCTTTTTTCTTACTAGGCTTTTTCTTGTGCACGGTTATTGTTAATTAATAAATAGGTATGTTTATATTAATCCTGTCATATTATTATTAGTTTAGTTATAATTGTGTTATTATTAATTAATAATAATTATTAATTGGTTGTTAATTATGACATTAGAAAATTTTATTATTATTAACCATATATATTACTATTGCATGTTCCAGTAACTTTTATTATTATTACTAATTAATTAATTAAGTTTATATTAAGCACGAATGGAATGTTCATCCTTCTTCTCACTTGTCCTAGAACCAACGGTACTAATTTGTCTAATGGCTCCAATTTATTCTCGCTAGACTCAAATATTATAATAAATTCATTTATTCTTATCTTCGACACATTATATATTTATGTATTTTATTTTATTTTTCATTCGTAATTTTTAGTAACTAATTTTATTAATTCATTTTAAATGTTCTCTATCTTATATTTTTACTCATTTTCTCCCTTAAAACTTTATCCATATTAACAATTTTAAATTTTTTCCCACAAAATTTAAAATTAACAATATTTATTTATGCATATCTAGGCAATCATAAAATAACACATTATGTCTTATGTTCGTATTCATTTTTCAAAATTATAACTTTATTTTTTAAATTATGTCGCATTCATTTAGAACTTTTCCTGTAAATTTTATTAAACTATTTTATCTTTTGTACCATATAAATTTCACAATATTCATTCGTATATTTAATCTATTAATCTTTTTAATTTATTCAATCATTTATTTTTATTAATTTTTAATATAATTACAAAAATTAAAAATTTCTTATTGAAACTTACTTATTTTATTAATTCATTCGAAATAATTTAATTATTATATTTTTCCCTTTTTCTTTTCACAAAATTTAAACTTCAATCTCATTATTCTATGTTTTCCCTTCAAATTTTAGATTATAATCTATGTCTGCTAGTTTTATATAAATAACAATAATAAGGGATTTGGCGTTACTTTTTCATCAAGTATTCTTTTAGAGGTACTTTACGTTCACTTCTGTTTTTTTTGTGTGTGGTGTTTTTAGTTTTTGTCTTGTTTTTTATTTTGATTTTAAATTTTCTTTTAAATAAAAATAATTGCTAATATTAATATAGTTATATTTTTTATCACCAATGAAAATTATATATTAGATAAAATTTAAAGATCAATTATTATTAATTAATTTTATTTAATTTTTTATATAATATTTATTAATAAATTATCAATAAGAATATTTAATTTAATTTAAATTAAATAATTTTAAAATTAAAGTTTATTTATAAATTAATATTTGTTTTAAATATACTTTAGTTATTACATTATTCATAGTTTAATTAACTAGATATAATGTTAAATTAAATTATTCATAATTTTTTAATAATTAATATATTAAATAATTAAATCATATATATTTAGTTGATAGTAAATTAAATAATAAAAATTAGTAAGAGAAAAAATCTACTTTTTATGTTTTCATGAATTTCAAAATTTAAAAGTTATAAGAAACTAAAATTAAAGTCAGAAATAAAAAGCTTAAATAAACATTCTTTATTAAATTTAAAAATAAAAAATAAATATAAATATAAATATAAATATATACAAGTAATTTATTAAATTAAAAATTTTTAAACATAAAAAAAAACTCGCCTAATTGACGAGGAGATATCTTTGGAATCTGTCTTTGCGCTTTACTCTCTCTCTCTCTCTCTCTATGTCTGTATGTATAATTACATACCTATATATAGCAATGGCCGTGAACTTCTATTAAAAAAGGATCGCCTAAAATTATCCAACAAATTCCCCTGCATATGATTCCCCAGCCTTCATTTCTCTTTTCCCTTTTTCTCTCGATCTTCTTTTATCCCGGGTAGTTGCTTAAAGCTCGAATTTTTCTGGGGAATTTTTAATATACTTTTGTGTTTTTCTGAGTTCTGCTTCTGCAACCTCAAATGGCGGCTTGTTGTAGACGACTAAGTCAAATCCGAAGCTACTCGGGAGAGTCGTTTTTGGGTACAAATGCAAATTTCGGCCTTGCTCTTGAAGAAGCTTCATCTGGTTTCTTGGCTTCCCTTTCTCTACGTAGACCCTTTTCTCAGCTCGTGGAATCTAATAGGAAGAGATTGTTTCTTGTTGATACTCTGGCTCTTGTAATATTAGCAACCTTTTTTTTTTCCCCTCAATTTGTGTCTGTTTTCAAGAGTTCATTGTCGAATGCTTGCTAGTATATAAGTTCGCAAAGTTTTGAACTTTCTGCTGCATCTTTGCTCAGGTGAAGAAATTAGAGGTAGAAGGAATGCCCTCGAAGCAAGCTGAGGCGATAACAACTTCGATAACTGAAGTTTTGAACGACAGCTTGGAAAATGTTGCTACTACGGTTGTCTCCAAGACTGAGATGGAGAAAGTAAGCAGTTTTTCTTGTCGTGTTTGATTGATGTTTTGAAATGTTTTATTAACATATAATGCGTTTTACAGTGGACTAGGATTGTGTTATTAATGTGCGATTTCGTTCTGTTGTCAGAGTGAAATGATTCAAGAAACCAAGTTGTCAAAATTTAAAACTGAAGTGCGAAGCTTGCAGGTACTTACTAGATTCTTAACTCCATTATCATACAGCGGTGGGCTAGTTTTTCGTCATAAATTTTGAAAATGAAAGTTTAAATGTCCGTCTGCTTCGATTCCGTATTGTTAACAGCTCTAGGCAGAACAGAACTCTCACCATATCATGCCTTGGTTTATATCTAATTCTTAACTTTGTTGGATTCGGAACTTACCAATCTCTCTGCTTTCTGGCAGCAGGATTATAAGTGTTCTGCAAAGTGACAGGTCTAATTCATTTAAATGATCAAATCAACTATTGATGGGTGCTTTACGGTGAAGATCCCGGCTAAAGCAGTCCCACAAATCATTTTATATCTAACCTCTCTGTGCATTGTGGCCCGCTATTTGATGGTCATATGGTGGTACATTTTGCATTTCGGTCTATAGACCTTTTGTTAATATGATATACTATGAAGCTGTTTACTCTGTTTTATTATAATTTAGTCTTTTCTTTGCTCCACCATGGTCCTATCTAGTGTGAGCTAAGAAATTCTTTTAGTTCCATGAATAAGATGATTGTTGTTTTCTACATTTCTTCAAAAAAATTTCATTGAGAGACTAGAGCTTTTGTATTTCTCTTCTTTGCAGAAGAACTAAAGCTCCTTTTGGTGCCCGAGTGATCAAACCCCTGAATTGAAAAATATAACCATAATCAATTGCAAAACTGGTAGAAATAGAAATTGACAAAACTAGAGAATTTTGGCAGAGGATGTTGCGTTTTCATTTATTTGAGCCATCTTTAGCATATTTAAAATTTGTGAGCTCAGTTTTTATTGGCACACCTTTAGTACGTCACAACTTGTGATACAGAGCTGTAACTTTAGTCGTTAAAATTTTTATGCTTGGTCTTTGATGTTATCTGACAGATATATAAATACAGGAACATCATTTTTCTTTGTTGCAACATGAGACTGAAAAACTTAGACATGATATTGAGAAGATGCGCAGTGAATTGAGGTACAGAACTATAAAGCTGCGAAGCAAGCTTTACATTTTTGTTGGCAAACGATAATGAACTTCACAACGTTAAGCTGTTAACTTCTATGTAGGCATGAAATTGATAAAGTCACTGCAGGGCAACGGTTGGATTTGAATCTTGAAAGGGGGTAAGGAGGCGTTAATTTAAACCACCTTGTTGTATTTGTGAATTGAATAAAGACATAAGCTTATATCCATGTGATTTCCACCTGTACAGGAGAATGCAGGATCAGCTAGCAAGCCAGAATTCTGAAACATCCAACCTCACTAACAAGATTGATAGGGTGAGTGAAACTTGTGGCTTTGTCACAGCCAACTATCGCACATTCTGATGATTTACTTTCTGTATTTTGTGATGATTTCAGGAAATTCACGCTTTAAGGGCGCAACTGGAAGCAGCAAAATATGATGTTATAAAGTATTGCATTGGTACTCTTGTTTCCATCTCTGCCGTTGGCCTTGCTGTAATTCGCATCGTGATGTAAAGATCAAGCCAAAGCCTTGCACGGCCCTAAGAGGCAAATGATAGCTCTTTTTTAAAGCTATTATTTGCTTGAGAAAATATGATAATTATTTTTCCTTGATTCGTATCCTAACCCATCAGAAGCGGCAAACTATAGCTCTTTTGTTAAGCTATTATTTGCATGAAAAATAAGCGAAAGGAATAGTTATGTATAATAGGAACGTAAGACGATGTAAATTCACCCATTTGATGTAATCTTCATTGTATATCAGCTTGTGTCTGGCCTTCATGCTCCAAACACTAAGCAGCTTCTTCACATTCCTTTCTTTACCTGCAGATTATTGGGATTTTAATGGATACAAATTTTTTAACTTGTGTTCCTGGACTGTCGTTACTTTATCTGCTATATATGTCTGTCAATGAATATTCCTTTCTTCTTTTTCTTCAGCATATTTGGTCCATTTTGATCCCTCCATAAAGTTAATTATCATTTGAACCATTCTAATAATCAATTTCAATTGTAATAAATTTAATCTAAATTTCAATGGATAGTTGTTCTAAATTCTTTTTATATATATGCTATTATAGTATTAATGAGCATATCTAAAATCTTTATTCTTTGGGCCAAAAAGAAGGTAATTAAAAAATTAGACCTTGTTTTATAACTTTTTAAAACGTTCTTAGATAAGAGGGATACTTTATATTTGAGCCTTAATTTTCTAATGTTAGTTTTCGAATGATACATAATGAGAGACATAATTTATGACTTATTTAAAAAATAAATAAATTGTTAACATTAATTAATACGAGTAACCTGGTTAGAGGGTTTCGAGGATATCAATAAACCAACAGTTATATGATAGAGATACGTGTAACCTGGCCAGAGGATTATGGGGATATCAATAAACTAACGGTTATATAATAGAGAGAGTTTTAAGATACACAAAGAGAACTGATAGCTAAGACCTTAGGAATGCTAGCCGACACACAAGTCCTTTCTCCTCAACGCCCAACGGGCATAAACTCTCAAGACTTGCTTTTAGGGGTTTAACCTAACCAGTCCTTTCTCCTCAACGCCCAACGGGCATAAACTCTCAAGACTTGCTTTTAGGGGTTTAACCTAACCAATCCTTCCCGTATAACTTAGACAAAATTGTAGGCCTAATACTTTCAGATGTATAGGAATCTTATAGAAAGGTAAATGCAGAGCATATTTATACCGCTGTATAACAGAAGTAAACTTATTGAAGACTTAAGCTTGGAGAGAGAGATTTTAGAGAGAATCCAAATAGAAATATAGAACTGTTATTGATAATAATATTTTAGATACAATAAAGCTTTTCCTCGATTTAATGAAAATGAAGCTTGGTTACAATAAAGGATGTCCCTTCCTTATATAGGCAAAGGAGGTGACAAAAAGACAAATATGTATGGATAAGAATAAAGTCTTATCACCCCAACCTAATCAGATAATAACGACGTCATATCAATTATTCTAGATAAAAAAAGTGTCACATCACTTATTCTAGATAAGAAGGATGTCACATTATACAGTAAAGAATAATATCACATTACAAATGACATTTAAATATAAAAACAAACAATTTTAAATAAAGAGTCCCACGATAATAAGTAGAATCTTAATCATCATTCATGCCGGATAAGTTCTTGCCACGATTGCAGATTTGATGGAGAAACCCCTTTGCTCGTGTTATTAGTATCATCACTGGTTGTCCTCTTCGTTTACTGGGGCTCACTTCCTTTGTGCATAAATTTTTCAAAAATTTATTTAGCTCCTTTTCGTTGATAACAAGAATATTATCATTTGGATCATGGGTATCTTGGAAGGAAGAGACTTGAGTCTGAGATGGTCCTACAGTAACGATATCCAAGCATATGGGACTATCTAAAATGTTAAAAGTCTAGCATTTTAGGTTCTTTAGGAATTAATTCTGCTGGGTAAGTTCGAATAGATATAGAAGTAGTTGGTGGGGTATATTTAGGAAAATGGTTTAGATCTTTAAAAAAAAGCCTAAGAGTTTTGAAAAACCAAAGGGGGGTAGTCGTTTCTCAAACTTTCCAATTTGTTCCTAGCAAACAAATAAAATCAGAAAATTTAAAAGAACCAAAAATAAATCAACACCAAGATTTGTTAACGCAGTTCGGCACTCCTTGCCTACGTCTGCGGGGCCCTCACCTAGCTTAATCACTTTCACGAGAGTACAATAGAATTACTCAAGGCTTTA
>JAOSBN010000179.1:9830956-9877543 GCA_027563595.1 Erythroxylum suave | reverse complement strand
GAACAAATAACTCAAGTGATTAAAATAATAAAGAACGAAAACTAAATACACTTGAGATAGAAAAGAACAACTTCCCATTGAGTTCCGCTTCACTGAAATAAATCCGGAAGTCGTCACAATAACAATGAACTGATTCAGATAAACACCAACATGAAGCCACAGGTCACCCAATCAATAGAAAGCGCAGCAACAAGATGAATTAATTATCATCATAAAATCAGGTTGGAGATCAACACTATAACGAATTCTGGTAGGTGCTATCTCAGATAGGAACAACAGCACTGCCTCTCACCACCAATGATGACGATAACAAAAGAAAGATCAATTAACACAATGTGTTTTCTAAAATAGGCGACTAACGCACATCCACTGTACTGCTGTTTATCTAAAAAAAAAAACTCAAGCAAGCTACCTCACTGTAGCTCTCTCACAAGATGTTATTCAACAGATCTTCATATGTGTGCCGCAAGCAATATTTTTTTTTCATAAACACATAAACACCCACATCTCCTTTTATATAAAATTCAAGCAACGTTATGCACTATATCAATTAAAATCACTGAATCTTTTTTTTTCAATTATCACACATAAGCACAATGGTCTTCGGTTGCCGCACCCTTACATGCTACGTATCCCAATGGACAATTAATGCTCACCAATGGACAATTAATGCATCCCCACTCTAACGTTGCACTTTCTCTCATAAACTCTGTACCGTATGTCCCAGCAACTATATAATCTTTAACTTCAAAATTTTTTAATTCAAAGAAACGTGCGCAACCCTACTACCTCATCATTAGCTCATTTGTATCACTCCCACATTCACTCAATACCGCATATACACCAAATAGATTAACTCCTACCATAGATTAAAGATATGCATAAATCTCTCATATAATAAGAGTTCCACTTTAATTCAAATATACAACAATCTTATCCTTTCAATGTCATCAATCCATTAAATCCACAAATCTAGCAATAATTTTCAACATATCCAGTCGTAAGATAATTCCAATATTACCAAGATGATAGACTCTATAAGTTATATCTTATATGTCTAATTAAAATGTCAAAACTAAATAAAAGATATATACGATATATCCTAACAAGTTTTAATGATAATTTCCTTATATCTTGGCCATTAGTTGGAGGTATGCTAGAAGTACACCTGATGCTTAGAATAGATGGATCCATTATGTGCTATGCTATATGGTCGATGAAAAACAAAGAAGTAATGGGTGAATTGCTTCTCTAATGGAATCTCTCAATAATATGAGATTCTTATCAACCTATGAGAGTTGTGCTCTCATTTGCACCAGTGGTTAGTACCACTCAAGGAAATGTACCAACCATTAGTGCAATAGAGGACACAATTTTCACAAGTTACTGAACATTTCAAATTATGGGAGACTTTATTAGAGAAGCAATCCACCAAATGCTTCTTTGTTCTTCTTCGACCATATGCCAAATCATATAATGGATTCATCTACTATGAGAATTAGGTGTACTTCTAGCACACCTCCAACTAGTGGCCAAGATATAAGGAAAATGTCCTTAAAACTCTTTAAGTTTTTTCTTAAGGATCTAAACCATTTGCTAAGTATGCCCTACCAACTGCCTCTATATCTATTGGAACTTACCCAAGAGAATTTGTTCCTAGAGAACCTAATATGCTAGACTTTAACATTTTAGATAGTCCCATAGACTTGGATATCGACACTGTGGGACCATCTAAGACTCAAGCCTTCCCCCTCCTATATGCCTAAAATCTAAATGATGACATTCTAATCATTGACAAAGAGGAGTTGAGTAAAATTTTGAAAAATTTACACGCAAAGGAAGTAAACCCCTATAAACGAAGAAGGATAACTAGTAACGACACTAATAACATGAGCGAAGGAGCTTCCTCGTCAAATCTACAGTCATAGTAAGAACCTATTCGACGAGGATGATTATTAAGATTCTACTTATTATTGTGGGACCTTTTTATTTAAAATTGTTTGTTTTTGCATTTAAGTGTCTTTTGTGATGTGACAACTTTTATCTATTTACTATATGATGTGGCATCATTCTTATCAAAAATAGGTGATGTGATATAGTTCTTATTTAAAATAATTGATGTGAAGATGTTCTTATCCATTTGGGATAGGGTGATAAGACTTTCTTCTTATTCATAAATATTTGTCTCTTTGTCGCGTCCTTTGCTTATATAATCAAAGGACCTCCTTCGTTATAACCAAACTTCATTTTCATTAGATCAAAGTAAGAAAGCTTCATTATATCCAAGATATTACCATCCATAATAGTTGTGTGTTTCCATATAACTTCTCTCTAAAATTTCTCTCTTTCCATATGGCTTTTCTCTAAAATTTCTCTCTCTCCCTTGAAAGCTTAAGTCTTCAATAAGTTTATTTATGTCACACAGAGATACAAGTATACTTTGCACTTGCCTTTCTGTACAGATCCTATGCATCAAAAAGTATCGAAGCTATGATCCTGTCTGAGTTACAAGTTATACGTAGAAGATTGGTTAGCTTAGATCCCTAAGAGGTAGGTCTTGAGAGTTAGCATTAGCTGAGGAGAAGGAGCTTTTGTCTCGACTAGCATAACTGGAGTCTTAATTATCATTTTTCTCTGTGAATCTTAGAGCTCTCGTAGAAATTTGCTCTATCATATAACCATTGGTTTATTGATATTCCCATAATCCTCCAACTAGGGGTCCCGAGTGGTATTAAAGCCTGTTATAATAATAATTAAATAAAAGTGATGCAATTTTATATATAATGATTTAACCAATAATTATTGGTTTTTGTCCAATCTCTTATTTCTATTTAAAAATTAATTATTATCTTTCTGTAATTAATGATGAAGAAAAATAATTTAAAAAAAAAAAAAGAATAATTCATTTCATAGCCGTAAAAGGCATCAATAAGTTACATTACAAAGTAGGAACATACAAAATAATCTGATTTGCCTGTAAACATTAGGGAATTTGTAGATTCCATTGTCTTCTTAAGTTTGCAATCAGTTTCTCCATCATATGGTGAGCCACTAGTGTTTCTCTAATCCAACAAACTAATCTATGAGCTAATACATGCTTGTCTATTTTGGTGTTTTTGAAAAATTCTTTGGTTTCTCTCAAACTAAATTGAGTAAACTGCAGAATTCAAATTAAGGCCAAGATAAATCTTATCTTGTACTATGGAAAGGTATTTATCGTCAGTCCATCTTAAGATATTTTCCCAATCATTCTCCATGCATATAAGATTTAGAATGTGTTGAATGTCAGACCATAAAGAAGCTGTTTAGTAGTATTTGAAGAAAAGATGACAAGTGCTTCCCACTTCCAAATTATATAATTCGCATAAGACATCATTTGAACCAAAAATCATGTCCTTTGTTTTCAATCTATTCCTTGCTAATAGCGAAACGATGAATGAAGCCTTAGGCTTTAGCTTCCGGAAAATGTTAAACCATAAAATTAGAGGAAAACTTGGTTTACCAACCTAAACCGTTACAAGATAAACTCGCAATCAATTATACAAGATAATAAGACCACATCTCAATAAACCTCAAGAAAATTCATATTCTCACCAGTAATATTTACGCTCCCAAACTTGCTTTTAATTATAAAAAATAAAAATTAATCATTATAAACTAACCATTAAGAATAAAAACTAATTATTTGAAATAATAATAAATCATTAGAAATAAAAAATATTATCATTACAAATTAGTTAGAAGTGTAAAATTTGAATTTTTATATATATAAAACTTGACTTAAGCACACTAAAATACATTTAAAAGTTTCTTAAAATAGAAGTTTAAAGATCGATAACTTTTCATTAAAACTAAAAAATAAGTTTCTTCTTAAATATGAAAGGGTTATGTATAAAGTATACAAAATTTAATGTTTATATAATATTGAACACTTAGAATATCAAGCCTGGCTAAAATAAGAGTTATAAGAAATTTATATTAATTTGTTTCATATGAAATGATTTCAATTTTTCTTATTTTTGAACCACTTAATTTATATTATTTAAAAAATTTTAAATTGTATTCGTAATCCATTTTGATTATTGTGTTCATTCTTTGATTATTCAATGGATTTAATTAATTATTTCCATTCATTTTACTAATAAATTTATTAATAGTATTAATAATAAATTTATGAATGATAATATATTTTTTATTATGAAATCAATATCTTATTTAGTTCAATATGTTAACCAACTCACAGCTTTACCTTATTATGAGTTAGTTTTCCTTTTTCAACATTAAGAGACCATATGCCTTGGGTACAGCCTTGAGTACAGCGGTCTACCCATCTGAAGAGTCATATCCCCAACTTATTAGATTGCCTTTGCCACCGTCAATTGAAGCAGTTGGCAAGTAACTTAACCAACTCACTTGGGACAGCTTTAACTTACTACGAGTTAAAGAGTTTACCTTCTTCTTCTTTTTTTGTTAGTTCACGAGATGTTTTAAGAGGGTCCCAATTATGAGAAGATGGCTTTAATCCATTTATATCCAGATTAGTTTCCGCTCTCACCAGATCAACTCGTAAGGAGTAAAGTGTTAGCTAAACAAGTTTCTCCATTCTCATAGCTCAAACTCGAGATCTTTGATTAAGGAATGAGAGTGCGAAATCACTCACACTAATTTATTTGGTTGAGTTTCCCTTTTTAGCATCGGGACCATATGCCTTAAATACAGCAGTCTACCCATGTGCCACCGTCAATTGAAACAGTTGGCAAGTAACTTACCCAACTCACTTGGGACAGCTTTAACTTATTATAAGTTAAAGAGTTTCCCGACCATATGCCTTAAGTAGAGCAGGCTACCCATCTGAAGAGCCATATTCGTAACTTATTAGATGGTAATGAGGATCTTGTCACTGCACTAGGCTTTGACAGATGCAAAGAGGAGGAAAATTGAGCCATCCAAACAAGGGACAGATATTGTGTTTTATCCTGTTTTGTGAGATTTCACAAACGTAACTTTTACGTAAATATATGAATTAGATTTAATAAAATAAAGTAAAAATTGATTTACTGTTTCCTCCGAACCTTGTGCTCTCATTTTGATGACAGTGAATTCAATATAATTAAGACTCCTCGAAACAACTCTGTATTAATTAGGAGTAAGGGTAAGATTATGTAATATGGACTCTGCTACTACTATCGAAACAACCTTTCTGGGAAGGTTACACTTGATTTGTATTTAGTGGTTGCAAAAGTTATTTAGTTATCTGAAAACACTTGCAGGCACTAAAATTATCTAATAGCTCAGTCTCATCTTCGAGGACAGAGAAAAAGTATAAGCATTAACAAAGATATATGCTTAGAAAGAAACCAGGCCTCCCGATGTCAGTGAGATAACGTCGATGGCCTTTGCCACCGTCAATTTAAGCAGTTGGCAAGTATTAGGTCACCTAAGGTTTTTGCCAGTTGGTTCCTACAGAGCTTTACACTTGTAGGTACAAGTGAAATTGTTAGCTGTGAGCTCCATTCAACTCACAGTAATACTAGTTTTTCCGCTGGTTTTTGGCCATTCCACTTTGTCTGCCAAACGAATGATTAAGGTATTAGAAAATGGTTTGCTTGATTGCGTTCAACCGCTTTCTTTTTCTTAACTCTGCTGTGCTTTATTTAATGCTCTGATAGAATTTACTATATTCGTAAATATGCATACCCTTTTTCCCATTTCCAGGACTAGTATATTTATTAAGAATGACCATCTCATCAGTGTCTTACCATCTTACTCAATTGCTTGAGATTTGGCATTATCTGAAAGTGAAATATATTATATCTGCAATTTGCCACTTCAGTATGGCTCGGCCTTTCAAGTTTAAGACCTCAATGATGAGCAATCTTGAAAGTACACCGTTGAATCCTTGAACTGTACTTTGGTGGCCAAGCCTACGGCTGCGTATCGGAATGAGGGAAAATAACTAACGCAGGTAACTACAGATTAAGTTTAAACTTACCCAAAATTAATATATTGTCACATCAAATGTGGATGTAGATTTGAACATTATGAAGCTCTTTCTTTTCCATCACATTTTGAGAAATAAATCAAAGAAAGACGTTGAGTGACTTTCACATTTTACCTAAATTAATTAAATTACTGACAATTGATTTTAGGAGCGACTTTGGCACCACCAAGTACTCCCGTCTCTATCTGCTATTACATTATCTTTTTTTCTGTATGTCTCTGATAGATTGGCTCTACAGCGATAAATTTGAGGGTCTGTTGGAATGATATGAAATGTGTAGTGTTTTCACATTTATCAACATGGTAGCTGACAAAGACCTCAATCCAACTCAAGCATTCATTGTAGAGATCCTCCAAATAACACCAAAATCCTGACTGCAGGCTACGGTTGCATGGTTAATTAGGGAGAGGATCCGTTGTCGGAATGTCGATATGGTCATGGACTTGCTCAATATATGGATAAAATATCTTTTCATTCACAGCTGGATAAATGGGTGTGGATGGCCAATAATTGAGGGAAGTTTTCAACCAAATCAACTCATGGGATAGAGAGGTGGATGCATGATGTAGTATCATGGGCTGATTTAGTCTAATACTCAGCCCTAAAGTTACTATTTTATTGTGGTTTGCTAGTAAAAACAGGTTGAGCACTAAGGATTGTTGGTTTGGCTATTATGATCCCATATGTGTATTGTGTAAACAGGACAATAAGAGTCGTGATCACTTGTTTTCTGTTTGTCCTTATACTAAAGTAGTATGGAGTTATCCAAATATGGGTAGAGAGATAGTCTCATCATTTGCACGTCGTTTCAAATGGTGATATACTATATATAGAGGGAGAGGAATCGTCGCCTTTATTAGGAGGTTGAGCAACATAATAATGAGCTTACCGCTACAATTATTCATCTGGTCTAAGAATTATTCATAGCCAAAGAAAAAATTGACACTCTTCATCCGATGCTTTGAGTGATTTGGCTAATGTAATTGGTATACTGTGGTTTTGGGCATATGTTTCATAGTAGTATAGTTTCTGCTGATGTTTTGTAGGTTTTTATTCTTGTAATAAGGATTGTTTATAATTTTTCAGCTTTGATTATATATTTCCTTTTAAATTTTTTTTAAAAATAATCCTGAATATTGGCGAGTTGAAGAGTTTTAATGATTGAATAAACTCGTCCATGGAAAGATTTGGCAACTGGCTTCCTACTTCTCACATTGTATGCATTTTCCCGAGGAATAATAACGGGTTTGTCAAACTCGCAAATAATCCGACTTTCTAAGTGGGGCATATGGGACATGACCAGATTTGTTATTTCTATAAAAGACGAGGAGGCTTATATGGTAAACATGTTCATGGGATACACCCCAAAATTGACCTCAAGCCTTAACGCTGCCATCTCTCTATGGAAAAATTTAAGTCAAAATTCATATATGACAGTTGGTGTCCTGAAAAGTGACCAACTCCGACGCATCTTTAAAATAGAGGAGAAACACCGCAACAGAGAAAAAGATCAACTCTAATTTACCGACAATTTTTTCTACATTTTGGAATGATGATATCGTGCACTTTTGTTTTTGTTTTTGTTTTTCCAATTTTCAGCTTTTTTTTTCTCTTTCGATCTTTTCTTTCTTTTTGCATTCAGTCATTCTTTATTTTGTTATTTAAACAATATTATAATATTTTTATTATATGTTTATTTAAATAATTATAACTTTATAGTACTTTTAATTTTTATTTCATATTTATAAATATTTTCATTATAAATTTATAACTTGATAATTATTTACTTATTAATAAATATTTTAAATAAATAATTTAAAAAATCATTAAAACATCAAATAAATAAACCATAAATACATCGATATTAATAGCCGAATAATATAATAAATTACAAACAAAGATAAATTAAATTAAAATGCACATGAATAAATATTAATAGTCAAGTAGTAGAACTAAATTAAAAAATACAAGCAAAATATAATTAACTACTAATACAAAACCAAAAAATTTAATAATTTGTGCCTTTTTTGGGTGTAATGAATATTATGTGTCTTTTTTTAATGTCAAAATGTTTTTGATTAATGAAATTCAATAAAATTTGATATTTAATATTACGTAATTATATTGTCATTTAATACATTTAAATAATATGAAATAGTACAATATATCTCATATATTATTCCATTTAGTATTATCTAAAAACAAATTATAGATTGATTGAAATTTTATTATTTATTAACATAAAAATATAACAGCAATAATATTGTGAAAAACGTACAAGAAAAAATAAAATTGGGTTAATTTTATAAAGTAATTTTAATAATAAAAATAAAATGTAAAAAAAATATGTTGAGGTTTTTTTTTTTGGTTTGATCAATAGAATTGTAGCTTGGAACTAAAATTGCTTTTAAATGAAGAAAACTAGGCTCATTTTGAAAGAATGATTTGAAGTTGTCCTTAAAGATTTAATATGATATTGTGTATATTATATCCGTATGTATCAAGCTTTTTAAATGTCAACAACTTGTTTGGGTAGAATGAAAAAATATCTGAGGTGCTGGGGTATGAATAATGTAATAGGTTCCATGCTTCCATGATTATTCTCTCGATTGGATAAGGCACTAAAGAACACTCAACCCTCAACCCTACATTTCTATTTATATATTCTCACCAAACTAAATCTTCCTAGATTTATTTGTTTAAGTTGGTTAGTACCATTACCAAGGAGTATCCAACTCCAAAATCATGTTGACCTACCCCTTCTCACATTGACATGGATACGATCCAATCTCAACATCCTTTCATATAAGAAATGTAAAATTTGGCCAACATGTGTTTAGTTAGTCCTACCGACTTCCTTATGCTAAATATGATTACAACCCCTTTTTTTAGGGCATAATTGAATGTCTTCCCCAACACTAAAGACTGGTAAATAAATCCAGAAGTAGGAAACGGAAGATTTCTTTCGCCATCCTTTGATCATCAAAGTAAATTTCTTGTACAGAGAAGATATTATTTGAACAGTATCTCAGAAAGTAAAACAAAACAAAAAAAGGACAAAGAAGCAGGGGAGGGGATGACAATACAAAAGAGAGAAACAAAAGTCCTATGAACAGAGAAAACAGAATTCCAAATTGTCATATATTTATTTCCTTTTTCTTTTTGGAAATTCTCATTTATTTATTTCGTTTTCCTTCTGTAGTTTTCCCCTCTCATGTTCTTCATATTCTTATGATATTACTAAAATTTTAAGAACCACAAAATGAAAAAAAAAAAAGAAACAAAAAAGGAGAACATGCAATTTCACCTGTCAGAGCTCCACCACCACCTAAACGTCGCCGTCTCAAAGTGGACACACAACACGCTTCGTGGGAACAGCGACAAGTCGGGTCGCTCTCGGAGCAGTGAGTCCGAAAACATCGCTCATGTCGAGTTCACTGGGTTTCATGCCGTCAGGCAATTCCCAGCTGTAGCAGTGAAGAAGATGGGCCACGGCCGAATCAAGAGCATACAGGCCTAGTTGCATTCCAGGACATGACCGGCGACCCGACCCGAACGGTATGAACTCAAAGTTGCTTCCTTTAAAGTCCGGCATACTCTCCTTCAAGAACCTCGCTGGCCGGAACGTTTCAGCTTCTTCCCACGAGTTCTGGTCTCTGCCTATAGCCCACGCGTTGATCATGACCCTGGACTTCTTGGGAATATAGTATCCGGCGACCTCCGCGTTCTCGGCGGTCTCATGCAAGAGAAGAGGGATTGGTGGGTGGAGTCTGAGAGTTTCTTTGAGGGTACACTTGAGGAAAGTTAGCTTTTCAAAGTCACCCTCCTCCACGCGCCGCTCTAGTCCAACCACGTCTGCTAGCTCCTGTTGGACTCTTTTCATATCTTCTGGGCTCTTCATTAGCTCCGTTAGTGCCCACTCTATTGCCGACGCTACCGTCTCTGTCCCACCGAACATAACGTCCTGTGTTTACCATAAAATTTTGTTTCAGTGCCTTACCTAGGGCTGTACCAAACATTGTTTTATTTATATAGTTGTTGAATTGACATGTGAATGAATGGGAAGAAGCTATTTATAGTTAAAAGACTGCACAAAAGCGGTCGAATCCTTAGTTGATTACCATGATGATGGCTTTAATGTTGTCTCTGGTGAGTTTGATTGAGTTCTGAAGATCGTCAGATTCGTTCACTTTAGCTTCGTCGCTGTAAAAAGCTAGCAGGTCGTCGACCATGTCGGTGTTAGCCTCGTCGGGGACGTTGTTGTCTGCTCTCTTCTGCATGTGTTCGTCGATGATCAGGTCGATAAATTTATCGAGCGCTTTACGAGCCTCGGGGAGCCTGGTGTTGAGTCCTTGTGGATCAATCCAACTAAGCCAAGGAATGAAATCAGCAATGTTGAATGCTCCAAAGAGCTTCGAGAACTCCTGTAAAATTCTGATGAACTCGGTTTGTCCTAGGTTCGTAGAGCCAAAAGCTGCCCTGTAAGTGATGTTCATGGTTAGAGTAAAAATAAGTTCTCCGACGTTCACGGGCTTGCCGATGTTTGCTGCGACGGTTTTAATCATGGAATCAACCTCGTCTCTTACTGACTCCCACGACTCAGCCCTTTTCCGGCTGAATAGCTTCATGACACACAGCTTTCGCATCTGTCTCCAAAAGGGTCCATAATGAGCAAAAGCCATGTCTGCGCGATCATAGGTTAGATAGCTTATGGCTATGGTTGCTGGTCTGTTAGAGAAAATGTTATCTTGAACCTGAAGGACTTGGCGGGCTATCTCCGGAGAAGAAACAGCCATCATGTGCAAGTTTCCCATCTTAAGATGGAGCAAACCACCATACTCTTTGGCTAGTTTAGCCAAACCACGGTGTGTTAATTGGTCCATCATGAGCATGTTACCTATAATTGGCAACCCCTTTGGGCCTGGTGGATATGGCAGTCGACGGCGAAAGCGAAAGGCAAAGCCAAGCAGGAAAAGTAAAGGAACACTAAGGAGAAGAGCTAAGGACAAAGGTTGCAGACCTTGAAGAAGAATATCCATGACGTGTCAGGATTTCTGAAGCTTGTTTTGCTGTGTTTGTAACACGCTGCAACTCTCAAGGGCTGCTAGTTTGAGGGAAGTTACTATGGGTTCTTTATATAAAAGTTTTTTGGCGAGAATTGTCAACGTGGACCTTATTTTTCTAGTTGATGGACGCTATTAATTTTGCTTTACCAAGTGAATGTATTCGAATGGCTATTACTATTACACAAATGCTTTATCAAGAAACGGTATTTTAAATCATACATCATTGAACAAGTAAAGGGCTTAGGACCATTGAATTTAAGGCAAGATTGTTCACATCATTTCCTTATTTATTTTATATTTCCTTTTTATCACCGGCAAGTTAGTTTGGATATCTTAACTATTATAGATTTATCTTCGGTACATTTTATATGGTAAAAGATCTAAAATTAAGTGTTGTGTAAAGCATATGTTTTAAAGATATATCATATCCACTTGAATTCGTAATTTTCCAACTTATACGGTGTCGTTTTCAGTCAATCCCATTAGCATCAACACTGTGTTACCACCCTCATTTCCAACGCCATCCTCTTATCCTCGTATCTATAACTTAGATTTAAAATTATTATTACGCATTTATGAGAATTTATTTAAAACACACCAAAAATAATGTCAATTATGAACTTTCTATTATTAAAGGGTATCTTTTTTTAAAATAATTTTTTCTATAATTATTTTATAAATATTAACTCAGATTAATTATAAAATTCAACTAACACACGAATATATATGTTCATAGGACTATAATATAAGTTATTTGATAAGCCGTGGAAGTTGTGAAGAGACTATTTCACCACAATAGCTTAAGTTATTGTGTGAGGTCAACTTAATTGATTTTATATATTCACTAACATACCCCCTCAAGTAAAAACCCTTTGGTCTTGAAACTTGCATAGGCTCGCTCTACCTTGTGCTGAATTAATTAAGTGGATAGTAGGATTTAAACACAACACCATTTGATCATAATGACTTTGATACCATGCTAAAAGCAGAAGGACGATGAAAAATATTTTGGCTCATAAAATTTTATTCACGTAAGGGGTGCCTTTTATAAGCTGTAGTGGTGAGTCTGTTACAACAACCTGTAACAGACGAAGTACAAGCGAATAATGATAAAAACATAAATAAGAAAAATAACAAAGATAATAAGAAAACCAAGACTTGGGCTGGACTTTAATAAAGAAGTCCACAATTTATACATGAGCCAGACCAATCAGGGAAAGAAACCGAAGAGTGATCTGGTCCAATCCAACACGTCATTAGGTTTCCTCAGTAGCGTGAGATAGAGTCTCCTCCTGGCTCCTTTTGTCTTTGCCATAATATTCTTAGTTTTTTTTTAAGTCCATCATCTTCTCTTCATCATGTCTGGACCTTCATATGCAAGCATCACTACAAACCAACATCAAAATCAAAATGTGTTAAGACCCGAAGATCATCCAGCAAGCTCCTACTACCTACATCCCAATGAAAATCCTTCCCTAGTCCTAGTCTCGGCCCTTTTGACAGGAAACAACTATCATTCATGGGCAAGGTCAATCCAGATGGCCTTGTTGTCCAAAAACAAGCTCAAATTTATTGATGGTACCATTCCAATGCTTGACAAAGATGACCTCCTATTTATCTATTGGGAAAGGTGTAATATTGTGGTGCTTTTCTGGCTATTAAGGTTTATGACAGACTTAATAACATAGAGTGTGATTTGGTTTGATTTTACAGTAGATTTATGGAAAGACTTGGAGGGACTTTTTCACAAGTAGATTCTCTCATAATATCAGATTAGCAGGAAGAAATCTACAGTTTCCGACAAGGATCACTATCAGTTTCAGATTACTATACTCATCTTAAGATGCTGCGGGATGAGTTTTTAACCTCAGGCCACTACCCAGGTGTAAGTGTGAACCTCAATGCTCTTGTGATTTCTTAGCTACTACAAAAACTATCAAAATGGCGATTGCGTGATTAGATTTCATAAAGGCTTAAATCCTACTCTACTGTAAAGTCACATGTTATGATTAAGGAACCTCTACGTAACATCAAAAAGATTTTTGCTATGGTTGCTCAACATGAAAGACAACTAATCCTTTCTTCCCAAAATAACATGTCTACTCTTACTATTGAACCTCATGCTCTCTATGCCAAAATCGACACCAAAAAATTCAACCAACAATCCAAAAGACCCATTTGCATCTTCTGTGGTAATATTGGTCACATTGAATCTAAGTGTTAAAACATGGTTTCCCACCCAATTTCTCAACATTCAACAAAAATTCATATTCCAACAAAGACAATAACTCGCACAAATTCAAAATTGTCATTCAAGTTGAGACTAACCTAGATACTTTCTCTTTTGAGTTGGACTCCCAATCCGTAAATAGGGAGACTTCCCAAGACACTTCAGTTTACAACTTGAGTGTCGATAGTATGGCCAATTAGTGCAGCTGCTATAAAAAGAAGTAGATCCAAAGGGCAAAAGTGTGGTCACTTGTCAGGTTTATGCAATTTCTGCTCATCAACAAGGTATATCCAAACCTGTTTCATCTTCTGATCCTTAGTCTTTACCATGGATTCTTGATTCTAGAGCGACTGACCATATTGGTTGTTCTTTAAATCTCTTCACCACCTGCAAAATTGTGGATAATTTACAAGTCAAATTACCTAATGGAGCTCTTATGTCAGTAACACATGTTGGAATTGTCAATGTCTCCTCACTCATTCTCAATGATGCTCTATTTGTTCCTAATTTTTCTTTTAACTTAATCTCTATCAATAAACTTACTATTTCTAGTTCCTTTCAACTAACATTCACATCTACCTTGTGTCATATTCAGGACACCAATTCCATGAGGACAATTGGTTTTGCTAAACAAATTCATGGACTTTACCACCTCTCTCCATCTACTCCAAAACCATCAACTTGTTTGCAGTACTACCACACACCCAGAACATCTATGGCATAAGAGACTACGTTATCTATCTAATCAATGGTTGAAAAGCCTTTTTAAAATTGATCCCTCTATAGTTTTTCACTTTGTTAAACAATGTGATGTTTGCCACTTTGCTCAACAGAAAAAATTGCCCTTTGTTCCTTGTAATTCTATTGCTTCTACTTGTTTTGACCTGATTCATGTTGATATCTGGGGCCTTATCACACACCTTCTCATCTTGGTTACAAATTCTTCTTAATTATTGTGGATGATCATAGTAGACCGACTTGGGTTTATATGATGCGACAAAAACTTGAGACTAGAGACCTACTAAAGGGATTTTGTGCGTATGTTGAAAGGCAGTTTGACAAGAAAATTAAGTGTATATGAAGTGACAATGAAATTGAATTTTCAATGAAGGATTTTTATCAGGAAAAGGGCATTTTGCATGAAACATCTTGTATGGAAAGACCACATCAAAATGGGAGAGTGGAGAGAAAGCACCAACACATATTGAATGTTGCCATAGCACTAAAATACAAGCTAACCTCCCCATTAAATTCTGGTCAGATTGCATTCTCCATGCAGTTTATTTAATATACCGTGTTCCTACTCCCATTTTGTCCTACCAAACTCCCTATTATGTTTTGTTTCAATCTAATCCTGACCTTCGATCCTTGAAAGGTTTTGGTTTTCTCTGTTTTGCTTCCATTAAAGAAGCCAACATATGCAAGTTTGATACTAGAGCAAGAAATTATGTATTTCTTGGTTTTGCTATGGGTTCTAAAGGCTATAAGCTCTATGACCTACTTACTAAGCAGTTTTTGTGTCCAGAGATGTGATCTTCTATGAAGACCAATTCCCCTTTAGCACGACACCACCTGCAACACACTTACCTGCTCCTATTTTGCCCACCTTTTCTTCTCCTACATCCACTGACCTCTCATCTTCCCCTTTGCCTATTCTTTCCCCTGACCAATGTTCTCCTTCTTCTCCTTCTTCACCATCTTCCTCAATAACCTCCACCCCTTCTCCATCACCACCTTCTCATCCTCTTCAATGCTCCACTAGATTAATCAACCCACGTTCTTACCTCATAGATTATGATTGTCCTACTCTCTCTCATACCTCTCCACATACCCTATCTTCTGTCCTTTCCTATAATTCTCTTTAACCTCAATCCCAAATTTTCTCAGCTAACCTAATCTCTCTCACAAACCCTAAATCCTATCAACAGGCAATTCAACATAAGGAATGGAGATGCACTGGAAGCTGAATTAAAAGCCTTGCAAGAAAACCATACATGGGATCTTACCTTTCTGCCTCCAGGAAAGAAAGTCGTCACCTCCAAATGGGTCCATAAGTACAAATTCAATGCAGACAGAACCCTTCAACGTTGTAAAAGTAGAGTGGTTGCGAAGGGCTTTACTCAGCAAGAGGGACTGGATTACACTGAGACCTTCTCCCCAATGTTCAAACCAACCACCATCCAAGTCCTCTTTGCCCTTGTTGCTTCAAAAAATGGCATTTCCGTAAGTTAGATATAAACAATGCATTTTTACATGGAGATTTAATTGAAGAAGTCTACATGAAACTACCTGATGGTTTAGAGTTACCTCACCCTGACATGCTCTGCCACCTTCGGAAAAGCCTCTATGGACTGAAACAGGCAAGTCGCCAATGGCACTTCAAGTTTACCATTGCTCTGCTCTCTTATGGCTTTCTCCGGTCCCACTCTGATCAATCCATGTTCACCAAGAAATATCATGATGACTTCATCATCCTTCTGGTCTATATGGACGATGTCCACTTGTCCAGCAACTCTCTCTCGCTGATTCAATCCACCGAAGAATTTCTGGACACTACCTTCAAAATCAAGGACCTCGGCTCTGCTACATACTTTTTGGGACTCAAACTCACTCAGTCTCCCTCTGGAATCAATCTCTGCTAATACAAGTACACTCTTGATTTGCTTCAAGAGACTAGTTTCCTCCACTCCAGACCTACCCCGACACCAATGGCCACAAACCTCAAATTATCCACAGAGGGACAACCTCTTCCAGACGCAACCAATTACAGATGTCTAATTGGTAAGTTACTCTACCTAACCACGACGCGCCCCAACATCTGCTTTGTTGTCCAGTACTTTTGCAGTTCATGTCTCAACCGACAGTCGCCCACCTCCAAGCTGCTCACCGAATCCTTCGTTACCTTAAGGGTTCACCAGGCCAAGGGCTTTTGTTTCGTGGTGGTTCTTCTCTCAAGCTCCTAGCTTTCTCTGACTCCTACTGAGGTAGCTGTCCGGACTCCCGAAAATCTCTGACCGGCTACTGTGTGTTTCTTGGCGACTCCTTGATTTCGTAGAAATAAAAAAAAAGGTCACCGTCTCCCACAGCTCCTTCGAGGTTAAGTACCGTGCTCTCGCCACGACCACTTGTGAGCTCCAGTGGATCTTCTTCCTCCTCCGCAATCTTGAAGTCCCTCACCCGAGTCCGACTTATCTCTATTGTGACAATAGATCTGCGATCTACATCGTCGAGAACACTATCTTCCATGAACGTACGAAGCACATCGAACTCGACTGTCATCTCGTGCGCGAGAGGGTTAAATCCGGCGTTGTTCATCTTCTTCTATTGTCTTCTTCCAATCAACTTGCCGACATCTTCACCAAAGCCCTTCAACAACACCCCTTCTATACCTTGCTTCACAAGCTGGGCATTATTCACAACATATACCGTCCAGCTTGCGGCGGGCTGTCGAAGGAGTCCCAGGAGGAGACTCCGTCTCACGCTACCAAGGAAACCTAATGACATGTTGGACTAGACCGGATCACTCTTCGTTTTCTTTCCCTGATTGGTTTGGCTCATGTATAAACTGTGGACTTCTTTAGTAAAGTCCAGTCCTTAGCAGATTGGCTCAAGTCTTGGTTTTCTTATTATCTTTGTTATTTTTCTTATTTATGTTTTTATCATTATTCACTTGTACTTCATTTGTTACAGGTTGTAACAGACTCGCCACTACAACCTATAAAAAGCACCCCTTACATGAGCCAAAATATTTTTTATCGTCCTTTTGTTTTTAGTAGAAGTTGAACCTTTAAATACATTACAAACAATGCATTGTAATTTCATTTGTTTAATTCATTAAAAAAGCTCGAAAGTCTAAAATGAATAATCTCCATAAAACTGAATTGGGGAAACATTCTAATTCAGATGAAAGAATGCTAAGGGTCGCAATCTCTTTTGCCTAAAAAGTCAGAAAAGCCAAGGCCGGTAGTTACCAAAGCAGAGAGTAGTCGGTAGCATCCTTCTTATATATGGTAAAAGAGAAAGAGAGGCAATAAACAACGGGTTTCACATGTTACTTGATTATCCTATGATTTGACAGAGTATATCATGTGGTGGCTGCTTACATTTAATATCAAAATGGGGGTTTTTTTTTCCCTTTTGCTAGCTTCTTGAAATTAAATTCTGTATTATCTGCAATTTATACATCAAGTGCCATAATTAATTCCATTGTGGACCGTGGATCTTCTTCAGTGCTCCTTACTTTGCGAGAAGGAAGCGATTAGGAAACTCTCGTCGGAAGCCAGAAGCGTGGAGATTTCGATGCCCTACCTACCCCGGTCAATGTCGCGGTTAGACATTGGAACCATCGACGGTTTCATTTCACCATTTTCTTCATCAACTTACAATAATCACATTAATAAATGATATTAATTATGACCAATTGGGATTATGAAAAATTAATGCAACAACATTCATGTTTTTTAATTGCACTGCGAGATATCATGATATTATTACACTTGCTATTTAAGACAGCATGCACGGTTGGATTGCGTGTCTTGGCATCACCGAAACGTCATTGTTATCTTGTCACTACATTGAAATTAGTAATAAATAAAAGCACTCGCTAATAAAGCGATATCAACCAGCTAAGAAAGCGACCTCAAAAGGACTGTTATTTTTGTTTATTAAGTGGAAGACTCGATCAACTCTTGATAAAATTAAGCATCACAGTAAGAAAAATGGTACCAAAAAGATTTAAGATAAATTAAGCACGAAAAATTATTGATCGGACCACCCCGCCGTGAGAGTTGTGTTGTCATATCATTTAAGATTAAGATGTACAATTTGATTAATTCCTCTAGTGGATCCTAGTCGGTATCAAGAGCTTCTTTATTAACCTATCAAATCTCTGCAACCTGGAACTGGGAATTTTCAGTTTGTCCACACTATTATTGAGAAAAGTAGATAACAATCAAAAGATTGCTGTCAAATCTTCAACTAACCAAAACTACTATATTCTACCACGGGAACATAGCTGGATGAATGTATAAATATGGCTTTTCGAGGTAGAAATTTTTTGATTTGGCAAGTGATGTTCAGATTTCTATAAATTCACCACTTCAGATTATCCAAATTATTAGATGAACCATCATTTACTAACTATGCAAAACAAAGACTTGCTAATTCCCTTTCTCTAATTAATAAGCAGCGACTTGCACTCATGAAAGTTACAAACATGACCAGGGGTTGCCTTCAGGTTTAGGTGTCTAAACTGGACAAAGAAAGAAGGAAGAGGGGCTAGTGTTAGGTTAAATTAAACTAACAGGCAAAAGCAAGAGACAAAATGATTAGAGGTGAATGAGACAATGTCATTAATTTCCTGAATAATAATTCGGCACATTTCTTGATTTGATGGCTTAATTCAAATTACACCAATCCCTTATCCCTTCCCCTTTACAATTAGAGAAGTTAGGTCGAGTGAGAAATTTTAATTATTCAATGATATACTTCAAAGCCATAGCAGTAGCGGTCGAGCGAGTACTGTATCAACCATAATGTTTAAAGCACCTAAGCTTTGAACATGAGGTTGCTAATCCCGTGTAAAAGGTTCAACTATTTTAAGAGCATGTGAACCACATTTGAGAGTCTTGCTCCTTCATGCAATGGCACTTGAAACCCTATCTCGCTTGTTTATTTTTAAAATGTTATTACAGGAATTTAACTAAGTTTGAGCAAAGTACGAAAAGGAAGGAAGGAACGGAACTATGAACTCATTCCTATTTAAAAATATTTTAAATATGGTAACCTAGAGGACTCACCAATGTAAACATGTGAAAAGGTTTTAGTTTCTTCGTCTTGTTGGACAAAGCCATTAAAACCTAATGGGAAGACTAATCAATGTAAACATGTGGATATAGAACTCTCAAAAGTCAAAACGCAGATCACAGCCCTTGATTACGAAACAAGTGTAATGGGATGGATCCGACGTGACAAGCCCCACTGACATGAAATATGAAATAACTTTTTTTGCGTTTACGAAATTAGAAAATTATGTTGTGATTAATCATTAATTAATAATTGAGTCCTTACAAAATTAATTAAAAAAATGAAACGTCAGCATCTGATAAAGTTAGTCGGTCGGGAAAAAGTTTTTTAACCTTACCTTGTTCAATTATTTACGGCACTTAGTTTACATTAAATTACGGAAATTTTCACTTTTGGCGGACGAAGTGATTGCCAGAAATTTTGGACAATTGAAAGATCGCAGAAGTCTCATTCAATTGTGCCTTAAATAAGGATGTCAAAACCATATTGTCAATTTTTGGGATTGGTTTACATTGACAGCTATGCGTGTTGGTCGGTATCACTAATACTTGAAGTTTTGGCATTTGAAAGGTAGACGCAATTACATTCAAGACTTTTCTATAGGCTCACACCAATGAAAACTGCAATTATGGTGTAGTATTTTTTTTAAATTGAAAATCAGGATAAGAATTTTAAGGTACTACTTTGCATCCATTTTTTTGTGCTCCCCAAATTAATATTGTTTTCTCCTTTACTAATTTGTCAATTACTTTTCTTCGATACTAATTATAATTAAATTATAATCTCCTCTCCCCCTTTAGCCCTACCTACCCCCATCTATACAGACAACCCTCTTTTGTCTTCTTTTTCAATTTAACAAGTTATTGGTTAGTTTTTTTAATCTTAATTTTGTACTTCAATATCAACAACAAATCAATAAAAATCTCACTTATGCATTAAATTTGAGAACGCCTAATAATATGCAGTCTTACTTTTAATTAATAAAGAAGTTGTTTCTGAATAATTCACATGAAAAAAAAATATATTATATTATCATTTTTGAGTATTTATATCCCTTTTCTTGTCTGAACTTTTAAAATTATGATCATTCAAATCTTATTCGAAAAATTCTCAAATACGATAATTTTTTTTCCGAACCAAACATAAGGTTTTTGGTACTCTTACAGTCTTACTTGATAATAAGGTTTTGTACTTGATATGGAATAACTATTCTAAAAGTCAATGATCTTTATAACTTTCTCTTAAAACTGTCAATTGGATACCAAATATTGGTCAGTGGAGTGCTATGTCTTCTTTTTAAAAGACAAATAGGGGTTAACTTAATTTTCTTCGATAATTTTATTTTTTATAGAATTCAGATTTTCTGTCTAAAATAACTTTGTTTACACTCAAAATGACATCATTTTGGATCTTAAACTTGAGTAGACAAGATTATTTTGGACAAAAGATTCAAGTTAAAAATTATAAGCAATCTTAATTGGATTTGTGATTTTCTGTTCATTGAAAAACATCTCTAATACTATTTACTCTAATTGGTATCCTTAAAACGACTTACAATCTAACACTAATGTCTAAATACAAACTTGTTTTATTTTTATCTCTTATATTTGAATTGAATATCATCCAATTGCGATGTGAGCATCCAATTTTAATCATCATTTGTTTCTATGTAATTTTTCTTTTAGCAAAATAAGATTTTTATATTTTTTATAATCTTATTACAAGTATACAGTCACTCAACATAATAACAATAAATGAAAATAATATTCAACATGTAAATTTAGTACAAAGTATCAACTTTAAAAAACTTAAAAAGTCTAAGATTAAAAAACATATTCTAGATACATGTAAATATAAACTAAAAGTAATTCAAGTATAATCAATAATCCATTCTTAAAGCTTAACACTTAATTATGAAATAAATTACTGGACAATCCTTAATCTCAAAAGTTCGAAATCGTCAAAGAGCTTTTCAATTCTTTAAAAGACTTTTGTTTTTCAAAGTTATGCCTTCTCCGTTTAATAAAAATAACAGCCCTTTTATTTTGTTATTATCATAAAGGTGATAATAAAAATCGAAGTGTATTACACTATTAAGTAAACACATTATGATTTGTACATTTCTGTTATCACGAAAATAGTATTAAAAAAATTAGGGTTAATATAAAATTTTTTTCAAACTTTGCTCAAATTTTCAATTATAACTCGAACTTCAAAAAGTGACAATAAGATATTCAAACTTTCAATTGTTTTCAGTTCTAGTCCAAACTTCAAATCGTGACAATAAAATGTTCAAACTTTCAATTTTTTCAATTCTAGCCCGAACTTCAAAGAGTGATAATAAAATGCTCAAATTTTCGAAAATTTTCAATTATAACCAGACGTTAGTGTTTCCGTTAAGTTTACTGGCACACCTTGTCACTTGTTTCAAAACCCTAACTATTAATACACGTAAGCTAAAACTAACACAATAAATAAAGATTAATGAAACAACATCATTTAATCACATAATTAAAACCTTATTGTTGTTTAAAAATGAACTAAATTATATTACGTAACCCCGACAATCTCACACTTTGATTTCAATTTTTCCTTTTATTTTCGGTTTATTCTCTTAACTTCCTCACCCTTTGATTTTTAGATTACGCATCCCTGATGCCCTCACTCTAAGCGTATCGAGAGAACGAACTAAAAATGAAGAACTTGTTAGTGCAGTAAACTGTAATGTGAGATTAATTTGGGGTGTCAGAAAAACAAACAGAAAACAAATGACTGAGGGCATCGAGAGAATAAATAGATAACGAATGGCTAAGGCTGTGTAAACTGATTTAGTGATTCCATTTTTAACAACAACCTCGTTTCATTAATCTTTGTTCATTGTATTAATTTTGGTTGACGTATATTAATAGTTAGAGTAATCATATTAGCAAATTTAACATAGACACTAATGTTAGACTAGAATTGAAAATTTTGAAAGTTTGAGCATTTTATTGTCACTTTTTAAAGTTCGGGCAAGAATTATAAAAATTGAAAGTTCGAACATTTTATTATTAGTTTTTTGAAATTCAGGCTATAATTGTAAAATTGAGCAAAGTTTGAGATTTTTTTATAATTAACCCAAAAAATTATACCACTATTTAGTAAACACATTAAATTCTAGTATGAGATATGACGATAATTATGGTTATGTGTCTCCGATTTAAAATTTAGTAATACAAAATTTAAAAATTCACTATTAATCATGTGCTTTGAAAATCCTATTATATTTTGATAAAATAAACTTAATAAAAATCATATCATAGTATTGTATCTACTACTTATAAAGACTAGTACGACCTTTAATTTTAAATATTTTTGAATAATTTTATATAGTTCTTGAAATATAATGTTGGAAATTTAAAACTATTATATAAATATGTTTTGAGTTTCTTTTCTAAAAATTTAAAAACGAAGGTGAATAACTTTTTTTTTTTTAATTTTGTGAGAGAGATGTTTCTTAGTCAAGTGTTTAAATTCTAAAATACATAGTTTGGAGTTAAGAGAAAAGCAATGCCCATGACAATAAACATGCTAGGTTAGAGGGGTGAAGATAATATCATGTTATTATTATTTTAATAATGCCTTGAAGTGTTCGGTAAAGTTACTTTTTTTGTGACTATAAAATTACAAGTTTAAGTCAAGTTCAAATAACAGAAATTGTATCTTTGTAAAAATATAAAAAAAGGTTGGTTACATTATGACTCTTCTTATAACTCTACAAAAGGGCAAATTTTGTGTTGTTATTTTTTAATTACCTATAAAATAATAATACATATTATATTTAAATCCAACCACGTTACAAGGTTTAAAGTGATTTTAATGATGACGATATGTGAGCAATTATATTATTATTAAATATAACTTTTAGTTATTTCTTTTTATACCTTTCTGCATATAATGATAGAACTTGAAATTTATAAATTTTACAATCCTTATATTTATTTCTTTTAATTAGATTCTTTTTTGAGAAATATTTGTTTTAAATTCTTAATACTAATAAGCCTCAATAATGTATTTCTTATGGTTTAATCTAGAATTTGGTCTGGATGCATTCAACAAAATACTCGTATCATAATATTATTTATTTATTTAGAAAGATTAAAATTTCGGGAGTAAGTAATATTTAAACACGTATAAAAAGGTAATGAGTATATCTTTTTTAGGTCAATTTATCTTTAACTAAAGGGGAAGGGATTCAAATGAAAAAATTAAGCCGGTCAAACTAGCAGAAGCTAAAAGTTTCGCATCTTGAAAAGTTTGATGAGACAGCCAAACCTGCGATTTGCACACCATGTTTGAATTCTTTTTGTTTCTGGACGCAGCATGCCTTCTTAACGCGACCGTGACAGAAAACCTAATCTGGGGACTAAACTTTTATTAATTACGTTTCAAGTCCCTTTACGTCACAGTAAGTCAAATTCACGAAATAATATTTTACTGTCTGGCGTCTGCATTGCAATTACAGTGTCCACTTGTCGTGAAATGCTGGCTAAATTTCTTTTACTTATAATTTAACTTCACCTTTCACTTTGGAATACAAATTGTCATCACAAAATATTAAAATGTGAAACGTAAACAATAGTATTAAAAGTTGACTTGACTCTTCCGCCGATGGTAATTTTTTTTTTAAAATCCACGTAATTCATCAATACCCGAAAAATGTCTTGGAAATTGGATTAAAAATCCATTAGGTTTTTATTTCTGCGCATTTCTTGGTGGGATAGATAATCAAGTCGAGTGGAATTTGATCACCTACCATTAACCGACGTCGACCATTTCAAAGGACGAAGTAAGTTGCAGAGCTGAAGCGATAAATAGATGGCATTTCCACAATATAATTTTCCTCAAACACGACCAAAATTTGCCATCACCATCAAATTGGTGGGGGTCGCAGCGAAATCCCAGTCATCTGCTAGTAATCACTCCCACATCGGAGCACCCTTTAGGTGGACATGAACCCAAGACCTTGTGGGTTCTGATAACAATATAAAACGGAGCTTCTTTCAATTGATTTAAGATCGACTTGTACATGAATTACAACTCTCTGCTTTAATATTCATTGTGACATTAGCCTATAGAATAAATTAACTTAACTACATCGTCAGTTGCGCCTCTTTTTGCATGTGTGTGAGTGAGTCCACGGAAATAGAGTCTCTAAACTTGCTTCTTATATTTACATCTATTAAAATTTTCGTGGCAGCTGCTAACTTATCTGGATAGTTTTACACGGGTCAGAGTTCAAAGAAGAGGCTACCTCGCTTCAAAGGGTAGAGTCGAAGCAAAATAAAAATAACAATAGCCAAATGACTATAGAAAAGGAAGAAGACAATTTCTTGCATGAAGGAACAATAATTTATGTTATCTCGATGGTAGGTTTTATCTGATTCTGTTTCTTTTTTTTTTTAATACATATCTTGGTTTCCGCTGTTTCTTTTGGACTTCTGTAACAGACATAAGCTACACCATTCTAATGTAGTTGTTAGGATTGAATGAATCTACTAATGGGACCAGAGATCAGGACAAGCTAGCTAATATAACTTGGCCGGCCTTCATTCTCAGTCATCACTATTGCTGAGATTTCAACAAATGTAAACGCAGCCTTTGTCCCATGCTATATAAAATGCCAACGCAGAACATCAATTACATTGCCTGAGGGAAGGCCTTGGTTGGTTGGTTGGTTGCAGGCGTTAGGTGATGTAGATTTTGATCTTTATGTAGGATTTAAAGCATTCTACCATTTTTGACCTGTACTTTCTTATAAGCAGGTACATTTTTTCCTTCCTAGATAAAATTGAAAAGGAACGTAGAAGACATAAAAAAAGTAATGTTTTAAAAATTAAATCGAAAGTTAAACTGATAAGATAATATGTTTAAAGTTTAAAATATTAAATCGAGATTAAATTGCTATTAATCCGGCTAAGGATTAAATAAAATTAAATGATTTAAAATATGATCGAAAGAGATTGTTCTTATTAGTCGAAGAATTTGAAATTTAATTAAAAAAGGTTGTTAAATGAAAATTAATTGATTTATTTTTTATTTATAAGAATTATAAATTTTTGAAAATTAACCGATTAATTAATAATTTGATCAGATTTGAACAACATTTTTTAATTATTGAAAAAAGTGAGAAATTTATAATCGTGTGTAAGACACAAGTAGGTATAATAGGAGAGCTTTTAAATACGTACGGTAATAAAAGACATAACATTCCATTTCATATATAAGGTAAAATTCTTCTCTGTGTCCGTTTTGTGGAAAAATAATTACCAGGCAAAAAAATACTCATTAGGAAAGAATGAGATTTCCATGTACCTTTTGAGAAGACAAAGTAAAATCTGGGATAGAAGCATACTATAGCAGTATTATTCTATATAATTTCTTTCGGTGGGTTAGTATCTTCAAAGCATGAGAGGTCCCCACTTCTTGTTACGTGGGTTGTATGAAAGTGCAGAATTGCGCTATCCGTGATTTCTTGTAATACACATTTTATGTGTCCTTTTCTTAGCAAAGTCGTTCATCTTGACGTTGTTTAATCGTTACATACAAGTGGCCAAAAGGCATCTGGATTGGTAAACTTGACGCGTAACCACTCCTGACTTTGGAAGATTATTTAGTTTTTTTTTGTTGGTTTTTACTAGGAGTCGGGTGATATATGTGAATAAGAAAGGCATTGACTATTGGATGATTTAAGCTAATAAAACACAATAGACCATAATCTGTCTTTGATTAGCTTTGTTTTGTTGAAAATATGGAAGTTGTTTTGCAACCAATTATTTTCTAGTTGCAATAAAAACTAACCATTTTCATTTGCAACCAATGAAAATATCATTGTTTTATCAATGATTCTTTCGAAAAGAGGTGGGAAAAAAGAAGCAATGAAAATGGTTAGTTTTTATTGTAGCTAGAAAATAAGATTTCTCTATGTTTCATATGTTAAATCGAACTTACATAATTTCTCTAAGTTTTATGTGTTCCGAGAACTCGGTTTTTAATAAAAGAAAAAGAATATAATAAATATGTAATTAAGTCATTCCAATAATTTATTGGACTGTGTTTCTTTTAACATAAAAAAAAAGGATTCGGTTGGCACTTAAATGCTCGATAGAACCCAGAAGAAGATTGGTACTAGAAACTCGTATTTTATTTTTAAAAATAGTTCAATAAATTAGCGGTAAAATGCTAAGTCTATCAAGATTTAAAAGACTTGTCTGATTTAGCTTCAGATAATAACATGAGGCGACAAATGCATATTTTCGGCAAATGTTGGACCACAAGCATTGTGAGAGACATGCATGCAGAATGCTAGAATACATGATACTCCAAACAATGCTTAAGATTTAGGTTTTAGTAAAACTTGCAGTACAGTTCAATGTTGGCTTCAGCAAAGAACCGAAGTGTTGGTAGACTCTTGTATCTATGCTCACTACGAGGAAGATTGTGATATATGCTTTGAATTTTAGTAATATTAGAATTTTGGTGAAAAAGAATTTTAATGTTACTAGACATCTATTAAAGGGTTTTAGTAACTTTAGTTTTATGTAGAAATAGAATATCAATAACATTAAGATGTTTTGGTAATAAAATCTCGTTGTAGTTATTTACCAAAAAAATCTCGTTGTAGTTTGAGCTTTTACGTTTAACTATAAAGGTTGTGTAAGTTGTGGTAGTTATTATACTTCTCTTTACTTCGTCTTTCTCATAATAATAAAAGAATTATGTTTCTTGCCCATAGACATAAGTCACATCAATTGGCTGAATTTTTGTTTTTTGTTTCTTTATTCTGATTATACAACAATTTGTATCGAAGCTAAGTTTGTTCTTGAGATGTTTACATAAATTTGATATTAAGAAGTTCAATGAATCAAATAATTTCACTCTATGAGAGGTGAAGATGAGACTGATTCTTACTTAGCAAAGACATGTAACAACATTAGAGGGAGAAGAAAATTTGCTTCAGATTTTGGGGGCGATAGAGAAGGAAGAGATTCTGTCGAGGATGCAGAATACAATATTTGTTGAGTGAGGAAAATGAGGTCTTGAGAGAAGTGATTGATAAAAAGTTGTTTGTTTATAGAAACAACTTGAAAGTAAGTACCATAAGATATCACCTAAAAATCATTTATATCAAAAGCAACGTTTACATACTTTGAGAATGTTAGAAAGTATATGGGTGAGAGATGACATTGATAATTCTAATTGGATTACATTGGATCTGCAAAATGTTAGGGTTAAAATTAATGTTAAGAATCCAATCATAATCTTTTTGTATTATATAAGAATTTTGTTGATTCTATGTTGTATGATAAAAAGATTATTTCTATTAGTAATATAAAGGATGCTTTGTAGTCTAAGGAATAGAAGCAAAAGATATTTGACACATGAATATATACTATATTTACGCACGGTTATGGATTAAGGAAGGAATGTGGAAAGGGATTTAAAAAGTATGATTAGGCCACGATCTAGATCGATGAATAACGTTGTTTGATGTTTTAACTATAAGGTTAAAAGGTACTTTATGAGAGACTATCCATAGTAGAAGAATAGAAACAAGAAAAAAGAAGAAGGTCAAAACGCAAGTGTTTTTAGTCCAAGAGCGATCCAATGAAGAGGATGAAAGAGGTAACGATATTTTAGGGGGCGGTTGGTTTGTATGAGAGGATGATAATAGAAATGAGAATGAATATAGTGAGGAATGAGAATAGATATTATCATTATAATTATGATAGTTGGTTAAGGAAAAAGAATGATTACCATTACTATTGATAGTAGTTGGTTCGTAAAAAATATTGAAAGATAAAAATTTATTATATTTTAATTAATTATATTGTAATTAATTAATTACAATATATTAATTAATTATAATATTGTAATTAATTATATTGTAACTAATTAATTAATTATATTTTAATTATATTTTAATTAATTAATTATTAATAATATTTTAATTAATTATATTGTAATTTATTATATTTTAAATAATTAATTAATTACAATATTTTCATTAATGAATGAATTATATTTTAATTAATTATTAATAATATTTTAATTAATAATATTTTAATTAATTAATTAATAATAATAATTTAATAAATTATATTGTAATTAATTAATTAATACAATATTTTATTTGATGAATAATTATATTTTAAATAGTAGTAATTAATTAATTAATTATATTTTAATTAATGAATAATTATATTAGTTAGTTATATTTTAATTAATTAATTATAATATTTTAATTAATGAATAATTATATTAGTTAGTTATATTTTAATTAATTAATTAATAGTAATATTTTAATTAATTATATTGTAATTAATTAATTAATTATAATATTTTAATTAACGAATGAACTATATTTTAATTAATTATCACAAACATTTAAAGAGTAATGATACCCATTCCTCTAAATTAGGAGAGGAATGGGAGATTACCCAAAAATAGGTAATCAAAATAATGAATCTATAATCATAATCCCTTACCAAACTCAATCTTTTATTTCATAACCATTTTCCTTTTTTCATACCCTCTAAACAAACACATCCTTAATATTGAGTTATTTTGATTCTACAAATCAATGGGTGATAGACATTAGAGTTGCTTATCTTATGAATTTCAACAATGTTATCAAAAGTAGTGGTTCAATGCACATCCAAATGTATGATAAAATTGTTAGAATATCTGCTATCTAATATGCTCCTAAGTTTCAGAAGAATCTAATTTCCTTAGATCGCACTCTGTCAAGGGTATAAGTTGTCTCGTAGTAATGGGCAGCTTAAGGAGGTAAAAGGTGCATTGATAGTAGCAGAGGAAATATTACAACATAACATCTATGTCTTGATAAAAAAGATAGTGATAGGATCAATGGCCATGTCTTAAATCTTGAGAGAAGAAAGATAATATTGTAGTATGACACATATGGGTGACTCTTTTTGGTGAACAAAAGATGATAGAACTTCGTAAAGGGAGTTTATTAAAGGATGGAAAATACTGGAAGATAGACTTTTGCTTCATATGCTTGGTAAAAAGTCTAGGATGACCTTCAAAGACATAGTGTTTTGGAAGCGACATATGTTGGGCAAACATATGGAAAGTTGTGCCAAGTTCAGTAGTTAGAAGCGTAATATATAAGAATGATAAAAGGAATGATAACTGGCGCAAGAAATAGATATTATTATTATAATTATAATGGTTGATTAAAAGGAAGGAATGATTATTATTACTATTGATAGTGGTTAGTTTGTAAAAAATATTAAGATATAAAAATTTATTTTTAATTAATTATAATATAATTAATTAATTAATAATTTTGTAATTAATTAATTAATTATAATTCAGTCAATAATTACAATATTTTAATTAATGAATGCATTATAATTAATTAATTAATTATAATTCAGTTATTAATTACAATATATTAATTAATGAATGAATTATAATTAATTAATTATAATACAATATAATATAATAAATTTTATTTAATTAATTAGCATTAAAATATTTTTTTTAAAAGAGTCATTATTAAGGTCATTCCTCTACTAAATAGAGGTATGGACGATTCCTCAAAAATAAGATATTAAACTATTGTCCCAAAAATGATAATCAACAACCAATCATTCACTTTTCATTCCTTACCTATTAATCCTTTCTTAAACCCATCAATCAAACACCTTAGTTTAAAAGTGATATTGTACACGTTTCTTGTTGTGTTTAAGAATCTTCGTAGCTATGATTTGACATTGAACTTACTGTAAGAAGTAGTTTATGACCAATAAATTTACAAGAGTGATGAAAAAGATTGATTTTCTTAATTAGGTGAAAGACTTATCTATAAGAAACTGATCACGCAATTTATACTAAAAAAATTTGCTGGTTAGATTTAAACAAGAATAGGACTAGGGGAATTATAAATTGGCTGTTTCTGATATGCAGTGTTTATAGGAATTTACCTTTTAACATTAGAAAAATATCATGGTATAATCAAAATTGAAAAGATTTAAAAGTATCTCGCTTCACACTTCACACACTTTGTCAAAATGTGAATATATAGACAAAAAAGAAGTCAATTTCACCTAACCTTTACTTATATATATATATATATATATAACACTTGGTCAAAATGTGAATATATAGACAAATAAGAAGTCAATTTCACCTAACCTTTACATATATATATATATATATATATATATAAAAACTCGTTCCCATCTTTTGGTTGGTGAAAGGGGACCATAAATTGACAAAGGAGTGCCTGTCGCTATCAGTTTTGCTTTTTTGTTAATTCCTATATATCTCATTCGTTATGTATATAACTTTTTTGTTAATTCCTATATATCTCGTTCGTTAGTTTTACTTTTTTGTTAATTCCTATATATCTCACTCGTTGTGTATATAATTTTTTTGTTAATTCCTATATATCTCGTTCGTTGTCAATTTATGGTCCCCTTTCACCAACCAAAAGATGAGAACGAGTTTATGCCTTGTAAGAATTTTTGTATTTTTTAAATAAATTTTCTTCTTCAATTAGAGGAAAATATATGCTTGATATAGTAAGCAGTTAACGTTGCTTACATTTCAAAAAAAATCAAATGAATAAGTAAATCGAAAGCAACCCTTGAATTGATCTTATCATGGGTCTAGCTAAACGTCAACAGATTGAATACTGCTACAAGAAAACAGGAGAAAATTCTAACGAAAAAGCAACTAGCTAAGACTCTATGTTAAACGATTCCAAAATCTTATTTGTGAAAAGGGTTGGATGACTTAGCTGGGGTTATTGCCGCCTTACTTCAGTGCTAGTCACCCTGACCTCACCACACATTGTGTTTATCTCTTCCCACTTCCGATGCCAAAAACCACTAAATTGTTGCGTAATGCTGCCGACCTAGCAACCATATGCTTCTTGTTTTGTATGTTTACCACAAGACTCCATCAAATTTGTTTCCATTGTTGCCCAAGTAAATGGGAAAGATGAATTCATGGTACAAATTAATAGTATATGTTCAATGTGTATTGCACCACCAATTACATAGGAAGCATAAGCTTTTGCAGTATTGATGGCAACTTGTCATTCTCCGCATAAATATTCTGAAGTATCTAATTTAACGTAAGGGAGTTGGGTTAAGTCTTGAGAATTTTACAAAAAATAATTGCTTCTTAAGTTGAAATTAGTTTACGTTCTTTTTGGGCAACCTATGAATGTGATCCAAAGAAATTGATGTGCAATGAAAATTCTATATGATCTTTTCTTATTTCCTATTTATGAGGGATTCGACTTCAAAATCAATTTGGAAGTTAGGCGACTTATGATATATTTTATATGTACACTCCTCTAAAATTGTTGACAAGGACAGGAATAGGTGTGAAATAATTGAAAAGAGGCACCTTATGGCTAAAGAAGCATGGTCAGGAAAGTGAAAGAACTTTTATGATCAGTTTGCCAAGCATCAGATTCCTTACTTTTTAGGCCCGGGATTCAGCAATTATGGGCAGAGGCTGCTATTGATTATCCACCTACTCGTGATGTGCTTGGCAAGACTTCCAATTACAAGGAGAAAAGAGAAGAAAATGCTTGAAATTACAGTCCCGTTATAAGTAGATATTTAATTTCCAAGTTCCGTTATTAATCTAGTCACTAATGCTAAGATATTCAAGATTACAATCCCGCTACAATTAGGGCAACTAGAACAAAAATATCTGATGTAGTGGGAGATCGTCAATCATATGGCTAATTAATGATCCACGAAAGAGCATGCTTCTAACCTATTAAAGAACCACACCTTTATTCTTTTGACGATTCCATGGGATTGGTGAAGAAGAGGACAAAGTCCATGCCCATTGTTCTCGTTGGAAATGCTACAAACCTTTTATAGCAATGTATGCTATTATAGAAATCAATCATTAATTAATGAGAGTAAGAAGAGTTAACAATGTTTTCTTCGGTCATTATTATGTTTTCCTTCAACCTGTCAATGGCACGTAAGTTACAAATTCATCGAGGACCGACGTCAATATTAGCTATATCCATACAAAATATACAATGAAGTGAAATGGTCATCAAGATTCAAGTATGTCAACTTGTTGGTTTTCACAAGTTCCACGATTATATATATAAATGTATGTTCATGTCACCAGGCTAATCAGGAGGCGGCCCTGAGCTAGCTCCACCTAACGCCACAGATAGGATTTGTCAACATGACCTAGATCTGGTAGTCCGAATATTTTGTAGTATGAGCATCAACTAAATAAACAATCAATTAGTCAAATCGCGTAAATTATAATATCTTAAAACTCAGCATGTCTATCTTCTTGGTTGTTCGTTCGTCCATATGTTTATCTTTTGTTACATGACTGTTTTAAGATTATTTTTTGTACTTAAAAAAGTTTATTTTGCACGAACATGAAGTATTTCCTTTATTTTATTTATGCACCCACCCAAAGGCTGTTTTAAGTAGCCCTAAAACTACCTACCAAGAGAAAAAGAGCCTTCAGGCTGAACCCGTCGTTTAAGTACGGATCATGCATAGCCATCAACAACGTGGCAGGACTTTGTCTCCGACTGTCGTTTTTGAGCAGAGAAGAGTTTTGGTGTATGGCCAGGACTGTGTTACCAATTGGCAACTACCGTCATCTTCAAATTCGAGAAGCTTTGACAAAATGTTAAATCTTTAAATGGGACTGTAAGCAGGTAGTAGTCAAATCGAGGCTTAAATCACCTCGCTTCCCATATCGGCCATATTCCACCAACCTTCACAACAACAACAGTCAAATCCACCGTGCCGCTCTGCCCATGGGCCCATATTGCCATCCTGAGGGCTCCATATTGTCGGGTTTCCGGTTGTAGTTTCATTATTACAAGTGGATTGCACTTGCCCTTTGAAAACTTCCCCCAGAAAGTCGTTGAAACTACATAAGGAGGACGTCGTCGGTTGTTTGGTCCCTGCTACGGCATTAGACTCGTTCAGTCAATTGTCTGTTGTCCCATTCGCCATATTCTATCAAGTTATACTATACCGACGATACTATTTACTAAGAGAATCTATAGAGTGAACTGAGTCTACTTATTGGGCAGTTTTGGCCCACTCCGCAACGGCCATAAAAGAATGGCCCAGAAGCAGACAGTGAGTTCTTACATTGGAAGGATGCTAGGGTTAGGCCCATTAGGGAGATTAGTAGAGAAAACTGTGAAAACTAGTCGTCTTATCTTGTAACAGAAACACTCGATTTTGTTTCATTTCTTCCAAAGTGTTGACCACATAGGTACCAAAAATCAAGGACCCAACATCCGTAGAGGTGCAAAACAGAGGTGTTAATGTAGGGGAAAGTCCTTACGAATGGTGCCGAACTTCTTGTCGGTTTTTCCAAGTGGGGCATTCATTCCCATAATTTGATTTTGAATTAAACTCTTAAATCTTACTAAAATGGAATTCTCTTTTATAGTTTTTAAAGTATCACAATTAGAGTGATCATAGCAAAAACAATTAAGTACAATGTGTGATATATATTTAATTAAACATATTACTTAAGTTATTATTTAGGAATTTAAGGAAATACGAATCTTTCAAGAAAGAATGAAAGATAAGATATTTATTAATAAATTATTTTAAAAAAGACATAACATATAGACAATTTAGAAGCACCTCTATATCAATGCTTAGGGGTTATGGTTTAAGCCTTGATTTGAACATTTTTTAGCTTTAGTCTAATTCAGTTGGTCGAGCATTTTGAAGTTCAATATGACTTTAGTAAAAAATGTTATTATTTTTCAAAAGTCAATTAACTCATATTTTCTTTCATTGACTTGGATGGTTTTGTTATCATTAATGCTTATAAATATTTTTCTGTAATATTTAGTCATGTTTCTATTGAATAATTATCTTTGGTACTTTATTTTTATATCATTGTTCCCAAAATTATTATCAAAGTCAAATGATACCTGTTATTATATTTATTCTAAATTTGAGTATTGGTTTACTTGTATATATTATTTACAAAAAAATTATTTATATATATTTTTGTTTAACGAGTTTATCAGTCTCTTACTTTCATAGAAGATGTTATAATGATTTTTAAATTTCTTTGAAAATTTTTACTGTCATTTACAATAATTATCACTAGAAGCAACTACCAATGGTTGTTGTTGGTGGGCGACGACAGTTATGAGTAACCATGGTCGGTGTCACTTTGTGGTAATTTTGTATTTTAATTAATTAGTTTAATTATAAATGGTATTAGGACTTAATAAGTTAGTGAATTTATTAATAAGCTTGATATATTTTAGTTAGACTTAACTAGATTAATAAACATGACTGATTTTTATGGGTTTGAACTTATGTAGTAAGCTTGACTAGTGTGAAATGGTAAAGGGCCTAATGGCCACTTAGGTCATATGGACTCATTTTAGTTAGCCTACTTTGGTCTAATCCAATCCGGTCGAATAAGTTTAATTTCCCTATTATGTCGGCTTATGCCATGTGTTTTAGACCCATTAGTTTATTTGTGTTCAACTAAGACAATTCGAAGCCTAAGTCAACCTATATTTACCTTAAAGGTTTAAGGAATGGTTTGTGCAATTTAATTTCATGACCTCATGGTCAGGTCATAATCTTAACTATTTGGTTACAAAGACCTATTGATAAGTAGTTTTTAACTTAATTCATCCCAATTATTTTAGGATTAATTTAATAATATTTTCTTCTCCTTATTTCCATGTTTCCTTAACTAAATATTTTTTTTATTAATATGCTCTTTAGATATGAATTAAGGACTCTTATGTAGATTATATATACTATTGTTGGACCAAGTAAGATTCTAACTAGTAGTTCTAAAGATAACAAAATATGTTGCTACTATTATTTTTATCTTTAGTGATATTAATAAGATAATATATGAAAGATCAATTTTAATATAAGGGTAAAATGAGTAAAGGAGCCAACTGAATTAATTAAGTAATCAAAGGATAAAAAAGAATTAAGCAAAGTGAAAAATATATGCAACAAAGGTTTAAAAGAATTCAAGTAGAGATACAAGAACAAGGATTTAGGTATCTTAAGATTTAATAAAATAATTATAATCCTTACTGTAACCTTATTTTGGTCATTTCAATGAATTAGGAGTTCAATCATTATATAATCCTCTACATATGGGTAATAATACATAAATTATTTTATAATCATAAAAATATTTTGATCTTTAAAAAATTATAGAAATCTTTAAAATGGTCTTGAATCAAATTTTTATCGAAGTAGTGTGATTTTACTTGAAAGAACTTGAGAAGTTTTAAAAACTTATTTTCAAGGACATTAGTCTACAAATCTAGGTTAATGGTCAACTAAAGTTAAGTTTTTTGGTACATTCGTTGACTAACGACCAATGTGTTTTAATAATGTGTATCATAAGTTTGTGACTAGATTGGTTAATTAGTGTGAACAGTCAACCAATTTTATTATTACTAGTTGTTTGTAATAGCTAGTTTTTACTTCTAGTGATTGTTTTAGATTTTTGAATATAAAAAGATTATATATAAGTTATGAGAAGTCTTTTGGGCATATTTTAGAGTTGATAAGAGCCTTAAGATGCTAGAGAATGTAGGTGTGCATGATATAATATATATTGAGTTTTTGCTTTTTAATGTGAGAAAAAAGGGTTTTTTGGGTTGTATGATTACGTAGTTATTACAATTAATGAAATTACTTGAGATATAAATTATGAGGGTTTCTCCTAACCTTGATTCACCCATAACAAAGAAGATGGTGTATAAAGGGTTGTTTTTCTCCCATTAAAAGAAGAAGATGGTAAATTCCTAAGTGATGCTTGGGGAGTGAATATACGTCGACAGTAATTTGCTAAACCAATATAAATTCATTTTTCTCTCTTCTCTATTCTTGTTAATTATTATTATTATTCCTTTGTGACTATCATATATAAATTTTCCCTAATTATTCATTAGAATAGCAAAATTCATTTACTAGATTTCAAATAGGGTAAACATCAAACACTTAGTTAACCTTATATAAATTTTCCCTAATTATTCATTAGAATAGCAAAATTAATTTACTAGATTTCAAATAGGGTAACCATCAAACACTTAGTTAACCTTATCTTATATTCCATCCAATAACCAATAATTGTTTTTAGAATGGACTCATTCATTGTATTAGATTTATAATGAAATTTAAGAAAATTTCGTTATGGAATAATTTAATTCACTTTTAATCAAGATAGTCAATATATAGGTACCTCATTCTTTAAAGGTAACGCTTACATTTATTAGAAACTATGCATTAAACAATTTCTTTACACCAAAGGGGTCAATCTTTAAAGAATCATAGAGAATAATTCTTATATGCCAATGGGAACTATCGTTATAGATAAATTGAAGGCTAAGGTACTAAGGGATGTAAATGAATAGAGTGATAATGATAATAGAATCATTATATTAAATAGCAAAACAATGTATATTCTATTTTGTGCTTTTAGTATAAAGGAATTCAGTACAATGTTTATGTGTGAAGTTGCTCATGAGATATGACATACATTTGAAATCACACATTAGGGTAATTCTCAAGTAAAAAAGATCAAAGAAAGCATAATAGCACATTAATATGATCGATTTCATATAGATAAAAATGGGTCAGTTTCTAATATCTATACTCGCTTCATTTATATTATTAATTATCTTAAAGATCCCAGTAAGACTTATACTAATCTTGAACTGATGGCAAAATTGCTTAAGTCTTTATTAAAGGTTTATGAGGCAAAGGTGACAATCTTACAATAATTTAAAGATTTGACTGCCTTGCCATTAATAGAGCTAGTTGGATCACTTCTCACTTATGAATAAGATGAAAGAATTGCATAAAGAGGAAATGTATTTAACAAAAAAAGGTGTGGTGTTTAAACTCTCCAAGGATGAGAAAATTAGTGATGAGGAGGCCTCCATAAGTGAAAGTGATGAGGATGATATAAAGTCCATCTTAAATAAATTTAGTAAGTTTTTAAATAAGAAGAGGGATATTTTTTTTAAAAGCACTTAAATCCATATTGGACGATAATACTAATTTAAAGAGTACAAAATCTGAAAATATAGTGACAAGTATGAGCTTTATAAGTGATAATGATAAGGTGCACTCTTCCTCAAATTCTTATGATGATGAAGATTGTGATGTTGATCTGTCATATGATGAGTTCATTGAATGATTGGAATCTATGAGCAAGAAACATAAGAAAGTTTTTTCCAAGTATAAACATGCTTAAAAACTCTTATATGCATGTATGCTTGAGAATAAGAAATTGAAATGTGATATGCATGGTATAATAGAATCTAATAGTGGGGTTATTGCTACTAATACTACAAATATTTACTGCATAAGAGTGAGACATTGAAATTGAAGAAGAAGATTAATATCATTAAACAATCATTATCTAAGTTCATTATATAAAGTAAAAGAAATTGAATAGTGTGATTGGAACCTAAAGGAGATTTAACAATAAACATGGAATTAGTTTCACTTATGAAAGTGCACCATCCAGTGCCAATACAATTTTTGTAAAGGGAAAACATTTAAGAGACAAGCCTATATCTATAGCATCATATAAGCATATTGCATATTCTATATGTGCATAAAAAAAAAAAAAACCACATAGTTATCCATTATCCTCTATGTCTTAAGAAAAAGAAAAAATTCTTGTATTTATGTATGAGTCATAATCTAAACTCAAAAAGCGTAGCATTTAAGGCAAAAATAACTACAATTTTTATGAAAGGTCATCTTAAAAGAATTTGAACAACCTTCTCATTCATATATGCTCTTTTTCATCAAATTTTATGAAATAAGTCAATAAATTGTAATTTTCATTATAAGTATAAATGTATGATAATGCTCCCATTTTAAATAGGTCATATTTCGATTAGAGAATAATATCATTTACCAATTTATATTTAAGACTTTTTTTATCACACAAAAAGAGCTTCTAATCTCATATATATCTAAAATAAAGCATTATATGACCTACACTATCCATTAAGAACTAAAAATATATGTATGTCACTTTTTTCTAAGTTACACTTATATAATTCATATATTTTCATATCATTTTATGTGAGATGTCATTTTCATAGTGATTATGGACATATTCATAGAAAATTCTCTCTAAAAACTTCTTGTCAAGTAAATATAAAAATGTGTAGATTAAAAAAATTTTAAGAACTAATCTTGAGCAAGTTAAGTTTGTGTGGATACTTAGATCATATTGAATTTATTTGCCTTATATGTCAATATTAACATATTGGTATCACCTCCATTGTATAAGGTAAGAACTAATCTTGAATAAGTTAAGAACTAATGATTGCTTAATAAGTTAATATGTGAAAATTTAGTTAAATAGAAGGGTAAGTTAAGCAAAGGTGCCAATTGAATTAATTAAGCAATCAAAGGATAAAGAAATGAGCTAAGTGGAGAACATATACAATTTGAGAGAGCTTTAGTGAAATTCAAATGAAAAATTAAGAACAAGGAAGAGTAAAAAATATCTAAATTTAAGAAAATCATTTTAATCCTTTTTGTAACCTTGTCTTGGTTATTTTAATAAAATAGGGACTTAATAATTCCATTATCCTTTGTATATAGGTCAGTAATGCATAAATCTTTTCATTAATCAACAACAATTTTATTTTGATCTTTAAAGAAAACCTATTAATTTTTAAGCAAACTTTTTTAAAACTTCTAAAATGGTTTTAAATAAAAATTTCCCCAAAAGAGTATGTTTTTATTCTTGAAATAAACTGAAATGTTTAAAAAACTTATTTTAGGTATACTGGTTAACCAACCTAGATTAGTGGTTGATCAATGTTAGGTTTTCTAGTGCATTGTTAACTAATGTAAGTGAGTGGTCAACTGATGTAAACGAGGGTCAACGAATGTGGTTTAATAATATGTACTGTTTGTACCAATGTTATTTTTACTAACTATATTAACTAGTTTTTATGTTTAATAAATATTTTGAGTTAATTTAATTATAAATAAATTATATGCGAGTTTTAAGAGGCATCTTAGATATACTAGATAATGGATAGGAGCCTTAAGATGCTAGAGAATGCATTTGTATATAACATAATATTTATTGAACCTTATTAATTGGTTTGGCAACAGAGGGATGTTTTATTTTATATGGTTATGTAATTATTGTGATTGGTGAAATTACTTAAGATACACAATATGATAGTTATCTTAACCTTGAGCAATATTTATAAAAGGTTCCTTTTACCTATGGCAAAGTTGAAAGTACCATTGGCCAATAGTAAATGGAACTAAAATACCAGCCAGTTATTAGACTGAACTGTAAATTTATAAAAATTTGAATGACTTAATTAAAATTTTACAAAATTTAACCCCACTACCCATATGACCCCCAATCTCTAACCTAGCTCTACCCATGCCGCCTACATCTTGCACCTCAGTCTCACTATGCTTTCCTTTCAGCTATTGTCCTAGTCATCATCGATCGTCGCACTACTACACCAGTCAAACCATCGTACCCATCACACTAGCACCCATCACAAGTCGCACTAATTAGACCACTCAAGTTAGACTGCTCCCGCACCAGTTAAACTGTTCTTGTACTCAAAATGCGAGACTCAATAGCACTCGTAGCCAGATGGCCAACTAGATCCAATCACTGTGTTAACTTATAGCTAACTCGTACTCACTCGTCTGTTGACTCGCACCCAATCCACAACTCCACAGAGGCATAGAATTTAGTCACTCCCCTACCTACACCAATCTAGGGATTTATCTCAGTGAAGGTTGTAAAAAGTTGCAACAAATTTTGTGGAATTGTGAAATTATGAAATAGGGAATTATGGAATTGTGTTGATCAGTTGGTTGTTAATTTGAATATTGAATTTTATAGTTGTGTTATCACTTGATCAATTGGTTGTTAATTTGAATATTGAATTGTATATTTGTGTTTTACAAAATATTGATATAGAAAAATGACTATGGAATTGTGAATTTATGATGAATTATGTATTTGTGTCTTGTGACTTTGTGTTGTGTAGTAATTTTGTATGTTTAATTGTTAGTTCTTGGTGAATTGTATTGGATCAAATTGAATTATGTAGCGTATTTTGTATGTTGATTATGAAGTTAATATGAGTAAAAAAACTTAGAATGTTAATTAAATTGGTGAATGAAAGATTGTTAAATTAAAGTTGTTAATTAGGATTTCAGTAACAATATTGATTAAAATTAGTTAAGAAAATAAATTATTGATAAGGATTACAAATTGAATGGTACAAGCAAACAAAATAGATTAATTCATAGTTGAATTATTTGATTACATAAGATAGGTTGTAAACTTATAGTTGTGTGTTACGGTTAAAATTGAATATTTATAGTTGTAAATATATGTCTTTAGTTTAAGATTGAATGATGCAATAATACAAAATGAGTTATATAAGATGTATATGTGTGCTGTGTAATTGTGTATGTTGAATACTTGAATTTTTAGTTTTGGACTTATTTGTAAATTGCATTGAATAAAATTAAATTGTGTAGTGTATGTTTTCATTGTGGAGTTAACTTGAGTAAGAAACTAAGAATGTTGGTCAAAATTAATCAACGAAAGATTGTTAAATTAAAGTTGAGAATTATGATTTTAGAAATAATATTGATTAAAATTAGTTTAAAAATAAAATAATTATAAGCATTACAACTTGAATTGTATAAGTAAGTAAAATACATTAGTTTATAGTTGAATTATAAGATTACGTAAAATAAGTTGAAACTTACAGTTGCGAGTTACAGTTGAAGTTGAATAAGTTATAGTTGTGAGTGTATGTCTTTAGTTTATAGTTGAATGATGTATTCATACAAAATGAATTGTATAAGAAGTATGTGCTTTTGTGTTAGTTTTGACTTTTAAGTTAAACAATACATATTTTATGATAGTAATTGACAATGAAATTATGTGTTCTTCATTTTGATATGAATTTATTAAGTTAGTTTTGATATATGTCTTCATTTATTTTTATAGATAAATGAAAGGAAGTTTAAGTACTTTTGATAATTCAACTACGTCAGAAAGATTCAATAATCTGACTTAGGCTCATGCTGGATTGGTTTTCATAATGAAGAATTGTACCATTTATTTGTTTTATAACAAGCTTTTGTAAGGTGGAGGAATCATTAGATTAAAAAAGCATTTAACTAGGGTCAAAGATAATATGGAGCCTTGTAAAAAGGTGACTTATGATGTGAGATGACAAATGAAGACTTTGTTTGAAGAGTATCATCATGAAAAACATAAAACGAAAATATTGAATTATGAAATTATTAGTGGAATTTTTTTATTGGTGTTTATGATGATAGTGGGAAAAGAATGACTAGGATTGCTTTTGGGTGTTTAATTATGTGTGATGGTTGGATAAATAGAAGACATAAGCCTATTAACAATTTTTGGCTTATTTTACAAAGGGGACAATGTTTTTGAACTCTATTGATGCATCTAGCGTTATTAGGAATGTTGATACTCTATTTGAAATATATGATAAAGTTGCGAACGAAGATATTGTTCAGTTCATTACTAACAATGTTTCACTTATAAAGTAGCTGGAAGAAGATTAGGAAGCAAGTATAATTCTTTTTATTGGACTTATTGTGCTACACATTGCATTGAATTGATATTGGAAAATATAAAGGATGCTAGGTATTTTCCTATTATTGATGAAACTATGAAGAAAGCAAAAAAGGTGACCAAGTTCATCTATAATTGTATAGGTCTTGAATTTCATGAGAACGAATTTCACCAATAGTAGGAATTTGTGTTGTCCTGGTATTACAAGATTTGCAACAAATTTCTTATTATTTCAGTGTTTTATTACGAGAAGAAAGAGTTGAAACAAATGATAAGCGGGTTGCATCTCACCATGCTAAATCTAATGCTGAAATGGGGGTTTCTAGAATTATACTTTAAGATAATGAATTTTGGTCTCAATGTTAATTTATTATCTGAGTTTGTGAGTCTTTGGTGAGGGTACTTCATTTGATTGATAGTGATAAGAAGGCAATAATGAGTTATTTTTATGATGTTATAGAGAGGATAAAGGAAGAAATCAAGGTTAATCTAAAAAATAGGTCTTCTTTGTATATACCTTATCTTACAGTTATCAATGAGAGATAGGAAAGGCAACTTTACTCTCTATGGTTTACACTTGAGGCTTTTTTTAATTCTAGTGTCTATTTTAGACCAAGTTTTGTAAAGAAAGCTGAATTTAATAAAGGAATGCTATTAACTATTACAACAAATTTTGCCGATGACATGATGTAAGATTTCTAAGCTCATAAATGGATATTTGTAAGGATGTTTTTGGGATGCCAATTGCTATTTTTCAAAGAGACAAACTTAATTCAGGTATTTTTTTTAACTTTTGTTACTTGTTGGAAATTAATCATCATTTTATTTTATTTATAATACTAATTTTATTATCTTACGATTTACAGTTGTTTGGTGGGACTAATTCGAAATTAGTGCTTCAGAATTGCAAATGTTTGCAATTTGAACTCTAAATCAATATGTGATAGCAACATGATTGAAAGGAATTAGAGTATATTTAAATTCATCCTCTCCAAAAAAAGGGAATAGATTGGAGCACAAAAAATTGAATGAATTGGTCTTTGTTCAATACAATTTAAGGCGTCGAGAAACGTACATTATTAAATTAGATATAATTTTTTAAATTTCTTAATAATTTAATTTTATTATTAACTAAGACTCTTAATAGAACAAGTAATTATGTAAATCTAATTTTCCTTAATCATATCGATATTATGGCAGATTGGGTTTCTAAGGAACTGATTTTGATAGATGAAATAAATTGGAAGATAATCTTAGATGAAAAAGCATTGACATGTCATTTGGTGTAATGAATTTGAATGATGGTGATGACGAGGCTCCTCTCAGTGATAAGAATTTCGTTGCAAATGGCAATTAGGGTCAATGTGATTTGAATGGGCATTCAATCGAATGAAAATTTATTTATTTTTGTTTCTCTTCTTCTTTTAATTTCACTTATATTTGATGAATATGTTAACTTCTATATATGCAATATAATTGTAAAAATTTTTGTTTCAGGTTTCACTTCTAGTTGGTTCTTTGCACGAACTATTATTGTATATTGTAATGGTTGGAGAGTTATGAATATTTATTATTCTTTTTATTTGATTTTTGATGTAATTATTATTATTATTATATGGTGAAATTGTAACATTTTAAGTACTTTATATTGTCATTGATTTTATATTTGTATGATAATTAAATTATCTTTGCATGTTAATTGTGATTATTATTTATATGTGAAATATATGAAAGTGATATTAATAAATAAATATATTGTTGTTATTTTAAATTTCTATTATTATGATGTTTGGAGACAGAGTTGATGTAAAATTATATATTATACAGTACAATATAATGAGGGACTATTTTTGAGTATAAAAAAATTTATGAACTACTTTATAAATTTAAAAAATTAACCAAAACGATACCCGATAGTTGCTGATACTGTTACGATGTTCATAACATTGGAATTTACTAACCAATAAGTTTGACTCCAATTAGAAAAGGCAAAATCATTCTATGTAGTGGCATTTGAGGCTAATATTAAACATAGTTCACGAGTTGACATAAGTTAGCCATATCTTATTGGATAAGTAATAAGTACATGCTATTGTTCTATCCTTGTTTCAAAGTTAGGAGCATATGTAGTTGCAACTTAACTATAATGAGATTATTAAGATGATGGAAGATGTTATGAGAGATTTGCTACTAGAAAAGGAACATTTTAAGGTTTTTATGTCACATATTGAGGTGTATATAGTTAAGTTTGGCTCCTAAAGAGCTAAAAATATGAAAATGAAGTATCAGAGTTTTTAATTTAATTAATTTACCATAATTTATAATATTTAACTAAGATATTAATGTGTAGCAAACCCAAGGCTTATCTACAATACGTTCCTCACCTTTCGTCTTTCAATTTTTCTGCATTTTAATTTCTTTGCTTCCTCATTAACAACTTATTACCATCTCTTTTTTTTTACCATATAATCTATCTCTTATTCTTTTTTCTCTTTCTTTTTCTAGATAATATTATCTTTGTTGAGGAATTAAAGGCAAAGCAAAGAAGGTAGAGAGAAGAAAAATAGAGAAGGTCAAAAGAGAGAGGAAAAGAAGACAAAACATACATTTTTTACGCATCTTAACATCGAAAATCTATTCACATAGACTTGTTGAAAATATACATAAAAAATGGAGTTTTTTATGTAGAAAACTGTCTAAAAGTAAAAAATATCGACAGAGAAAAGCATCTCAAAGCTTACACAAAGCGTCTAAACTAACATTTATGGGTCTAAGAAAGCCGTTGAAAAAAACTCCATTTCTGAGTGAAAAAATAAGCTTACAATTTACTTTGTGCACCTTTTTTAAGATCACTCACATGCATATTATTATAATAAATTTTACAAATTAATCTAAAAAATGTATCTACATATTATTATAATAAATTAACACTTTTGTTAATAAATATTGTATTACACATATTTATATGTATATAATAACATAAATAGATGAATAAATGTACATTTTATAGCTAAGTCTTGAAACTTATAACTCCTTATTGGTAAGCTAACCCTCCAAATTCTTTCTGTAATTCCTCTCTCAACTTTTTTCCTGGAGACAATTTAGCTTTTAAAATTTTAGATCGCACTGACAATCACTGTCCTGTTTGCGTATTTCTTCCATCTTTAAGATGAATACAGAAGGACAAGCACTGTAAGAAAAAGAATACGATTATATGATTTAGTGAATAGTGCAATACTTTTGGAACCTATTGATCATGCACTGACTATGTTCAAATACGTGTAATAACTTATGAAACATAAATGCATTCTTTGCATTCCTACGTTAAACCACTTTAGAAGCAGATGTGTCAAAGGTCACGGGTTCATATTGGAGGGAATCTAGCAACACCATTCATAGCATTAGCAACAAAAGAACTTAGACCGATTTTGGTCACTTTAAAGGGGGCTTCACATGAGAGTATGAAGGGAAATGATTCGATGCAATGAATTTTGCATTTGACTATCAGAGAAATTTGGTTGTAAGATGGAAACTTTTCAATCTTAAAATTAATTAATTAATTAATCATAATGCATGATTTACTAAATTAATTATAGAGGAAGGAATGAGGGTTTTGGTGCTTAATTACCTTTGGATTAGTGGTGGTGAAAGCTGAAGGAAGAAGACTGGTATTGAGTTGTTCTAGGTAAGATAAACACCACTGGAAAATGTTGGATTCCAAGAAGAAAAGTACGCTCTCAGATACTAATGTATGAAGGTATATTAATGAAGCTATGTAAGAGATATAAGAAGATTTGCGTTATGCATGTAGATTCTATTAAATCCTCATAATGTAAGAGATAAAAAGGTAATAATCCTCATTGTAGTTAATGATCAAAATCATATACTACAATGAAAAGATCTTCAAATTTGAGCTCTAAATGAAGATCAAAATCATTTGCAAAGCTGATAATCCAAAAAAAAAAAATTACGGTTGGTGGAGCCAAACATGGTAATTCAAGGCCTAAAAGCAGTTGATCCTGAAACCAAAACGCAGAGAAGATAAAATTATTCGATAAGATAAGATGTTCTCTTTTATTAAAATTACCAATGAAAACTTATTTTACATAACTATGCTCTATACGCATTTGTTTAGTCGATCTAGAAGCTTCTGCATTTAACGTTTATTCCATTCATATGAAAGGTTACAAACAACATGCTTTGACACATTATTAGGCAGCTTGTCTATGCAAGAGTCAAGACCATTCTTTAGATAGAACTATAGTATTGAATAACTTCATGTTGGTTGTAAACCTCCCAATAGGCTCATGATATGAATTCCATAACCACACAATTATGTCAAAATTTGTTATAGAAATCATAGAAAAAGATGGGTATAAACTAGTATACTAGAATGGTTAAATTTCGATTAAAATCATGGAAGATAATTATATTAGAATGAGATCAAGAAGTTTTCATCATATCAATGACAACAAATTTACGAAACAGGACCAAGTGACTAAGTATTACAAGCCCTTGCTATCCTAAAATATTACTTCGACAAAAAGGAACTAAGAGTATGGATCTAGATTACTGTGTTGATAAAATATAGTTTGTTGGGCCCCATTTCCGAAACCCAACATTCGGAGGTCGAAACAGCCTGGAGGACCCATCGCTCATAACTTCTGGAACAGTTTTGGGAAACTTCCAAATCCTTCACAATTTGCCCCCTCAACAACTGAAGTTTCAAAGGACACCAAAATACTCAACTTGGTTCAGAATAAAGAAGTTATAGTTAAAAATCCTACCAGCTCTTATAAATCCGA
>JAOSBN010000179.1:9784546-9826363 GCA_027563595.1 Erythroxylum suave | reverse complement strand
CTTAATTCTAACTCTTTATTTGAAATTCCAACTTCTACATCATTACCCCATTCATACTTGCAAATTTAGAAACCCAACTCTAAAAATAATAAAACAATTAAATCAATAATAGGAATAAATAAATAAAAAATTTGGGGCCCAACATAGCTGCTGGGATAAAGGGCATTGAGAAACATTAGAAGACTAATCTTGCTAGAGTAACACCAAAATATTATGTAAGGCACAATAAAAACGTATCTTGAAAAATGCAAATGTGTCTAATTAATGGAATATAGATATAAAGATGTTTTAAATATTATTAGTATTATGGTTGTTTATTGAATGCTCAGTGAGGAATACCTAATAATTAAGGGGAAAAAAGTTTTTAAGACCCTTCACCAGCCTTTTCAGCAATTGTTACCTTTTAATTAAGAAGAATAGTAAAATCAGCAATCATGTCTAGAATTAATTGCAGTTCAACAACAAACAATAATAAAAAGAAAGAGTGCGTTATTGGCTTAACGGTCCCCTTGCCATTTAATGATAAAGAAGTTTTTGAAGGTTTCGAAAAACTGGGAGAATACAACCATGTTAGTGAATTTCAAGCATGAATAATACTTAACTATTAAAAGTTTAACAAATAATCCAAAAGAAGAACCAGAAAAAAAGGGTGTATGTATGGACCTCAGAGCCCTTGCTTTCTTTTTGTCTTCTTCTAGTCCTTCACTTTCAGTATCTAGAGCAAACCTTTCAAGTCTCACTTGTTTCTTTGCGTTCTCTTTAGTTGGCATAGACTGCACAAGAAGCCCAAACCTAGAAATCTAGTACTGAATAGTAGTAACACTCACCACTGCTATAAGATTTGGTCACTCGTTAAGACCATAAAAATGATACCTCTCTACTTTAGCCTTCCTCTTTAGTTCCTCTGAGTTCTTCAACCCCTCTGACGCAAGTAATGTAGTTCATAAGAAAAAGTATGCATGGGGTGTAGCAGTTATAGAGGAAACAAAAAGAAAATAGTTAGGACCAAGAGAAGATTATGAGCTACATTTTTACATAATAGAGCCAAATCCGATTCGGAGAACTTCACAAATAGTAACTAAAATGAAATCAGGGGAAAAAAACAGATATAGAAAGGAAAGAGAAATCTAATTTCGCACCCCTAACCACATCTCGTCTAGTTCAAAGATCGGATTTAGTGCTAAAATTATAGGCAAATGCAAAATCAATCACCAACATTTACGGTTATTTAAAAAAAAAACAGAGGGAGTTAACTTCCAACCAGACCACAAACTAAGATGCAAATGCAAATCTGTTCATAAGAATTTGAATAGAGGAAAAAAAGTGATAGATAAATCAAGGACAGACAAAAATGGAAGGAATTGACCTCAATTTCTTTGACAAGGTGATTGCGCTCGTCAGAAGAGAGCTCGTCCCATAGAGCAAAAATGTCTTCTTAGCCATAATCCTTGAGCCTCTCGATCAAAGCTTGAGGAGGTTGTCTGGCGAGGCATCTCTGCTACTTGGCAATACGTCTGCCAAGGAGCTAAATGGCAGTCAGGCACTGGTGAGCGGATCAACTTTTAGATGGGTAGATGGGCCGGAGATTAGGGCCCCCTCCTCCAGCATGCGATCTCTCCACCACCGGATACTTTATTAGTTGATACAGTATGGGATGTGGTTCACGCTAATGGCACCTGGGATAGGGATAGATTCTAACTCTACCTCCCTACGTCCGTATGCATGAGCATTGCGACGATTACACCGCCTAATGCTAAGATGGGAGAAGACCGCTTTATCTGGGGCCCTAAACCGTCCGATAAATTTACAGTCAACTTAGCTCACATGCTCATCGAGGGAGCCTCCCCCTCGATCGCAATCGAGTCTGGAAGCTGATCTGGAAATGGCCAGGGCCTTAGCGGATTCGCCCTTTCCTATGGCTCCTAGCCCAATCCAAACTGCTCATAAACCAACAGTGAGTGACCCGTCATCTCTCTATGGATGCCACCTGCCCTGACCGTAATCAAGAAGTGACTATTTTGCATGCCTTACGGAACTGTAGGCAAGCCTTCGCCTACTGGGCCCACTTTCCCGAATCAACTTAACATCCCTCCTTCTCCCACCCAGATACTAAACAATGGGTGACGACTAACCTTAGTAACCAGAACCCCGTTCAGCAGTTGGCCTGGAACACCCTTTTTGGCACATCATGTTGGTTCCTATGGCAATGGCGAAACAAAAGATTTTTTGAAGAGGATTTTTTGTGGCCTACTAACGGTGTTAAGATTGTCCTTGATTACGTAACCTGGATCCTTCAGGCACAATGAATGACTGCTCGAGTTGTTCCCTCCGTCGGAGTACCTATGGGTACACCAGTAGGCTGGACAAAACTACCTGAGGGTTGGGTCAAAGTCAACATTGATGGCGCCGTCCATCATGGCACCGGCTTGGCTTCTGCAGGAGGCTTGATTCGAAACAGCGCAGGGAAATGGTGCAGTGGATTTTTACAGCATTTAGGGGTACGATCCCCCTATAAGAGGAACTCTGGGGGGCCTTCACTGGATTACAGTTGGCATAGGACCTGGGATACCAATGCATGGTGTTAGAGCTGGACTCCTTAGAGGTAATCAACATTTTATCTTCTTCTCTTTTATTTTCTGCCCCTTCTTTGATAGCAGCTCAGTAGTCCAAGACATCCGGGAGCTACAATGCCGAGAATGGACCATCCGCCTGTAGCATATCTACAGAGAAGGGAATTGGTGTGCCGATAAACTAGCTGTGCTTGCTCTGCTCACAGAACCAAAAATATCAATACTACAAGATATTCCACCCCCAATGCTCTCAGCTAGTTAGCCAGGACATCCATGGCGTCCTTCTTCACTGATGGGTGTCGTAGTTTATATTAGTTTTTCTTTATTCCCTTGTAAGAAAACAAAAAGCTTGAGGAGGTTATGACAATGCATTATTATCAGTGGGTTCCCTCATATTTCTTTTCTCTCTTAATCTAAAGACAATCGAACTTTCTTTAACTAGATCTCCGTAACCGAAGAGTGTGTTTATGATTGAAAATATATAGAGGGAGAGAGAGAAAGGTGAGAGAATATATGGGGAGTTACAGTAGCGAGGAAGAAAAGAATCAATGACTGGAAAAGAATAGAATATATGACTGTATTCTTCATCTTTTATTGAATGATATTGCTAGTTTCTCACGCACTATGTACCTTCAAAAAGACAAAATATACGCACAAAGAATAAAGAATGATGGCGTAACCCTTAGTATTCTTTTATGGGCTGTATAATTTTAGTATTGAATTTAAATCCACCGATTTCGGATAGATTGTGAAGTAACTTTTGTTTGAAGTATTTAATACTTTTAGAAGTTTTAGACTCTTTTTTAGACAAATTTTGTTTTCGTAAATAAATTTCTAAAAACCTACCAATTCTTAGAGTATTCAAGACAATTATTAGATGCGTCTATACATAAGGGTCTAAAATTTCCTTATTTTGTTGTAGCGTATAAAAGGTGTCAATTCTTATCCTGCTAATTCGAAAATTTCAAAGTTTTAGTCACTTTTTTAGTATATTTTTCAATAAATTTTGCCTTCTTAAATAAATGTCCAAAAACTCCACCAATTCTTATATTATTTAAGACAATTATAAGAAGTGTCTAGGCATAAGTGTCTAAAATCTCCTTATTTTGGTATTGTGAAGAGATAGGCTGAAAGTGGCGATAAATAGTTAATCGTTTTATTTAACATTAATTAATTAAAATTGACAAAATTTTGACCTGTACATCTACTACACCTAACATCTAATGTGTTAAGAAACATGTCTGACATCTACTCTGTAAAAAAAAAATACTAACATCGGGTTATATTTGTGAAAAATAGTTTGGATATTTAATTGCCAAATTTTAAAGTTTGGGGTTATAATTAAGAAATTGCGAGAAGTTTAGAAAATTTTAACTAACCCACTTCTATAACATGATTAATGTATGAATATAATAATCATAAACATAAATTGTACCTTATTAAAAAGCTTGGCTTTTCTAATAGGTCTCCTTAGACCAATTTCTACAACCAATTAATTACAACCCCTATAGCCACACAAATGTTCAACTTCTAACAATATCTACATGAATGGGTTTATAGAACTCTAGAAGTGGTGTTAAGAGTGATAAGCAAAAAGCGTTATCCCGTTTATAGCCTATGTCCATTTATAATTGGGTTTGAATTTTTTAGTAATTTAATTGAATTATAATCCTAATTTTAATTAGTACTAAATTAATTCTAATTAAACATTAATTAACTCCAAACATGATTCAATATCTAATGTTGATCTTTATTTATTACATATTTTATATTTGATCATAAAGTTTCTTAAACTTTACAATTAAGTCTACCTTACTAAAATTACCTTTTTTTCTCTTTAACTGTTCTATTTGTGTTGTCCATTAAGTTCCTAAATATATTAGTAATAGATATAAATTATAACTCTAAATTATATTTAAAATTAGATAAAATTAAAAAATTTAATTTATCAATAATTATCTAATTAAATAATTTATATTTATTAATCAATATTAGCATCTAACAATAAATCATAAAAGCTAATTCCAAGCAAGGATGAGGGAGAAACTCTAGCTTCTCTTTCACCTTCCCTCACACTCACACGAAATCCTAACCAAACCTTAAATCTAAAATCCACATTCTACATCTGAACTCCACCTTTTCTTCCATCAACCCCTCCTGAATACCATAACCTGCTCTATCCCTATCTAGATTTCTTTCTTGATGCTTCCCATAAATTAAATGGTTTCCAACTACCACGAAGACTAATTTCCCACCCCTTTCTTCCCCCTTAAAATATTCTCTCCAACCCATATTCCCTATTCTCATTTTTCATCTATCCAACTTACCTCTCCATCTATATCAATCACTAACTTAGCACCCTTTACCTTTGCCATTTCCCCCCAAGAGTTCTGTCCCAATTGTAGTAGTTGTAGAGAGAGTAATGAAAATGACATGGAAACAAGTGGTGGGTGATTCCTCATATTCATCCTTGGTTGTCTGCCCTTTAGTGGAAATGGAAGGACAGTTACAAGTGGCTTCTAGCATAGAAATTCTCTAGGAAGCTGCAAAGATATGGGAAGCTACTTTAATTGGTTTTTTATGGATAAGAGGCCTGCTTTTCTAGTGATTCAAGCTTGGGCTAGAGAAATTGACAAGGGAGGGGACTAATAGAGGTAATGCCTTACTGAGGAAGATAATTTGATATTTTCTTTCTCCTCCAAATCGGAAGCACAGAAGGTCATTGAAGAAGGCGCATAGCACATCTCTCAACTTCCTCTATTTCTTCAAGCATGGCAACCAGGATTGGAATTGGAAAAGATTAGATTAAAGAATATTCCATTATGGGTAAATATCCAAAATATTCCTTTAGAATATTAGACTACTAAGGGATTGAGTATGCTAGCTAGTTACTTAGGGAAACTGATTTGCATGGATGAAAATGTTGCATTAAGGAAAAGGGTAAGTTTTGCTCGTCTATGTGTGAGTATGGATATTTCCAAAGAAATGAAGGATGGTATTCCTATCTTGAGCCTAGCAAATGAAAACTCTCTTAGAGAAGATAAAGTTATGGTATCTTATCAATGGAAACCCTCTCTAAAGCCTCAAGACAAAGAATGGAAACCCACAGGAAAACTTTTCACTAGAGGAGATTATTAGGAGGTGATGGGAATAGAACAGAACATTGTGGAAGTCACTACAGAAAAGAAAGAAGTAGAACAAGTGGCTGAAAATAATATTCTAAATCAGAAAGTTCTTGATCTTCCTATGAGTGGAGAGAAAATTGATGAGGCAAATAAACTTGAAGATCGTCAAAAGGAAGCAGTTACTTGAACTCCTGAAGGTGCTCAGGTAAACTCAACAGTGAATAAAGGGGAGAGAAATATGGAAACTAGAGGTACTATGAAAATTGGGGAAGCTCAAGCTTGTCAACAAAATGAACAAAGATCATAAAATGATGGAATACAGAAAGAAATTTCTCAAGAGGAGCATTTTGATTAGGTGGTTTCTCGGAAAGGCAATAGGAGCAGTAGGACAAGCTCTAAGGGGAAAAATCACCAATAATGTCTGTGATTGTCTAGAATTTCGTGGAATAAACAACCCTTCGAAGCTCAATGCGCTAAGGGATTTTGTCCTAAGGGAAAAACCACTTGTATTTTGTCTTTTGGAAACTAAATTCAGAGAGGGTAATCTGAATAAGTTAAGTTGTTTAGGCAGCAAATGGAAATTTATCACAAACCATCAAAATCATGGCTATGGAAGGATTATTATCGTTTTTGATGGTGAATTATTGGAAGTAAAGGCAAAGGAAAGTAGTCAACAATTTATTCATACTGAATTTTATTTCAAATTGAAAAATTCTTGAGTTTTAAGTACTTTGGTCTATGGGTTCAACACGGTGTTCAAAGATCTAAAATTTGGAATTCTCTTAGAAGAATTAAGGCTTCGATCAGTACTCCATGACTAGTAAGTGGCGACTTCAACACCACTCTATACATAACAGAAGTGGAAGGAAACTGTAATTTACACAATTATTCTTCTGACATGTTTGACTGTATGCATGAGGTGGGGCTTACTAATCTAAAATATGAAAGCCATCGTTTCACCTGGTCTAATAATCAAAGCTCTATATGGTACATTAGAAAAAAGATGGATAGGGTAATGGTTAATATGGATTGGTTGAACACATTTACAGGAAGTTCAGTTAAATTTATGGATCCTGGAATTTTAGACCACACTCCTATGAGGGTTAGTCACTTGTTTTCTTCCATCATAATCCTTCACCCTTTCAGATTTAACAACTTTCTGGTAAATATGAAAGGCGTTCAAGAAGTGATAATGAAGTTGGGATTTGAATTTTATGGGACTAAGCATTACATTTGCCTCTAAAAGCTCAAAATAATAAAACAACACTTGAAAACCTTGAACCTGATGAGAGGTCGGAACACTCCTAATGGGATAGAAATAGCTAGAGACAAGCTATCAGACACACAGAAAGCTTTGGCTATAAATCCGAAAAATGGATTTCTAGCTTTAGCTGAAAAGACAACACTTAGCACTTATTTGCAAGTGTTGGATAATCATTATTCTTTATTAAAGCAAAGAGCCAAAGTTAATTGATTCAAGGATAGGGATAGGAGTACTAAGTTCTTTTTCAACTCTGTTTTAGCTAAGAAGAATGTTAACAAAATAATCTCCATTAAAATTAAAACAAGTGCAGAAGTGTTTGGGCAAGAAAGAATTGTTAAGGAAGCACCGAAGTATTATAAAAACCTCTTAGCCTCAGAAGTTCCTTCGAACAGAATTGGAGATGAAGTAAGACATCTTATTCTTGTAAGAACTCAAGAATAAGAGGCATCTTGGTTAACTAGACCAGTAACTGATCAAGAAATTAAAGGGGTGGTTTTTAAAATGGATTGAACTAAGGCACTAGGGCATGACCGGTTGAATGGCTCCTTAAAGGCATAATGCTCAAGGAGATAAACAAGACATTCCTATGTTTGATACCTAAAATCTCAAACCCCACCTCCTAGAGTGACTACAGACCCATTTCGTGCACTAATTTCCTCTACAAGGTCATTGCTAAGATATTGGCAAATAGAGTGAAGAAGGTTCTACACCTAATTATCAGTGACAATCAAGGAGCATTTATGAATAGCAGAGATATTGGAGACAATATCCTACTAGCACAAAAGTTATTGAAAGGTTATAATCGAAGCAAAAGTCCCCAAAACTGCACAATCAATGTTGACTTATGAAAACCTTTTGACTATGTGAACTAGATTTTCTTGATACAAATAATGTAAACCATGAATTTTTCCCAAAAATTCATCAAATGCATCCAAAAGTGCTTTACTACTGCTTCCTACGGAATTTTGATCCATGGGAGCCACTCAGAGATTTTTAAAGGAAAAAAGGACTTAGGCAAGGGGAGCCTCTATCCCCTTATCTATTCCTAATTTGTATGGAGGTCTTCACACAAATGTTGAAACACAATACTTCTAGGAACTCTAGGTTCAGATATCATGCTAATTGTAAAAGACTTTCCCTACTAAGTTTATGTTTTGCAGATGATCTAATCCTCCAAAGTAAGGCTAATATATACCCAGTCACTTTGCTAATGGATACTCTTAATAGTTTTAAGGAAATGTCGGGCTTGAGCATCAGCCTATCAAAAAGATACATTATTCTTTCCAAAAGTGCCTCTCATCATTCTAATGTATTAACTCAAGCTATGGGAATGGAAATCAAGGATCTTCCTCTTCCATATTTAGGTATCCCTATATCATCAAAGAGGTTAAGGTTTTGTGAATGCCTCCCACTAATAAAAAAGATTCAGAAAAGATTGGGATCATAATCAAATAGAGCTCTTTCCTATGAAGGAAAACTTTAGCTACTGAAGTCAGTTATTCTATCAATGCAAACCTACTAGTGTTCCTACCTTTTCCTCTCTAAAGGCCTTATTAAAACCATTGAAAAACTAATGAAGCAATTCCTATAGGGGCAAGGAAATGGAAGACAAGGAATGACTAAAGTTAGTTGGAAGACAATCTGTCAACCACAAGAAATGAAAGGTTTGGGGATGGAGTCAATCAGCATGAAGAATAACTTACTCATGACCAAAAGGATTTGGCGAATCCTAGATGAAAAACAATCTTTATGGATTAAATGGATTCATTTCTATATATAAAAAGGAGAAAGTTTTTGGGCTCTAAAATTCAAAGATAGCTATTCTTGGTTCTTTAATCAACTGCTCAAAATGAGGGAAGGAATCCAGCAGGACATTACTTGTCAAATCGGAACAGGAGAAAGGATATCTTTATGATATGATAGTTAGACAGGGAAGGGACCTTTAAATCCAAAACTAGTTGGCTAGAACACTATTGGAGAGATTCCCTAAGAAAACAAATCTTATAGAGATAGTCAGTAATGGATCTTAGATGATATTAAGAGAAGAGACTAGGCTCTTGTCTATACAATAATTGAGAAGCCTCAGGGAAAGAGACAACTACTTATGGAAAGGGATTTCAGCCACAGAAATTACTATGAAGGTCACTAAAAGATTGAGGAATGGGACAATGAATAGAGTGGAATGGTCTACCCTCATTTGGAACAAGGTTATCAAACCTAATGCTAGCTTCCTTCTATGGCTAGCAATATTGAACAGGCCAAGTACTATGAATAGACTGAAGTTCCTACCTTCCTCTATGATATGTAACATCTGCAATCTAGAGGAGGAAACTAGAGACCACCTCTTTTTTTAGGGTCCTTTCACTAAAGAGATTTGGAATAAAATATTTGGATTAAGTTCCCTTGAATTTCACTATTATAGTCTCCATAATATGCTACAATAAATACCTCTTCTACATATTTCTAAATATGACAGGGATATTATAATGATTTCAATGGCCACTTGTTTTTAGACTATTTAGAGAGAGAGGAATGAAAGAAGATTCAAGGGGAAATCTACTTCTCTTTATGCTCTTATAGAGCTTATAATAGTCAGCATAAGGGAACAACTGATTATAAATCAATTAAACCAACACTGTAGTAGAGAACTAGCTCTCACTTGGAGAATTTACTTCTAGATGTTTTCTTATGCTAAGGGATTAAGTAATGTTCGTTAAACCTATCCCAGATCAGTCAGAAATCCCTACCATTAACTAGAGTTCAGATCAATACAACACTAGAACCTACTTCATACACATTGTTCAGGGTGCTCAAATCAGTACAACATAGGAATATAATGTATGAAATCCCTAAAGACTACTCCAAACACTTCATACATTCCATCTATACACTGTCATCTACTGTCAACTAAAAAAACTTGATACTCATCTGGTGGATAACAGGTCCCTTAGACTGTTCCTCCTTGTCACCTCACAAAGGCCAGATCTAATATTCAAGGATTACAGTTAGTCTAAGATGAAATTTCTTGAGAAAGAATAAAGGAGACTGATTTGTAACCGACTAGAGAAGATTACCTGACTGAAGACTACTCCTCTGACTAGGCATCGAAGAATCAACATGACAGATCTCCATAAGAAGGGAAGCTAGAAGGGATTGGGAAAGACTAATCTTATAAACCACACAAAGTATAGTAGAGTATATTACTTGTGTAGGAAGATTCACAATAAAAAGCAGGAGGAGGTTGAACTCTAGAAGTGGATGATGAGTGTTCCTTTTATTGTTCATTGATGAGACCCACTGATTGAGAAGTTAGGGAAACAATCTATTTAGCCCTAAATATGTGAATTGATTTATGGGAAGAGGTGTTTACCTTAGTTGAGAGTCCTTTGATGTAGGAAAATGAAGACCACCATGAAAGCTCAGTTGGCTACCTCCAGACAGAGGCGGATGCTTTCCCAAAACTTGATGAAGAGGAAGATTCAAGAAAGAGTAATTTAGTTATACCCTAATTATCAAGATGTGGGTTGTTTGTTTTTAAACATTGCCGTTTCCTTATCTCAAACACACATAGTCTAGATGTAGTCATTTTGCCTAATGCTCTTGTAAGTGATTCCATCCATGTGGGAGAGCCCCTCTCCAAATGTTCTTTCCTTTTAATTTACTAATGCATTTTTTAACTTCTAAAAAAACAATAAATCATAACCACCTAAATATTAGAAATGTTGAAATAATTTGACTAAAATTTTTCATATAATTCTTTTTTGTATAATTTAATCGTTTCATCATATAATTTTCCAAATAGATTTTGAGTATGAAATTAGTATTTACTCTATTTGAATCCAATGGTATTAGTTCCCTACTATTAGTAATTAATTATACTAATGATATTTGAAAACTAATTTCAAAGTATTAGTTCATCTTAAACAAGGATTACTTGAATCAATATTAATTGAAAACAACAATACATTCTCTATAATCACTTTAAGATAATGAATCATATATTGATCACTCAACTACCTTCATATACTTCATGTAATATCTAATGACTATCAGTTAAGTTACTCTTAACTAGAATAGGTCATAATTAATATCAAAATATAGAAATTTATAGATGAGATACTTTGGAAGTCTTAAACTAAAAGATCACTACGATCGTCACAATGAGAATTTTTTATAAATATGTATTATTCCAAATAAAATTTTTGTATCGGGCTACTTTAATGAACTTATTCTCTAACAAGTACTCATGCATTTGCTTAAATTTTTTTATACTATAATTTATAAGATTGAGTACTTCCTTTATAATGAAGAAATACAGGTGCTAGTCTTTCTATTCTATTAATAGCCAATCTTAATAAAACAATGAATGGTTTAAGGATAATATATAAATGAAATAAGAATCTCATAATTATGACTTCATCAAAATTTTATTAGTAATGTATACTTATCACATGGATATAATCTTATGTATTGGTTAATTAAACAAATATTATAAAATAAATAATTTTTTAAATAATTATGTCAAAAACTAAACCATTTAATTAGCTATAAGGCATAAACTAACAGATACGCCATTAACCCACCATCGAAAATGAAGTCACCTAAAATTTCAATTGATGCTTCTAAGTCTTGGGCTTATCTTATGTTAGACTGTTATAAAGAAACAATTGTTCTTGAGGTTAATAAAAGATGCATAGAAATTAAGCTCTAAATTCAATGATCGTAGACTGGGGTCCTACTTGGGGATCGAATCCTTTGTTCCTGTTAACCAGTTCCTACCCAGTTTTATTAAATCTTATCCACACATGTAAGGTCTACATAAATGTGAGGAAAAAATTAAGTTGCACAGGGTCGGAACACCTCAATTAGAACAAGGTGCTCCAACCCTCTTACTTGTGTCCTTCAGGGAATGATTAAATTGTCCACTACATCCCTGGATTGAAATGCTTAACAAAAATTTGATGTATTTTAGTTGATCCATCTCTACCTATAAAGGCTAAAATCAAGAGTCTAATCGGATAAGCAAGAAGTGTTTATAGTTTCATTGATATCAAGTTAAAGAAGGTCACTATTTTACATAATATGCTCGTAACTTCTCTATCATTGTCATGCAGGAAGCTTTTAAAAGTTTAAGAGATTATAGCAGATTGTGGTGTAGGATAGAATTTTAAAAATTTGGACAATCTTGTGAAAGGATTTAAGGTTCGGTGCCTACGAATTTGTATTTGTGGGAGCCTAGTTAACTATCAATGGAAAGTATAAGAAGTTGAAGTTGGATTTTAAGTCTCAATTAGTTGACACATAACAATGAAGATAACAATAAAATTTGAATTTTTTTTTATTCTTTCTGTGATCTTTACCCCATTTTTGGATATTAAGCTACATAGTTCAAAGGACAAGAGTTATAGCACTACAACAATCCCTGAACTTTCACATGTTAGCCAATGTTGTTGAAGATACTGAAGAAATAAGAACAAATTCATATCGTGAAGTTCACATTTAAAATATCAATTCACTACAACAGAAGGGACCTTTTAGCGACGAATTTTTTGTTGTTGCTAAATGTCCCAAAATTATTGTTACCAGTCATTAGTGATGATTTAAATTAGTCTCCAAAATCGTCGCAAAATTTTCGTAGCAAAAAACAATATGTGACGTTTTAACCAAACCGTCTTTAATATATGTTTGCTACGAATAGTTTTTGTAGCAAAAAATTTTAGGCGACTTTTTTCTAAATCATTGCCAATAAGTTTTGACTATGGTTTTTTTTCATTGTTAAAACTTATTAGTTATGTTTTCATAATCGTAGCTAATAACCTTTAGCTATGAAAAACAAGTGTAGCCAAAACTTATTGATGGCTTTTTTAAAAGCATAGCTTAATATTGTTAGCGACGCTTTGAAATTTTAAATATAAATTATAACTAAATGTTATATCATGTAAATTATAATTATTGGTGAGATTTTTAATCAATATTATTGTATGCAATATTTATAATTTTTTGTTATATAATTTATTATGCAAAATCAAAATAAAAATAATTGAAAATTAGAAGAAAATAAAATATCATTAAAAATGATCATGTAAAAGATGTTAATTACAACTTCAAAAATACTTAAACATAAAATAAAAATAAAAATATTAGTGTAATGACTAAGAATTATTTTTATCTTCGCTACTTACATGATTCGGGCCAAGCAAATTTTTGACCAACTTTTGACACTTAGCCAAATTTTCTTCAATACGTTTGATCAACGGTTTACGTATAACAATTTTTAAAATTTAAAACCTCAATATTTCTGCAAGCATACGGGTCGATTGCGTAGTACTTAAGGTATTATTTCCACAAGGAGGATTAATCTAGTCCTAAAATCGAAGGTCGGAGACTACTAAACAATTATTTAATAAACAATAAATTTTAACACGAGGACTAACAAAATCAAATAACCAAATCAATCAACAAAATAATAACTGACAATTGACACTTAATTAAAAACAATCACGATGAAGATTAACAATTTTAATTTGAAATTGAATAACAATTAAATGAAATTTATCAATTTGATGAACAATGATTGCACACCCTCAAATTCAACCTAATAAGTTTACTGAAAGAGAGAAAGGAAAAATTATCTATCCTTAATGTCAACCTAACCTATTACGATTTATTGAATTAATGGTTCTAGATAGTCCTAGGGTTAATTAATCTCTCTCAAGTTATAATCAAACCCTAAAGCATAAACCCTAATCAGATTATGGAAAGTTGTAATCTCTCAATTACTAACCTATCCAAAACCTAATTAGTTCTTAAGTTCTCTAATAAACAATTGGAAACCTAAATGTGATCTCTCTACACAAGATTTACCAACTTGATATAATTATGAATCCATTAATTTGCCAAACTCTTATTAGCCTAAATTAATCATTTTCTCTTGATTCAACCTCTCAGTTTATTATCAAGATATGAAGTGCAAAATAACTCACAATTAATTCAATAATCACATAAAACAATCAGATTTCATCAAATCAATAATAATAATCCAAAGATGGGAATAGAACATCAGCCATAATGCAAGTCTATAATCAACTATGTATCCCAATTCTATAATTGAATAAAACTGAAATACGTAGGAACAAAACTCGATGGGATGATGGAAGGCCGTGACTTCGAAAAGCTTCTTAATTCGGGAAGCACATCGTGTTTGTGTCGTATTCCTTTTCTCTCTTCCTTCGTCTCTTTCTCGATCTCTCAAGGTTTTGTTTTAGGGTTCAGTTGTGGTGGCTGAGCAATGCTCTAAAAAAGCTATTTCTTCTATTCTTTAACGTTATATTTATACTTTGGAAGCCCTAGGGTTGATTCAGGGTCGAAATGGTCTGAAAAGTTTTAAAAAAACTCGAGTTTTTGTGTCAACTCGATGTAGGCCATGATCGTAGCCCCAAGTGCACGATTGTGGCCTAGTTCAGAGCTCTCAGTCACGATCGTGCCCAAAGTGCATGATCATGGCCTGGGTGCTGCTGGCTCACCTCTTTCTGTCACGATCGTGGCCTATTGGGCCACAATCGTGGGCCATGTTTTTGACTCGATACTCTTCGAAACTTCTCCGTTCTTTGCCGTTTATCCTGAAACATTAACAAACACATCAAGGTACCTGAAAAATATAACATTTGAGCTCAAAGACTCATACTAACCCATAAAGACACTTAAACACATAAGCTAACATAATTAAAACCCAAATACACACTAAATACTCAATTTAACACTAAATACATTACAAATTCAACCCTAAAACACAATGTAATTAACAACTATCAACATCCCCACACTTAAATGTTTACTTGCCCTCAAGTAAACAAAACAAAGAACACCTAACAAACACACAACACACAATGCAATAATAAGGCAATGACTTCAACTTTATGAAATAAATCTTAAAAACAATAATTTGAGTTATAAAAAACCACTAGCATGCAAAATCTGTTTCTAGGGGCTTTGAACTAAATATAAAAATTAACCAAGACCTAAATGTTAATTTATTACCCTTTTCAATTGTATACACACGTTAATAATTTTTTGGTCTTTCAAACTCTTTAACTGTTCCTAAGTATATTGTTATGAAAAGTTAAGCTATTTACAAGTCTGGTAGGCTTTTATTAAGAACAAAAAGTTTTTTTCTTTATATTTATTTTAATTAGTGAACATAGACTTTGTCTTTTTCCACGGAGGCAAACATTGGTCATGAATGTCAATCTGGTTACTCAACTAAGTCATGTTTTTATTAATCTGCTTGGTTGAAATATCATTATAGCTTTTTGACGCGGAAGCACACATTTTTTATGCGTGTTGATCTGGTTACTCAACTATTATCATGTTTTCAACTGACTACTAGCTCTATTCATAACCCGAAGATCAGTAGAATAGTAATTTATTAATCAAAACAACATTTTTATTGCAATTTATTGCCTACCTTGTTGTTTTAGCTACTTGTTTCCACAAAATTCCTAGTTAAGCTACTTAAGTTGAAAGACCTCAAATTATGAATGAATGTGACAATCTGAAGGGTGCTAAACTTACACTAAATCCTAATTAAATTGTATATTTATCCAAAGAACCCTAATTCATTAATTTTGTGAGCCAATGATTATTCGCAACCTAATAGACTATGTTCAAAATTAAATAAATTTTCACTCCATCTAAGTCATTGACACATTCAAATAGTTTACAATATGCAACCTAATAATTATCATACAATATGCAAAATCATATTCAGAAGTAAAACATCCCTCCCTACACTTGAACAACACATTGTCCTTAATATGAGAAGCAAACAAACAAACACATAAAAAACAAGAAAAGAAGGAATTGAAAAGGAATAGAAATTAAATAAAAATACATATAAAAATAAAATAGAATTGAAGGCTACTTGGAAAAAAAGAAAATTTTGGGTTAGACATAAATCTTATGGGGAGGGAGCTGGTAATGATCGCCCTGAGAGTTAACCCAAATCACTAACGTTCTATTAAAAATAATTCTAACTACAACTAACACTATCAAACAACGTCTAAATTTGCTAGTTTATGGTCTTTTGCTTGAGCTTGCATCCAGGAAGGCGGTTTTAATTATTCGGAGACAAGGAAATCACTTCCTTATCTTTAGGACTTTAAAATAAAGCTTGCACTTATACCCATTGACCTTAAAAGTCTCCTTGTTAGCGTTTTCCAATTTGAGGGCTCCATGATCAGAAACTTGAATGATCGTAAATGCTCCACTCCATCTAGACTTCAACTTCCATAGAAATAGCCTCAACCGTGAATTATATAGCAAAACAGTGTCTCCTACTTTGAATTCCTTTTGCTTGAGACAAGCATCGTGCCATTTCTTAACCTTTTCCTTATAGAGTTTGGCATTTTCATAAGCATTAAAACAAAATTCTTCAAATCCGTCTAGTTGGAGAAGTCTTTTTTCCCTGGCTTGCTTCTAATCAAAGTTTAATGCTTTAATCACCCAGTATGCTCAATGTTCTAATTCGACCAGCAAATGACATGCTTTCCCGTAAACGAGTCTATAAGGAGTTGTTCCAATGGGTGTTTTAAACGTTGTCCTATAGGCCCATAAGGCATCATCTAGCTTTGCTGCCCAATCCTTTCGAGAGCTGTTAACTATCTTTTCTAGAATTCGTTTCATCTCTCAGTTAACAACTTCCACTTGGTCGCTAGTCTGCAGAGGGTACGGTGTAGCAACTTGGTGGTGCACTCCATATCTTGTTAGAAGGGCATTAAAAAGATCTGTTGCAAAAAAGTGTGCCACCATCACTTATTGTTGTATGTGGCACTCCAAACTGGTTAAATAGCCATTTACTGAACTTCTGCATCACCTTCCCATCATTGGTCGGAGATGCTACCGCTTCGGCCTAATGTGAAATATAATCAAATCCCACTAAAATGTAAACGTTCCCTATTGAAGATGGGAACGGACTTATAAAATTGATGCCTTATACATCGAAGACTTCTACTTTTTGAATGTTGGATAAAGGCATTTCACCCCTCTTGGAAATATTACCTATTCTCTAGCATTGATCACATAGTGCCATATAGGTCTGTGCATTCTTAAACAACCGTGGCCAATAAAATCCACTCTCAAGTATCCAATCTGCTATTTTGTTGGCTCCATAATGCCCAACATACTGACCTTCATGACATTGCTTTAGGATGTTTAACATTTCCTCATCTGGAACACAATGTCATATTAATCCATCTACAAAGGCTCTATATAGGGTTGGCTTATCCCCTATATATCGATTACAGTCATGCAAGAACTTCTTCCTTTGTTGATAAGAGAGATTTGACAAAAGTTTACCACTAACAACATAATTGATGATATTTGCAAACAACGGTGTAGTCAAGCTCTCGAGTAGCATTAGAGTTTGATCAGGAAAATTCTCGTTAATGTCATTGTTTTGCTTGCATTCCCCTCCCTCAAGTTTGGATAAATGGTTCATAACCACATTTTTTGGCTCCCTTTTCATCTCTCGCCTCTAAATCAAATTCTTGCAGAAGTAACACCCATCAAATGAGCCTAGGTTTTGCATCTTTCTTATTGAAAAGGTATTTTAGTGTCACGTGGTCAGTGAATACGATTACCTTTGAACCTAAAACATATTGTCGAAACTTATCACACGCGTATACTACTGCGAGTAGTTCCATTTCTGTATTGGTATAATTCAGCTGGGGTCCTGCAAGAGTCTTGCTGGTATAGTAAATCACATGCAGCTTCTTCTATTACCTTTGGCCCAAAGCGCAACCTATGGCCTGATCAATTGTATCACACATAACTTCGAATGGAAGTGTCCAGTCTGATAGTGATAAAATTGGTGCTGATACTAATGCCTCCTTTAAGGTGTTGAATGCAAACATAGACTTATCATCAAACACAAAGGGAATATCCTTGCCTAAAAGTTTTGTCAAAGGTCTTACAATTCGGGAGAAATCTTTGATGAGTCGACGGTAGAATCCTGCATAACCTAAGAATCCTCACACACATTTTACATTGCTTGGTGGTGTGAGTTTCTTTATTACCTCAGCCTTTGCTCCGTCAACTTCAAATCCTTGATGTGAGATTTTATACCCTAGCACTATCCCTTCTTATACCATAAAATGACATTTCTCCCAATTCAGCACAAAATATGATTCTTCACATCTTTGAAGAAATTTATCCAAATTAGTTTAACACATGTCAAAAGAATCTCTAAAGACTGAGAAATCATCCACGACACCTCCATTTTGTCTTCTATCATGTCAGCGAAGATTGACATTACACATCTCTAAAAGGTGGTTGGAGCGTTGCAAAGTCTTTCGTCTGTACGCGAAAGTACTGTAAGGGCAAGTGAATGCGGTTTTCTCTTGGTAATCAGGGTGGATGAAAACCTGATTATAGCTTGAGTATCTATATAAGAAGTAATAGAATGAATGGCCAGCTATCCTTTGTATCATCTGGTCTATAAATGTGAGAGGAAAGTGAATTTCTTAGTCACTGAATTGAGTTCGCGATAATCTATACATACTCTCCATCTTGTGATTGTTCTTGTTGAAATTACTTCTCCACTATCACTTTCTATCACTGTCATTACACCCTTTTAGATTGCATTATACTGGGCTGACTCATTCACTATCAGAGGTGGGATAAATTATCCCCGCGTTTAGGAGTTTTAGATCTCCTTCTTAACCACCTCCTTCATGTTAGGATTCAATCTCTGTTGACGCTCCCTCACCGTTCTACATTCTTCCTTTAAGTTTATTCAGTGCATGCAGACATTTTGGCTTATTCCTTTAATGTCAGAAATTTACCATCTGATTGCTTTCATCCGCTTCTTAACAACTTCCACCACCTTACTTTCTTACTTTTCATTCAATTAGTTAGAAATTCTTATTGGTAATGTTTGACCTTCACCAAGAAAGGTATACATGAGGTGTGTAAGTAAAGGTTTAAGCTCTAATGTAGAAGGTTTTTCTGAAGATGGTGGTGTGGGTGCTTTGGTTCGAACTAATTTGTCTTAATGCACTGGAACATCTGCCTCCTCCATCTCATCATCCCCTTTAGATTCTAGATTATGATATTTATTGTCAGCCTCTGCTTCCAATGACTGTACTTCTGTTATGTAACTCTCAACTTGTTCTCGCAAACTTTGATTCATAATTCAACTTTTATGCAGGCGCTACTCATTGTTGGATTCCTTAAGGCTTTATTTATATTGAATTTAACATGATCTTTTCCTATTCGAAGTGTTAATTTTCCTTCGTGAACGTCAATTATGGTCTTTCCGGTGTTCATAAATGGTCAACCTAAAATCATAGACAATTATTATCATCTTCAAAGTCTAGAACTACAAAATCTATTAGAATAATGAACTTATCCATTTGCATCAGAATATCTTCCACTATTGCATACGGTCTCTTAATGGATTAGTCATCCAACTAAATTAACATTAATGTGAGCTTGACCTCTCCCAGTCCCAACTTCCTGAATATCGACAAAGGCATAAGATTGATGCTATCTCCTAAATCACACAAACACTTTGTAAATTCTAATTTGCTAACCACACAAGGTATTGTAAAACTTCCTGGATCTTTCAATTTCAAAGGAATTTGATTAGTGACTATTGAGTTGCAAGTATCAGTTAGGGCTACCATATGATTATCTTCTTAAGTACGCTTCTTCAATAATATGTCCTAGAAAAATTTTGCATATTTCGGCATATGTTCTAATGCCTCAATAAAGGAGAGATTGATCTGTAGCGTCCTTAACTTCTCAACGAACTTTGCAATTTGTTCGTCAAGCTGATCCCATATCATGATGTTGGCTGGGCTCAGTGAATGATACTAAGCCTTGGCCCTATCTTTAAGTGTAAAGGGAAACAGCCTCATCCTAGCCACATCCTCTGACATTTAATGATATTGAAAAGTATCACAGATCTCGAGGAAATTCACGATGTGTGCATTCAGGTCCTTATTCACCAATCCATATAATTGCACGTTCTGCTAAAGCATGTTAAGAAGTGTAGGTTTGATCTCAAATGAGGAGCTTGAACAGGTGGTCTAGTTACTCCCTGATTTGACGGGTTGGGCCCTAGCCTCATCAAGTCCATCAGGATCCTTTATTGTCATCCTTGGTTCGCTTCCTGATCCATATTCCATTGAAATTCCTTGGCCATTGATGATTTTCCTATCCCTTCTTCTTCTTCTCTCTGAGCTTTCACAAGGGTTCGTTCCAATCGTGTGATAACTAAATCTAACGTCTCCGCTGCACGACTCTAACCTTTCATGACTCTTGTGTTCATGCACGAGCACAATTCTGAAGTAAAACAGAAGGAACGAAAATAGAAATTAATAATTAGTCTAACGCCTTAATTTATAGAACTAACTTGATTTAATTCCGAATCTACTAATTTGCCTAACTCTCGTTAGCCCAAATTAATCGTTTTCTCTCGATTCAACCTCTCAGTTTATTATCAAGATATGAAGTGCAGAATAAATCAAATTTATTTCAATAAACACATAAAACAATTAGACTTCATTAAATCAACAATAATAATCCAAAGGTGAGTATAGAACATCAACCACAATGCAAGTCTATAATCAACTATATATCCCAATTCTATACTTGAATAAAACTGAAATACATAAGAACAAAACTTGATGGGATAATGGGAGGACGCGACTTCGGAAAGCTTATTAATCCAGGAAGCACATCGTGTCTGCCTCCTCTTCCTCCTCTCTCTTCCTTCATCTCTTTCTCGATCTCTTAAGGTTATCTTTTAGGGTTTCATTTGTGGTGGCTGATCAAGGCTCTTCAAAAAGTTGCTTCTTTCCTTTAATGTTATTTTATACTTTGGAAGCTCCAGGGTTGATTTGAGGTCAAAACAGTCTAAAAAGTTTTACGAATCTTGAGTTTTTGTGTCAGCCCGACGCAGGCCACAATTATGGCCAGCGCCTAACCCTCTCTGTCACGATTGTGACCCAAAGTGCACGATCATAGCCTGGGTGTTGTTGGCTCAACTCTTTTTGTCACAATCGTGGCTTGTTGTGCCATGATTGTGGGCCATGTTTTTGGCTCGAAACTCTTTAAAACTTTTCCGTTCTTAGCCTTTTACCCTGAACACTAACTAATACACCAAGATACCTAAAAAATATAACATTTAAGCTCAAATACTTATACTAACCCATAAAGATACTTAAATCACATAAACTAACGCAATTAAAACCTAAATACACACTAAACACTCAATCTAACACTAAATACATAACAAATTCAACCCTAAAATGTGATGCAATTAACAACTATCAACATTCTAATTTATCATAAAGTGATTAGTTGTCCTCTTTAAGACGTTGAACATATTGTGGTCTTGATGAGGATGAAGCTGTTAGCTTTGGCCTAAACCTAAGACCTTTGATATGGCCAAATCGTGTTCCAAGCTCCTTGTTGCAAATATCATCTACATTTGACTCATTTTTGTCAAATATTAGTGTTTACAATATCTCAAGCATCTTATTCTAAAATTTAAAAAACAAAATCAATATTCGATTCAAAATTTATTAGTTAGTACTACATAAATAAGTTTAAATTTAAACAAAATTTTATACTTACATAATTATTGGGCGCTTCTTCAAACATTCAGCCTTCACTTTTCTTATAGTGTGTTAGTTTGTACAATGTAATCCTATCACACAGTTCTTTATGTAGTTCCTTTCGACTCTATTTTATGAAAAAATATAAAACACAATAAATAATATTATATTTACTGATATAATTATAACTTGTTGAAAAAGAACTTAGATATTCTTTTTGTAGGATAACAAATGATTTGGAGCCTTAGTTGTATGGAGTTTTCATTTTTTTCATTTGTTAACCTTAGTTTTCTCACACTTTTCCTAAGTAAAGAAAAGAAATAGTCAATAAATTGTGTAACAAGATTAATGGAAACAAATGTGATGAGAAAGATAACAAACATTAATGTTGGTAGAGGCCCAATAATCACACATATTGCTCCAATTTTCTAAATACATCCATTCGGGAACTTGCCTTCTTGCCTCCTCATCTGAAGGAAAATATTTGTAATGTTGATGTAGTCGATAACGATGATCCCTGGTCCTTTGTTTCAACAATTAAGTCACATAGTTTGAAACATAAAGGTTATCGATATCGAAGATATTAAGCTTCATCTGTGGACAATAAGCAAAAGTGAAATTAATATTTAAATAAGTAAAAATTACATACAATTAAATAAATTAAAATTTTACTGAAACTTTATCCAAAGCATTATGTAGCAAGTTGTCTTCCTTCAACTACTTCGCATACTTAAAGCAAGGGATTCAGTTCTGGCAACTACCCCCCCAACTCACTAGACAATTTAGCTAATTGATCTTGTTTACAGGATGACCTTAAGAGGTATCAATATTTATAGACAACTTGTTAATTGCAACATTCATAGCTCACAATCTTTAGTTATACCTCTACCTCTTTTCTAACATTGATATTGGAACCTGACAATAGATGAATAATTATAAGAAAATAAACATTAAACATGTCAATATATAATTGAGCATAAGTTTATTTGTATGTGATAAAGATTAACAAACCTGCATATCCATCTGTACTAGTTAAGGCAGATGGAGATTGTTGCCGACTGGGTTCATTGGTAGTTAAAGTCGATTGTTGTTATTGGTTAGGATTTGATTGATCTAGTTGTTGTGAGGAGGAGCAACCTCTATACTTGACACCTTCTTCCCTTTTTTTTCTGCTAGGTGTCATTATATTGGATGTTTATAACTCAAATATCAACAATTCGCAATAACATAACTCAAACATACATAATCCCCATTAATATAAGGATAACATCAACAGTACGCATAAACATAAGTCAAACATCATCACTCTGCATTACCATAACTCAAACATCAACTATACACATAAATATAACTCAAACATCAACAATCCGTATTAACTTAACTTAAACATCAACAATACGTATAAATGTTAAGATATTTGTTAAGATGTCTAATTAATTATTTTGGGCATTATTTATAGTTTGATATATTTGGTATATCATTAGTGATAAAGAATTCACTTGGTATAGGATTCCACTATCTTGGATAATGTAGTATTCTCTTGAAGATAAGATAGTGTAAAGGAAGGAATCCTATTTGAAATTGAATCCTAAAGAACATAGGATTTATTGGAGATAGATCTTACTTGAAAGTGAATCCTAAAGAATATGAGATTTATTGGAGATAGACATGCTTAGTTGAAGATATACATGCAAAAGATTTATCAAAGATTTGGATGATTTATTAAAGATTTGACTAATTTCATTGCAGTTGCGTTACATGTTTCATCTCTTGATTTTATGCGTGAAAAAGAATCCATTCGTCTACCAATATTTGCAGCTACATTTTATGTGCTTTGATGATCAATTACACATGCATCTATTGATTTGAGTAGCTACATTTTTCATGAGCTTCTGTGATTAACTACATATTCTTATGATGATTTGGGGTTGCTGGTTTTTATGGTGATTTTCTTGATTAATTACAACATATATATTAATGCACCAATTGATTTTTACAATTGTGTTTTTGGCATGTTTTGATAATGAAACATATGTCCGATTGATGATTTTTTAAACTATTCTTTGTGGTTTCTTTAGTGATTAGATCAAAAGATTCACAGCAGATTTTTATTAGACAACTTCCCATGAGTTTATCGAGACTACAAGTATAGAGGAGTGTTTTTTGACTCAAGTGTTTCTTTATTTATGTTATTATTGATTTAATCACTTAAGATATTATTTCATCTTTATTATAATTCGTTGATCCAAAAATCCTCTATTGAGGTGGTTGTGCTATTAGATGTGAAATATTTTCATAGGGTATGAGTACGAGTGAGTAGCATCTAGGAGTGAGTAGTGTCAACTCAGTAAACCTTATGTAAGACTATTAGTACGAGTGGGTAGCATCAAGAGGTAAGTGGGGTCAACTCAGTAAAGCCTTTTGTAAGACAATTGTACTTCAGTAAAAGTTGATTAATCTAGGTGAAGGCCCCCATAGATGTAAGACATGTGTGCCGAATTAAGTTAACAAATTTCATGTGTCAATTTATTTGTTGCATATTTAGTTTTTCTGACTGTAATTATAATCTGGAAAATTTACATTTGTTGATTCAGTTATTTTCTAATAACCAAATGATAAATTCAATTTGAAGCAACCATAGCAGAACATATATTGCGAAATTACTACCTTTGGGTTTTTCAATTGGTATCAAAGCGAGGTTCACCTCATCAAAGCTTGGTGTGTCAAGTTGGTATAGATCAGTGTTTTGAACATATGGCTACTAGATAAGAAGTGTCAATTACAAGGCCACCGCTACTAGATAGTTAACTATCCTGATTGGAAATAAAAAATGAAAGTGTTTATTCAAGCACAAGGGACTAAAGCGTAGGCTTTTGTGTTGAATTGCTGGACTCATCCTATGACAACAGATGAAATTAATAAATTTGTACCCAAAGATCCAGCTGAATGGATAAGGGCTAAAGAAGAGGGAGTGTTCGGTAACTGTCTAGCAATACATGAAATTTTTAATACTATAGATGAAGGACAATTCAGTATAATATCAGCGTGTGAATCAGCAAAAAAAGCTTGGGATACATTAAAACCCATACATAAAGGATCACAATTGGTGAAAACATCAAAACTTTAAATGCTGGCTACTAGATTTAAAGAGCTTAAGATAGAGGAAAGTGAAAATATTGAAGACTTTCATGATCGACTACGTGATATCATCAATCAAACACATCAACTTGGTAAGAAGTACTCAAATATGAAACTTGTTAAAAACACTTTGAGATCATTGCCTCCTAGATTCATACTGAAGATTGCAACTATTGAAGAAGCTCATGATATTAACGAGTTATCCTTAGATAAGTTAATTAGAATTCTCATAAACTTTGAGATGAACTTGTTGAGAGACAAGCGAGAGAAAAATAAAGGATTGACACTTTAAGCCGAAGTTGCTAAACCTGTGCATGATTCAAAAGATGATTTTGATTCTGATGAAGATGAAGATAAAGATCTGGTGGTGCTAACTAGAAATTTCAATAAGTGGCTAAAGAAAGCTAGATCAGAGTTTAGATAGAATGGTGGGAGTTTATAAAACAATAATTTCAAACATCAAGGAGAAATTCAAATGAAAGGAAGGCAAAGAAGATATAATGTCACGAATGTCGAAATTTCGAAACATGTGCAAGTGAAATGTGCTAACACTCTTAAAAGGAGAAAAGGGAAGTCTTACACAAGCACTTAGAGTAAAAATGAATCTGAAACTGAGTATGGTAATGAAGAAGAAATTGTGAGTAATCATGCTGCGTTGGTTGCTTTAAACAACAAAAATCTAGTTGCTTGGTTAGTAGGAACCAGTAAAGAAACTAATAAAAAATATAGATGTTTCAATTCTAAGTTCTAATTCAGATTGTGACAATGATGACAACGACTCAAAATTAGAAAAGGAAGACATTTACAAGGTCTATAAATTAATGTATGGCAAATGAGTGAAAATGTGCAAAAAAAATGAGAAGTTAAAGAGGGAGAATTCAACCATTAAAGATGTGAATCAAAATCTAGAGATGAAGTTATTGTCAACACTAGATGAACTTGATGAAACAAAACTAAAGCCGATTAATACAACAAAAGGGATAAGAATGTCGAATGGTAGTACTGAAAAGCTAGACAAATTGCTGGAAATTGGTAAAAACAAAGTAAATTTCAAGGTGTTAGTCATAAAGGTGAATGTTCTCAAATGAATGATGAGCAAAATTGTTAAGTTTGATTCTTAAAGTAGAAAATTCAAAAAGAAGCCAAAAGTTTATGCCTACATTCACTTTAGTGGTATAAACAGTCATATAAGGCTAAGCTGCTACAAGTTCCTACAAATGCTACTTTGGAATGCTCAAAATAGAAAATCTAGACACTCTTTAAAAAATGTTACAGCAACAGCCAATGCTACCAAAGTAGACTTTGGTTAGAAAGAATCAACTACAAGCATTTGTGGTTCTTAAACCCATGCACGTCTCTTCTCACAATGGATGGTATTTTGATAGTGGGTTTTCAGGACATATGATTAGTGAAAGAAGCTATTTAATGGATTACCAAAGTTGTATGGATGGTCATATCACTTTTGATGATGGGAAGAAAGCAAAAGTGATTGGTAAAGGAACTCTTTATATGGATAGACTGCATCACTTCAAAAATGTGCTTCATATTGATGATTTAAAAGCCAAATTGGTGAGTATTAGTCAACTTTGTAATGATGGGCTATTAGTTAAGTTCACTGCTGAGGGATGCAAGGTGTTGATGAACAAGCAGATTGATTAGTAAATAGTAGAAGATTGACAGATAATTGTTATATGTTGCAGGCTATTAATTCTTGTAATTCGGCCATATATGATAATATAACTCTATGGCACCAAATGATTAATAAGGTGGTAAAAGAGAATCCTCCAAATTAGCTTCACACATCAGATCAAAGGCACCACAAAGTTAAAAGCAGAGAACATTCAGACTCACAGTTAGTTGTTTTTATAAAAGAAACCAACCAAACAAAGGACCAGTTAGTTGTTTCTGAGGAAGAAACCAACTAGACATTTGATACAAAAACAGACTTAGTGAATAACAAAAACACAAAAGAACGTGATTTCAACAAAGATCCTCCATCACGAATAAAACGGGGTCATCTTATTAAAAATGTGATTGGTAAGATTAATACTTTACAACTTTAAAGCTTATTGAAGTAAGTTAAAAAAAGGTTCAAAGTAGTCAACATTTAGGAGTTCTGGGTTTTTTATTTATGGGTTTTCTAAGGTTCAAGTGATTGATATGTGTCTGGATTTTTCTTATTTGTTGAATATTGTATTTAATGGGAAAACGAGGCTCTACTTAATGATTTGAGAGTTTTGCTTCTGGATTTTAATTTAATAAGTTATGTTGAGAAATGTTGATGTTTGGTTGGATACCTGTAAGAAGATTCAAGTTTTCTATGTCCTAGGTTTTTCAAGTTTTATCGTAGTTTCTCTCTATATCGTGGGCTATATGAGTTTGGGCAATAATGCTGGGGTTTATTTCTCAAATGTTTATAGTATGATTAATAGAGTACCAAAGATTATGAACTAAAACAAGGTAAACTACTTGTACTATGAGATGGGTTGCTCTTTGCATAATCTTGTGCTTTTCTTGCATAAAACCTCAACATAAATTCCAAGAGCTGGTTATGGAAAAGGGTTTATGTAAATTAAGTACTCTATTGCAAGATCCTTGAGATTGATTACACTGAAGATATTTTTCAGGGGGAGATCTTAAGGTATCTCTATGATTCTTAGTTGTTTTGGCATTGTTTTATCCTAAAAGGGAGATAAGATTGTTTATTTTCATCTAATATTTTGTAGGATTGTTTATTTTCATCTGATATTTTACAAACTTGTTGACTTGACTTTCACTCTGATGTTATTTGGATACTATTATTATGATTGTTAAATTTAGGGGGTGTTTCCATTTATAAATATTTATGGGAAGTTCTTTGATGTGAAAAATAATGCCAAAAAGGGGGAGATTGTTAAGATTTTTGTTAAGATACCTAAATAATTATTTTAGGCATTATTTGTAGTTTGATATATTTAGTGTATCATTAGTGATAAGAAATTCACTTGGTATAAGATTCTACTATCTTGGATTATGTAGTATTTCTTAAAGATAAGATATTGTGAAGGATGGAATCCTATTTGAAATTGAATCCTGAAGAAGATAAATTTATTGGAAATAGATCCTACTTGAAATTCAATCCTAAAGAAGATAGGATTTGTTGGAGATAGACGTACTTAGTTAAAGATATACATGTAGTAGATGTATCCGAGATTTGACTAATTTCATGGCAACTGCGTTACATGTTTCATCTCTCGATTTTGTGCTTGAAAAAGAAGTCATTCATCTACCAATATTTGCAGCTTCCTTTTATGTGCTTTGATGATCAATTACACATTCATTTATTGATTTGAGCATCTGCATTTTTTACATACTTTTGTGACTAACTACATGTTCTTATAATGATTTGGGGATGGTTTTGTGGTTATTTTCGTGATTTATTCAGCATATGCAGTAATCCATTGATTGGTTTTTGTAGTTTTGTTTTTGGCATATTTTTGTTGTGAAACATATGTCCAATTGATGATTTTTTTCACTGTCATGCGTGGGTTTCTTCGATGATCAATTTAAAAAATTCACATAATATTTTTGTTGGATAACTTACTATGATTTCAATTTAACAAGGCTGCACGTATAGGGAAGTGTCTTTTGACTCAAGTGTTTCTTTTTATGTTATTATTAATTTAATCACTTGAGATATTATTTTCATCTTTATTATCCTTCATTGTTGCAAAAATCCTCTGTTGAGGTTAGCATGAGGTGGTTGTGCTATTGGGTTTGAAATATTTTCATAGGGTGCGAGTACAAATGGATAGCGTCAATAAGTAAGTAGTATCAGCTTAGTAAAGCCTTATGTAAGACTATTGTACTTCAGGGAAAGTCGATTAATTTAACGATGGCCTACAGACTATTATACTTTAGTGAAAGTTAATTAATTTAGGTGACAGCACCATAGACGTAGACCATGTGTGCCAAATTATGTTAACAAATTTCATGTGTTGTTTTATTTGTTGCATATTTAGTTTTTCTGCTTATAATTATAATATAGAAAATTCACAGTTGTTGATTCAGTTGTTTTCTAATAAGCAAATGATAAATTCAGTTAAAGCAACTGTAGTAGAACATATATATTGCGACACTACTACCTACGATTTTTTCAATAAACATAAGTCAAACATCAACAATATGCATAAACATAACTCAAACATAAAAAATCTGCATAAATATAACTCAAATATCAACAATACGCATAACCATAACTTAAACATAAAGAATCTACATAAACATAACTTAAACACCAATAATATGGATAAACATAACTCAAACATCAACAATAGCAATAACATAACTTGAACATCAAAATTTCATATAAACATAACTCAAACATCAATAATATACATAAACATAACTCAAGCATCAACAATATATTTCAAACAATATAAACATCAATTTTATTACCTTCAATTATCATGATCAAGATCTTAAAAATCATCATCATTAATTACATTATCATTCAACTCTTTTTGTCATTATTATATTCGGCCAAAATATCATCATTGTCATACAATTCATCCTCAATATAGTCTTCATGTCTTTTTATGACAAGATTGACTTGTACTTCATTCATTTGTACTATATTGGGATCGACGTAAAAATGAGAACATAATTTTTATAAATATGATCTAAACTGTCCTTTTTTAAGTTACCTATCACCTATGATGGGTGGATAGATTTTTGTTTATATCTAATAGCAGTGTATTGGGAGCTAGTGCTAGCACTCATATGCACGTTTAAATTGGATGAGAAGTTAACTACTTAGGATGATGAATCTGCAATAAAATTGTAAATAGGGGCATCTATCATCATTTCAATTAAAACCAATTTGGAATTTACACAAGGTTTTATACAAAGGAGTACATGTGCACTATGCATCTAACTATATTTAAGTTAATTAGAACTTCCCAAATATTAACTCTATGAGTTACTAGTATATGGTTATGTGTTATGCAATCTTATTCACCCATCTACCTTGACATTAACAAAATCATCCCCATTAGAACTTTCAATGAACACTTCATAGGCTTTAAAAATTCATCCCTAATTAATAATAAAACTGTTATCTTTTTCCAGTCTTCACCAACATGAACATATTCAAACACACAATGAACCATCGATAATCGAAATATACAGAACCACATCAAACAAAATTAACACACAAAAAAGCATTTAACAACAACTATAAAAGTAAAAAGAAAAACTTAAGTGTAAAGCATTGACAACTAGCCTCGACGGACCATGAACGAAGACTCAGGAAGCAGACAATGGAAGAAGAAATGAAGACCATGAACAACAACATTGGAAGAAAAAACCAACGGAACAAATGAAGAAGATAAAAAAGAATAGGGAGGGGGAAGCTGCATTTTTTTGTTTAAAATGAAACGAAAACATAGTCATTTGTTGTTGAAAAAATGATATCATCATGTTATTTTTTAAAATGTTTCAACATTTGGAGACGATTTAAAAAAACATTGCCAAATGTGAACCAATTGGCGACGATTTCTGAAAACATCGCCAAAAGTTAAACAATTGGCAATGACTATCAGTTATCATTGCCAAATGTTAAACCATTGGTAATGATTTTCAATAATCGTCACCAATGTACACTGCCTTTTAGCAACGTTCTCCAAAAATCATCATTAAAGGGACATATTTGGCAACAAACTTTTGGAATCATCACCATATTTTTCCTTTGTCAACATTTTCTTAGAGACATCACTAAATTAAGTTTTTGGCAACAATTTTCTAAATTGTTGCCAATTCTTTTCATATTTATTGATTTTTATATTTAGCAAATTTTTTAATATATCATTTCTATAAAATATTATTATATATATATATATATATATATATATATATATATATATAAAGAGATTAATAAAAATTATAAATTTACGTAACAAAAATTAAATTTGTGTTTTTAATTTTATAAATTTTTGAAATGACATTGTTGTTAACTAAATTTATTTTTAGCCTTACAATAATTGTCAATAATATTAAAATTTATTTTTAAGAATATGATATTAATATTGATTTCTGTTTTTTACTTTATTGTAATTATTTTTTAATTAATTTCAAAAAAATAAATATATATGGTAATTAATATAATGTTATATGAATGTATAGATAATAATTGTAGCTATTATAATGATTTATAAATTTATAGATACTAGATAAATTTTCTCACATAGTACTTATATAATAATTATTTTATTTAATCATAATTCTCTATTTATTATATATAAATCTTGTACTATTATATAAAATTTATATAGTATATATTATATATAATTTTGTCATCAAAGGTCAAGCCAAAGGGTAATGAGCCACCATTTGACGACGATTTTCAAAATTGTAGCCAAATGATATGTTTCTTTAGAATTAATAGAAAATGACATCGTTTGATATTATTAACACAAAAAGACAGCTCTCTTCATTTTTGTGTTAACCATTGTGTTTCTAAAGAGTTATCGTCTCCTCTGTAGTTATTGTCTCCTATGTAGTGATCGTCACCGTCAAATGAGCATTATGTCCTATGTTAGTAACGTTCTTCTTTTCTATTTTTAAGAGGCATCCTTCTGTTGTGCTTTGTTTTTATGCTACGTTTTGGATTTTATATGGGTTTTGCGTTCTTCTTATATTCTGCAAGTTTTTGTTTTTGTTTATGTTTGGAAGATGGCTAGTTGTGCTTTTATGTTAGTTGTATATGGGTAGGGTTGACTTTTTTTCCCACCTTTAATGCTTCTTTGAGGAAAGCCTGTTAACTGTTTAATGACACGTTTGTGAGAGTATTTAACTTATGGAAGAGATGTTATGTACTTTATTCTATTTTCAACATTTAGCCAGTTCTTTTCTCCCATCTTCCTTCTCTTTCTTTCTTTCTCTCTCTCTCTCTCTCTACTTTCCCCAGGTTTGCTTCTTCTTCTCTTATATTTTCCGCAAGTTTGTTATTATGTATGTAACTTAAGCGCTTGTATTACACGTTGAATATACAAAAGCTTTTCCTGAGTATTCATCGATCGGATGAAGTGTATCTTCAACAAGAGAATTTGTTCAAATTTAACGTTAGACTTAAGCTATATTGTTTTTTATCATAATAAATATCAAGTTGCTGAGGAGAAGGTTGTTTTTATTGTCAATAAAAAGGAATGACCTTTTCTTTTTCTTGCTAGGATTTGTATGGTAAAGTTCCATTCAATTTTGGATCAGTTCATTTCACCCCTGAGAATTTATAAGATTTGATTACCAAAAGAATTTAATTAAACATAATGAATTTTATGCTAAATTGACTTTTTAGAATAAAACTCTTAACATTAATTCATCACGAAATGTCGATGTAGCGACTAGTTTCCGATGGCAGAAATGAGTTCTGTTGGGAGGATTATCGCAAAAATTCTCTCTTATAAAGAACAAATCGATGAACAACTAATATCCTCATCAAAGTATCACTGCTTGCCTTCAATAGTCAATCTTCTTCTTCAAGGTTTTTAGTGAAAATCCCGAAAGATATAGTTTCACGAAAATCTAGTTCAGCTGCAGTTGCTTTGAAGTGTATTTGTTGGTTACTTGATAAAGTGCAATTATATCAGTAATTGTTAATTTTTCAACATAAACGAAAATAAAAATTTAAAGACTAAATAAATAAATCAACACTCAAGATTTTGTACCGCAGTTCAACACACCTTGCCTATGTCTGTAGGGCCTTCACCCAACTTAATCATTCTCAATGAAGAACAATAGTTTTATACAAGGCTTTACTGAGTCGACACCACTCAGCCTTTGACACTATCTACTCGATCTCACTCCCCGTGAAAGAATCTCACTCCCAATAATATGACCTCGTGCTAACCTCAATAGAGGATTTTTGCAACACTATTTAATAATAAAGATGATAATTGAACAACTCAAGTGATTGAAATAATAAAGACATAAACAACAGTAACACTTGAGATAGAAAACAACTCCCCTAAATATGCAGCTTCATTAATGAAAGTATAGGAAGTTGTCCACCAAGAAATCTATTGTAAACCTTCGATATCGTCACTAAAGCATTGCACACACAACAACCATAAAACCTCAATAAACGTTTTATCACTGAAACGTCATAAACAAAAAAGCTGCAACCATACAAAAACTACTTGACGTTTTCACAAAAAAAAAGACACTAATTAGATAGCCCAGAAAAATCACGCAACCTTGGAGAAAACATAGCTCCCTAGTCTAGATAAGATCCCCAAAAAATATGTTGCTAAAGATAGCTTAAAGTTCCCAAAAATACAGCTACCAAGTCACTGTATACTAATTATTTTTCTCACACAAAACAACCTCTCATTGGTCCATAAATTTACATTATTGCACATGGAATGCAACTGCCAAAGACGGAACAGATTAAAAAATCTAACTGCCTTAGATAGATAGAACTACCAAAATAGGTTGTCAAAGATAATCTTAAAATCACAAAAAATCTGCACATTATCTTCACCAAGATATGGTGATTGTATCCCAATTAAATCCTATCTTCACTATGATTTTATCCCTAATAAACCTTATCTTCAAGAATCCCACACAAGGTAGATTACTCATCATAATGATATTCCTCAAATAATCAAAGATGTTGAATTGCATATAATGCCCAAAATTATCTTAGCATATATCTTAACACCTAGTATCATCTGAATTTCCTCTCTTCCTTAATTATTTGTATCTCATTTTTTGTTAGGAAGCTTTCAGATGAACGTTTGACTATAAATACTATGTGTTATGTAAAGCTTCCTCAAATTTTCAAGAGAACATAGATAAAATTGGAGGCGGTGGCAATGTCCCGACGATTGGTATAGGATTAGAGAATCAGTTGTTTTAGAACAGTTATCGATTCCAATTACTATATTCAATCAAGTATGTATGTGTTCGAATTTAAGTTCGTTATATCGTTTGACTTAATTACATATTTAAGTTCTATACTAATTGTTTCTTAAGTGAAACGCATCGTACAAGTGGTTTATCTAATTCAGTGATCCATATTGCATCTGAGCGTTCGTTTACTGCATCTTGTGCTAGTTTAGTTAAAGCTAATAAGTTGTTGGAAGATGGTGTTAATAACCCATTACCTGAGGAAAGATCTTTGACTGTTTCAATTGATGCCTTCCAATGTGCAAAAACCCTTCTTAGGAATCCAAACATGGAGAACTCCTTTACCTCTTTTATCGAGTCTTATGTCACTTAGAATCCAAAAAAAAAATTATTTTTCCTTTTTAATGGAATAAGCATAATTTTTGATTTATTTAACAAGCATGTGTAAGAATTGTTAAACTTGTAATTAAAATCTTAAACTACTTACCATATATCATTATATTATATGGCTTTCCATATTTCAATATTTATATGCATTATTATTTTATTGATAATAATTATTAATGATTAAGAATAATAATCAATTTAATATTATATTTTGATCTTACTAATATTAAAATTTTAAGTATGTTTCTTTTTTTTATATCCAAATAATATTTACTTTTCAAATTTTAAATTATCTACTATATGTTTATCAACAATATGTTTAAAACTTTGAAAAAGTTTTATAATTTTTTTAATGTTGTATTCTATTTTCATAAAATATTTGTATGAACGGAGTTGTAGTACTACACAATAGCCATCAATAAAAATCATTTGTATATAAATCCATAGATTTAAACAAATTCAAATGTTTTTGAATGCATTAGCTATTTAAAAAGATTTGCAAAGAAAGAAAATGAAAAAATGTGAAAAATCATATAAATGTCAATTATAATTAACCTTTGGATTATTAAGCACATTTACCATTAAAAAATTATTTTTTAACATTATTATTTTTAAGAATACTATCACACACAAATATTCATCAAAACTTCCCTAAGAAATACATAAGATATAAAATCTTTAGTATTAACTTTTGACGACAATTCATTGTCTCATCAATTCAACTAATGCAACTATTCCATTACCGTACAAAGGAATGAAGTGCACACGTACCTGTTTGGGTGAACATGAGAAGCCATTAAACCATTTTGCTCCACTCCTCTCCAGATCCCTGTGGAAATCAGAGTAAGTCAGCAAGAAACTATTCAGATTACAAAGGCCATATCAGAAATCTTGACTCACCAGAAAGAAGAGTCTTACCTGAAACAAACACCTCAAGGCCTAGCCTCGCCCCCGATGAACATTAACAAATCTGGCACAGAATCACTTAAAAGTTAATCCTCAGACCTGGCGGAAGGGTTAGATAGCAAAAGGATTAATGACTGGTAATGAAAAGGTATAACTTACCTCTTTTGTGCTCTCCGACCTAGAATGTTAGAACAAGCTGCGGTTGTGCCTTCTCACCACTGGGAAAGATGCAAGGGATTCGTGTCTATGGCAAGCATTATCCCATGTACGATGACTGAGGATCGTGGACACTGTCAAGGCTAGCTATTGTGACAATTGGCGAGCCTCCGGATGGCGCATCGTCTTCAGATCGCTTTCGCCAGCCTTAATTGGGTATCGTCCAGATGAATCGCAAAAGGGAAAGGTCGTTTTGCTTTATTAGGTTAGCGTTCATTACCTTAACATGGCGTTGTTGTATGCTATTAGATACTCAGCTCCTGCCAACGTTGTTTACCCATATGGACCACGATGTCATTTTTGTCTGTGTGGATGATCCATTGCTGATGTACTTCAATTTATTCAACGAAATTTTTTAAATTTCTCAAAAAAACTTTTGACTACAATTTTAAAAATTCGTCGCTAAAAGTCAAACTTTTTGTGATGATTACAAGAATCGTCGCCAAAGGCTCAACATTTCATGACGAAATTTACGACGATTCACATACATTGTCACAATTTACAACGATTCATATACATCGTCACTAAAAGCCTAAATTTTGTGACAATTACAACAAACGTTGCAAAAACTTCACTTTTGGCAATGAACTTTAGAATCGTCCCCTAAAAAATAGTAGCTAAAAGTCAGTTTTGATGTAGTGATTATAACATAGACAACAATGAGAAACGAAGAGGACATAGAGTTATAAGTGAAGTTGGCAACAACGGTAGCGGCCATGGCAATGATAGTGGAAATGGCTATGGTAGCAGTAGAGTGGGCAATCGTGAAGGAGCTGGTGGCTATGGTGGTGGTAAAGCATATAAAAGAAAACATGGAAAAAGACATAATAGTGTTAAAAGTGGAAGAGGAGGTGGTGGTAGTGGAAATGGTAAAGGCTACGAATAGAAGAAAAGAAATAAAAGGAAGGGTTGATAAGTTGGTAATGATGATGATAATGGTGGCAAAAGTGTTAAAGGGGGGGAGGTAGTGGAGGTTGAAAATGAGGAAGAAATGGCAACTAAGGAGATTTTTGGGGTTAGGGTTAGGGATGCGGTGGTCGTGCTAAATACAATGAAAGTATAGGTCCGTTAACTGATCAATAAATTGCAAACACAAAATGTGTTAGTAAAAGTTGATCCTGTTTGGTTAATCCATCGAGTGTTAAGATCTCTAGCTCAGAGATCTCATTGAGAGAACTTTGACAAACGTGCTGAAACTAAAATGCAGAAAAGTAAAAGTGACACACGATCTGATATCGCTGTTCGGATATCAAGAGTATCCTACGTCAGCAGGGCCTTGCCCAGTTTATACGTTTTTCAATATAAGCTCAAAATAGCATAACACAACAGAACTCTCTCTCTTAAGAATTCCTAGTATTCTAAGTGGTTTGTGGACAACCAAATGGCTGTCAATCTTCGCCTTACACAGACAGCAAACTAGCCTCACACAGATGGCTTTAATGTGCGTCACACAGAACACTAATGTCCTCACACAGCTATCTTAGACGCCTAACACATAGATGGCGTAATACAAGCCTTACACAAATAGCTTGGCGCAAAAACTCACACTCACGTAGACTTGTGACTTCTCTGTTTTTGTGATACCATCTCTGCTGCTGTAGACCTATATTTATAGGCTAGGTTTAAAGAATCCTTCTTTAATTAGGAAACGGATAGGAAATCCCTAAGGATGTGAATTTCCTATTTTGTGAATTTCCTATTCTACAGCTTTCCTATTTTAATTGTGACTTCCTTTTCAACCGGCTGCATCTCTTAGAAATCTATTGTGATATGGATATGTCAAAAATGCCAACACTAGCCCCATATGTGGTAACACCATTCAAGTGATTGTTTCCCAAATACAGAGAACTTCTGCTTTTGTTCCTACTTATTGCCTTGTTGCATGTACACTGGTTCTTATTTGTATTTACCACAACCTATTACACAGTGAATTCCACAATACTTTTTTTGTAAAATGAATAAAGATATATTAATCTATAGCAAAAGTTAGGACAAGATTACAAAATTGAAATGATTACAAAGAATTTTGAGACCACCAATCTATCGCATACATCGTTGGTTTGTCCTAGGATATCAGTAGGAATGCTTCCTAACAATCAAGACAGGACTTGTTTTGCAACTTTCTTAAGTAGTATTTAGCTTTTAAGTGGGGAGGAAGTTTGAGGTCAGCTCGTTTAGCAATGAGCACAGCTCGGATCCAGTTGATGATTTTAGCCGCCAGCTGGTGCTTGTCTTCTTCAATTTGTTTGTTTAGTATACTGTTTCTTTCTTTCCAGAGCGTGAATACGGTGGTGGTGAACGCTACTTTAGGCAGGACATTGTCGTAGCATTTTTTGATAGCCCATCTCAGAGTCTCTTCCCACTCATAGGAAAATTCGGTGGCTTCCAGCATGTATAATATTGTACTCCAGACCGCTTTGGAGTATCACAAACAAAAAACAAGTGGTTCTTGTCCTCATCGGTGTATGACGTAGGAGAAAATATTTGTCTGTAGGAGAAAACCATCAGCATTTTATCCTTAGTCGGTTCTTAATCGCCATCCATGTAATAACTTAACCTTTAGGATTAAGGGACTGATTCCACACTAGATTGTACCAAGGTACAGGGGCAGATTCTATTCTGAATAGCGAACCGATCAGTAGAATGAGGAGTCCAACATATCTCGTCATCCTTTTTACTGTCTTCCAATTGTGGAAGGTGTGGAGCTAGAGCAGAGTAACCTCGAAAGGTTCGATGCCATTCCCCATTTTGGATCAATATCGTAACTTAGCAAGTGGGAATCTAATGGATTATATACACCCATGAGGGGTTTAGAAGTCATTGTTCTTTAAATAACTACCAATAGTAGTTATCTTGTTTGAATGTTAAAAACCAAAGAACGAGATCATCTGGTGTGTCTCTTCAAGACAAGTGCTTTTCATACGGAGAAAAAGTAGAACAAAATTCTCTGTCGAACATAAATAGTGTACTTTAATCGGTGGAACTACAACAAAATTCAAGTATGTATTTTTTGTTTTATCTGCATATGAAACGATCCTATAATTCATATGATCTTTGTGATTACGTTTTATCATGTTTAATTATCTTACATTGGTATCAGAGCATAAGTTGTTTTTTTTATATACGCATGCTATGCTTCCCGTTGTTTTTTTTTTCTTCAATATATTGTTTCTGGACTTGTGAAATATGCATGCTATGCTTTATGTTTTTTTTAAAATATACTATTTCTGAAATTGTCTTCTATGGTTGGTTTCCGACTTTTGCATCTCTTAATATACAAGATTTGTTTTTCTGTTTTCTCTCGTTACTTCTCTCTCTAAAAGTTACAATTCAACAACGTCAAAACCACATTGTTTTTTTTTAAGACTCGATTGTAGAGATAAGATATCTATTAGGATTTTAGTTTTGAAAGTAGGAGGTTGAAAGGGTTCTAAGAGAAAAGTAACGTCCCATTAAAAGCCAGAATCGTTTTTTTTTAAGGGAAGCAAAGGGACGAAACACGTAGAAGAAGAGTAGAGAAGGAAGAAGACAATTCTTCAATCCCAACAAAAAGGCACGTGGCCTTTTATGAGTTAAATATTTTTGTTAAAGGATAACTTAAACAAATGCCTTTTATGTTTTTTCCCATGTGAACGAATCTACCGTGATTCAAATTCTACATAATGAGGACTAAAATGTCAAGTGTGAAATGTTAAGTCATATAATTTGCATATATTTTGGACTTAAATTGCGTTAAGGGTGGAAATTATTATCCGAAATTGATGAAATTGCTCATTGATTGTATACAGATGGTTTTCAGCATTCTAAAGATGAAAAAGGATCAAAATGATGCAAAGAAGGAAAGAAATCCAAAATTTCCAATCTGGCCGAAATTCAGAGATTAGGCGTGGGCACGCCTAAGGATGGAATCTGAAGTCTGCAAACACAATCTCTAAAGATTCTCTTGCCTCTTTTCAAGAAGTCTTCCACCGAAATTAGAGGTACACTTAATCTGGACAAAATCAAGAAGGAGGAGATTCACATCAAATAGGAAGATGGGGTGATTGTCGTATATATACACATGTATTAGGGTAAAAGAGGGGACATCGTATATTCTTCTCTTGGGCTGCCACACCTTCTAGTCTTTTCTTGTTCATGTTTTTTGCACTTTTCAAGTAGTGTTTTCGTAGCTTTCTTCTAAAGACCAGGGATGGAGACATATGGATTTGTTAATTTCTTTGTTTTCAATTCAAGTATGAGTAGCTAAATTTTCTTATCTTGGTTGAGGGATCCATGTTACATGTTATTATGGTGAGATTATTCGAATGTGTTTTCTGATCGTTAATGAACATTGAATATTTTCCGTTCTGTCTTTTCAATTGAATTCGTTAGTTTCTAGGTATACAACTAGAGATTAATTAATTCGAACGCTAGGTTAATGGGATCTGACGTTCAATTTCGGTAACCATAAGTAGCAATTAGGATTACCCTCTCTATGTTAGAGTCGGACAATTCTAAAGAAATATTCACTTGATCGATTACATGTCGTACATGTTTATCACGTGTCATTAGTTCTTGATTCTTAATGTTATTAATCAATTTTACCTATGATCGTATCTAGGTATTTGCTTAATAAGATAACTAGGATACATATTCCTCGACATTACCTTTAAGAGAAATTTCACCCAATGAATGTTTATTAACAATTAATTTTTTATGTCGAGGATCCATAATAGCATGGTAACATCGGTGACCGAAACCAAGGTATTTTTCCTATTGAATTTCCAGATTTAATTATTATTTCAATTTGCGATTTCCTTTGCGATTTTTAGTGTTATTGCCGTAAGTGAATAACAAACCCCCCCCCCCCCTTCTTTTCTTATTTTCATTATTTGTGCCATTTGAATTCGTAATCCCATAATCATAAAATTCCTCATGGGAACGATATCTGCTTGCCGCTACTGCATTAATTTGTTTTAACGGAAGTGAAATCTTTTATATTTGATTGCAGGTGACAGCATCACCATGAAAGAAGCACTCACATTTGACATTTTTTTGTTTTGTTTTTGGATGTATGTATCCTAATAATCAATAATGGGATAAGGCTTTGAGATTTAAGATCCAATATAATAATAAGTTTATCATAGTTTTGGCTTACATAAACTAATTAATTTTAGTTAAATTAGTTTTTTAATTAAAATAAATTGGTTTTTTTAATTTTTAAACTAATTTGTTTAGTTAAAATAAACTTAGAAATAAGTTTATTTTCGATGAATTAAAATTAGACATATGTTTTCTAATTAACTCAATACTAATTTGTTTAGTCAAAATTAGATAGAAATTTTATTAGAAATTAGTTTCTAATTAAAGCAAGATAAATTGATTAGTTCAATTATAATTTATATTAGATGAGAAATAAGTTTCTAATTGATTAGATATTAAAAGCATAATTTGATTAGTTCAATAAATTGCTAAAAGAAATAAATTATATCCATTATATGAGTATAAGTTCACTATGTGTTAGACAAAATAATTTGTTTATTTTGTACACTCTTCCGATTCCTAAAAATTTGTTTTTCAGGAAAATGCCTATTATTAAGCAGACACCTAAGCTTATTCGACGTAAGGCACAGAAGAGACGTATTAGCAGCATGTATGTGCAGTTGGTTAATATGCATTTAATGCCTGGAGAGGATCTAACACAACATGTTATTTATGTTATTAACATGATGCAAGAGTTATACTTTGGAGGTTGTCTAGCTTATGCAGATGTTGAAGTAAAGTATATGACTTTACTTGCAACATTACCTCAACCTCAAGGTGAACTGTTACAGATGCTTTGGAATAATATGCCTACAAAGAAGACTTACAATTTGCTAGTGATGACATTTATTAAAGAGATGCATAGAAGGGAGTTGATTAGGACTTTGTATCCTATAGGTCTTCCAATGGAAATAATAAAAGCCATTGTACATCGAGCTTCGCGAACTGTGTCACGCGAACTCATGAACTCATTTCCGCATAGGGTTCGTTACCTATAGATTGTTCATAGGTTGTAGTACATTTACAAACAATATGTAGTTTTATAAGAACAAAGTTTTGATGTTTATGTAATATGTTTACATATATTTTATATAGGAATTCGTCTAGAGTAAGGTAATTAGGATTCGATTGTTGTATGAATGATGATTGAACACATTAGTGGACTTTTGATTTCATAAGCAATTGTGATCGAATTATTTACTCTATCAACGAATAAGATGACATTAACGTGTAAATATATTTTCTTTCTTATTACAGAAGCTTAGTGTTTCAAAATGGCTACTGCTTCGAAGAATATTGTTACTGAACTCAATAGGGGTGAAAAACTTAATGGCGACAATTATGAAATCTGGAGTATGAAAATCTAATATGTGAAGGAGGAGCAAGAGGCTCTTGAACCATTAAACCTAACCATGGAAGTTCCTGAGGAGGGGACTACGGCCCAGCATCGAAGTGACCGTGATGCATATGAATCGTGGAAAAAGAAGAACTCTTTAGCTCACATCACGTTGCTGAGTAGTGTGGATAATGATATCATGCAAGAGTTCCATAAATTCAAAACTGCAAAGGACATGTGGTCCGGACTAGCTACTCGTTTTGGAGGTACTTCAGTGACCAAAGTGAGGTCACTTACTATTAAGTTTGATACTTATAAGAAGCGCCCAGATGATACAATGCAAAAG